>JAOTOL010001020.1:0-214423 GCA_034440575.1 Imbricaverruca yamaguchii | reverse complement strand
GTCTGTGTTGACAGCTGGGCTCTGTCTACAGATGTGGTAGGTGCGTCTGTGTTGACAGATGCGGTGGGTGTGTCTGTGTTGACAGCTGGTCTCTGTCTGCAGATGTGGTGGGTGTGTTTTGGGTGCCGTCGCCTCGCTGACAGCTGGACAGTATTTCCACGGTGAGTCGTCTCCGCCTACCGCTGACCAAGCCTCCATGAGCATGTACAGCCATAAAGCCATGGTATGTAGTCATGAAGCCATGGTATGTACAGCCATAAAGCCATGGTATGTAGTCATGAAGCCATGGTATGTACAGCCATAAAGCCATGGTATGTAGTCATGAAGCCATGGTATGTAGTCATAAAGCCATGGTATGTACAGCCATAAAGCCATGGTATGTAGTCATGAAGCCATGGTATGTACAGCCATAAAGCCATGGTATGTAGTCATGAAGCCATGGTATGTAGTCATGAAGCCATGGTATGTACAGCCATAAAGCCATGGTATGTAGTCATGAGGCCATGGGTATGTACAACCATAAAGCCATGGTATGTAGTCATGAAGCCATGGTATGCAGTCATAAAGCCATGGTATGTACAGCTATAAGGTCATGGTATGTAGTCATGAAGCCATGGTATGTACAGCCATAAAGCCGTGGTATGTACAGCCATAAACTCATGGCATGTACAGCCATAAAGCCATGCATGTATGCAGTCATGAAGCCATGGTATGTACAGCCATAAAGCCATGGTATGTAGTCATGAAGCCATGGTATGTACAGGCATAAAGCCATGGTATGTACAGCCATAAAGTCATGGTATGTACAGCCATAAAGCCATGGTCTGTACAGCCACCATAAAGTCATGTCATGTACAATCGTTTCCTGTGGCACCTCTGCCTTTGCTTCACCCGCTACTGTCGAGGTATCACCCTCGTCGCCCATTCCTTGTGACGCGTGGTTTGAATGAAACCTGAGTATGTCCTGAACATCTGGTGCCTCCTGGATCCGCCACTGGGAAAGTCTCCCGGATTCGTCACTGTTTGTGCTGCAGTATTGCCGTTTGTCGCGAGTTCACCCCACACTCCCAACTTTCCGATGGGAACGCCAATGATGCCGACTCGAGAAAATGGTAAAATATCCATTATTGCCGTCCCGGATCCATCCCTGAAATACCTCCGTTTAAACTGAGGCGTTCTTTATTGATCTACAAATGTGGTGTTCCGATAATTATCTGTTCTATTTCCTTGGCACTGCAACAGTTGTCTGCAATTGCCAATTTTTGCAGTTGTTCCAATCGCCAAACAGTTGACCGCCTCAAAAGCTCGTGGGGAATTGGGCGAGTTTTCCGACTAATCATAGCCAGCGAATCGTACGGAAGTTCTAAACGGGCACATGCCACCACATACCACTTAAACGGACACGTACCATATAAACGGACACATACCACCTAAACGGACACATACCACATAAACGGACACATACCACATAAACGGACACATACCACATAAACGGACACATACCACATAAACGGACACATACCACATAAACGGACACATACCATATAAACGGACACATCACATAAACGGACACATCATATAAAGGACACATATCACATAAACGGACACATACCATCTAAACGGACACATACCACATTAACGGACACATCATATAAACGGACACATATCACCACATACCACCAAAACAGACGCATACCACCACGTGTAACATAAACGGACCCATACCACCACAACTCTCTGCTGCGATGCTACAAGAAGCACCCGGTCAACCTCCACGGACATTCTGCAACAATTGATGTGCATGCGGTGCGCTTTCTCCGTGCTGAAGGTGTCCATCGCTATCAGTAGCCGCACGCCTCCCCCACCCCGGTGCAGAGGGAGCACTGTCACCATCGCGCCGACACACCCTCAGTCAGCCTTTCACGCGCCATGGCAGGTCTGGGCGAGTCCACTTCGCAAGTCTGAGGGGGAGCCGCAGCGTTTGTAGAATGTGTCAGAGAAGTCAAAGTCGAAGCTATGCATTGGGGTACTTCCACACGTGGTGGTCGTTCTGCGCCGGGACAATCCTGCACGAGCACACCAGCTGAAGAAGTGGCGTCGGAAACATTTCAGGAGCATACAGATTATGCAGACAACTTCGAAACCTAACCAAACTTTTTGTTTTTACGACCGCATTTTTGACATGGGGGCGTGTTAAACGCCACCCTGCTCCTGATGTGACGCATCGACAACAGTTCGACACGTGCTGTTTTTCTTCCCTAATTTCCGTGGGGAAAGAAGCCTGTAATGCGTTTCAACACCCACTCAGCCTCATGCTGCGGTAGCTTAGGTGACAATACGCGTCACCGATGAGCTATGGCAGTGTATATCGTTCTTCAGATTTGTGTCATTCATCCTTGCAGGTTGGGTATTCCAGATTTGTGTCATTCATCCCTGAATACCCATGCCGCGTTGGAATATGTTGATAGCTATTTATTGATGGGGTTTTTTTTTTTTTTTTTGTTTTTTTTTTTTTTTTTTTTTTTTTTGTTTTTTTGTTTCTCCCTTTTTCTTGGCTTTTCCGTACTCCCGTCAAAACATGGTTTAATTAAAGAGGGGGTCCATCACCAGGCTTGGGCCCAAGGTGAAGGACCTGGTACCTGCGGTGGCACAGGTCACCAGTGATCACCAGTTTAACACAGTCATAGTGCATGTAGGGGTAAATAACATAGGTCATACTAGGAGCGAGGAGCTTCTGCGGGAGTACAGGGCCCTTCTGGCCACCCTGAAGGGTACCAACAGAGTCCTTGTAACAGGAATTTTGCCTAGGGCTAGAGCCTCCCCTGAGTGGAGCTCTAGGGCACTGGCAGCTAACGCCAGGGTAGGAAAGCTCTGCCATGAGCTAGGTTTTACATTTGTAGATGAGTGGAGCAGGTTTTATGCATCGTGGGACCTCTATCAGAGGGATGGCCTGCACTTTTCTGAGAAGGGGGTCCATGTGTTAGGCAAAGTATACGAGCATGTCCTTCAGGGAAACTAGGAAATGGGGTGGGGAGGGATGAAATTGCATTGCCAACTCAGGAATATTCCAATAGTGTCAGCCAAGGCAATAGAACCTCAAAGTCTGCAAATAGGGACAGCAGCAACTCAAGGGGACAGAGTTATAGTTCATCTAGTGATAAAAGAACTCCTCAATATGAAAAAGCCAAAGGTGGTTATGGAGCATTTGTTAAGTGTATGATGTTTAATGCTCAGAGTATCCGTTCCAAATTTGATGAGTTCAAGTGTTATGTTGCTGAGGAGGAACCGGATTTTGTTTGCATTACGGAGGCATGGGTCAGTGAAGGATATTTTGGAGATAACTTACAGGACTATGAGATCCAGGGATACAATATGTTTTCGTGCAATAGGGGTCCAGCAATGAAAGGGGGTGGTGTAATGCTCTATGTGAATAGCTTATTCAGTTCTCAAAAAGTAGCAGGTGGGGATAAAAATGTGTCTGTGGAGTCCATTTGGCTTGATGTCACTGTGGGAAAAGGCAACAGCAATACTCTTAGGATAGGAGCTTTCTACCGATCAGGAACCCTGCCACATTCTCAGCAACTGGAGCTTGACAAGGTGATTTGTGAGAAATCAGTAGAAACTTTAAGAGGAAGTGCCTTATTCTCGGTGACTTTAATCTAAAGGTTATGAAAATGCTGGTGTTGGCTCCCCATCATGCAAAATGTTCAGGAAATGCCTTGAAGAGGACCTGTTCTTACACCAGTTTGTATCGGAACCTACCAGGCATGGTTCATTCTTGGACCTTGTATTCTCGGATTTAAGTGACTTGGTTCAAGACTTGACTGTAGGCGAAACTCTGGGAAAAAGTGACCATAACATAGTTAGATTCAAGGCACATGTAGGGGAAATTATCAAGGATAATTTGGTAAAGGTTCAAATTTCAACAAAGCAGACTTTAACGGCATGAGAGCGGCTTTAAGTGCCATCAGATGGGAAGAAGAATTCTCAATTTAAATGCCTGTGAAATGTGGGAAAAGTTCAAATCTTACTTAAAGGAAACTCAGATTAGACATGTCCCCCAAAAGCAAAGACGCAAAGAAGGGTAGGAAAGCCAGCATGGCTTACACCAGACGTGATAAAAGCAATTAGGGCTAAGAAAACTGCATTTAGAGTTTTTAAAGAAGCCTCAAATGTCATTAATCTAAAGGCGTATCGAAAAGCTAGAGACACTGTGAAGCAAAAAACCAGAGCAGCAAAGCGAGCAAAGGAACTGGATTTAGCTAGAAACTGTAATGGGGACAGTAAAAAGTTCTTTAGTTTCTACAAGCTGAGTAAAGTTTCTAGCACAATTGGTCCACTGGAAGTAAACGGGACTACATTGGGTGAGGATAGTGAGATGGTTGAGGAGCTGAGCAAGCAGTTCAAATCAGTGTTTACATTGGAAGATATGACCAATCTGCCGACCGTACACCATAGTTCAGTTACATGGGATCTGACAAATGATGTTGATTTCATTGGTAGTGATGTTGTTTACAATCATATCAGGAAAATAAAGCCAAATAAGGCAGCAGGACCTGATGATATTTATGCTAGGGTGTTGCGGGAAACTGAAAAGGAACTGGCATTTCCACTTAGTATAATATTTTGTAGATCAGTTTCACATAATGAAATTCCAACCGATTGGAAAAGGGCAAATGTAGTTCCTATTTTCAAGAAAGGAGAAAGAGGGAAAGTTGAAAACTATAGGCCAATAAGTCTCACATCCCTAGTCTGCAAGGTACTCGAATCAATTATCAAGGATAGAATAGTTAGTTATCTGGAAGGTAGCAGATTGATTCAAGATACTCAACATGGATTTAGAAAAGGACGATCGTGTCTCACAAACCTCTTGGACTTTTTGAACTTCGCCACAGAACAATTTGATCAGGGAAATCAGGTTGATGTAGCATATCTTGACTTTAGTAAGGCCTTTGACAAGGTACCCCATAAACGGTTAATGATACAGCTTCAGTCCCATGGTATTGCAGGTAGCATCTTAAAATGGATAGAGTTGTGGCTTTCAGATAGACAGCAAAGAGTGATGCTAAATGGTACAAAGTCATCATGGCAAAATGTTCTTAGTGGAGTCCCCCAGGGGTCAGTACTAGGGCCATTACTGTTCATTATATTTGTAAATAACATTGAAAGTGGCCTAAGCAGTAAAGTTTTGAAATTTGCAGATGATTTGAAGGTCTTTAGGGCAATAACAGGTCAGGATGAGCATATCTCGCTGCAAAAAGACTTAGACGAACTTGTGAAGTGGTCGAAGAATGGCAAATGAAATTTAACTTTGATAAGTGCAAAATCATGCATGTAGGTAAGCAGCATATGAAGGCTCCATACTTGATGGGTGGCCAAGTGCTATCAGTGACTCAACAGGAGAAGGATTTAGGTGTTATTCTAAACACAAAATTGGGGGCATCAGAACAGACCAAGGAAGCCAGGAAGAAGGCACTGAGAATGCTCGGGGCAATAAATAGGAATGTATCATACAGAAGTGAGGAAGTGATCAGGAAGCTTTACTGTGCATACGTCAGGCCACATTTGGAATACTGCATCCAAGCTTGGTCTCCTAGCTATGAAAAAGATTGTTGGCTTTTAGAGAGAGTACAAAGAGGGCTACAAAAATGGTTAATGGCATAAGCAACCTGGCATATGAGGAAAGATTGAAGAAATTGAATATGTTTTCACTTAGATATAGAAGGCTGAGAGGAGATCTCATCGAGGTCTTTAAATTTGTCAATGGTCTGGAGAGGGGATACCTTGGGAAATGTTTGAATTTAACAGAAATGATGCAATTAGAGGTCATAAATTCAAAATTAAAATTAACCACAGCAGAACAAGGTTAAGGCAAACTTTCTTCACCAACAGGGTAGTGGAACACTGGAACCAGCTGCCAGAAAACATCGTCAGTAGCAGCACATTGAACATCTTTAAAAACAGCATAGACAATCATTATAAGAATAGGAGAGGCTTGCTTTTCAATATTAAAGAGGGGGTTTTTTTTTTTTTTTTTTTGTTTTTTTTTTTTTTTTAAATAGAACAAAAAAAAACCCTTTTTTTTTCTCATTGTTCTACTATTTTTTTTTTTTTTTTTTTTTTTAAAGAGAAACTCGAATCATGAAAAACACAATAACGCAAAATGTCAATGAAAAAGATCCAATGAAAAACATGTCATCAAATACGCCCCTGAGCATCAACCCTATTATTCAACCTGCCGGCCGCCCGATACAGAAAACTGCGCCTCGCAGCTTCCGTATTAATGCAGGGCAGCTCTAATTTGTTCGCGTCAGTTCCTCGAGTGCTCCTACTGGAGATTTCGGAGCGGAACTTAACACTGCTAGCCAATGTAAGGGGGTCAGATGTTGCAAGCAGTCTCCCAACAATGGCCAAATCGCGCTGCTGAAGCATGTTGTCGAACTTCAGCCAATCCATGGTGACGGTGGAGTGGTAACTAAATAACCACCAGATAACCCGACCTGACCTCAGGTGGAACCGATGCCGCAGTCGCGAAGGTGTGCCCAGGCGTTTCTGGGACCGTTCCTCGGAACACAGCACGGGTCCCACGGATCACAGGCACACAGCACGGGTCCCCGGATCACAGGCACACAGCACGGGTCCCCGGATCACACGGGTCCCCGGATCACAGGCCCACGGTCCCCGGATCACAGGCACACAGCACGGGTCCCCACAGCCACATCCCCGGATCACAGGCACACAGCACGGGTCCCCGGATCACAGGCACACAGCACGGGTCCCCGGATCACAGGCACACAGCACGGGTCCCCGGATCACAGGCACACAGCACGGGTCCCGGGATCACAGGCACACAGCACGGGTCCCTGGATCACAGGCACACAGTACGGGTCCTCGGATCACATGCACACAGCACGGGTCCCCGGATCCCAGGCACACAGCACGGGTCCCACGGACCACAAGCAAACCGCACCACCCGGGCCCCGCGCGGTAACCAAGGCGGCTGAGTATGATCGGCAACCACGCTGAACGTTTGGCCGGGAGAGGAAAAAGTCATTCAAACAAATACGTCGACAAAGATATCGGTGAGGGTAGTCTAGGAGCGAGGTGTCCGTCTCGCGGCCGAAAGGTTGTGGGTTCGAATCCCGCCTGTTCTTCGCGGGCGGGAGTCGAACCCACAACCTTTCGGCGACTGATCGCCGTGAGAGATTGGCGACGCCGCAGGATTCATAGCAGTCGACACGTCGCACAGCCGATAATCACCACCACAGCGGAAATATGGGGAGCTTTTTTTGCACACTGTCAGCGCTCGTAATTTCCCGTTGCCACGTGGCGTCTCCACCGCGGGTCTGACGGCAGTGAGATGGCGCGCTTCGCCGCGTTAATTATGGCGCCAGATATCATCCCGCGGCGGGCGTGGGACCGTGACCGATCCCCCGTCCAGGAGCTGACACACAACTACGACCGGTACAGTCTCCGACAGTGGTGTGTCACCGCGGCGGGCGCGGGACCGTGACCGATCCCCCGTCCGGGAACTGACACACAAATACCACCGGTACAGTCTCCGACAGTGGTGTGTCACCGCGGCGGGCGCGGGACCGTGACCGATCCCCCGTCCGGGAGCTGACCACAACACACCCACCGGTACAGTCTCCGACAGTGGTTCACCGCGGCGGGCGGCCTGACCGATCCCCGTCCGGGAGCTGACCACAACTACACCGGTACAGTCTCCGACAGTGGTGTGTCACCGCGGCGGGCGCGGGACCGTGACCGATCCCCCGTCCGGGAACTGACACACAACTACGACCGGTACAGTCTCCGACAGTGGTGTGTCACCGCGGCGGGCGCGGGACCGTGACCGATCCCCCGTCCGGGAACTGACACACAACTACCACCGGTACAGTCTCCGACAGTGGTGTGTCACCGCGGCGGGCGCGGGACCGTGACCGATCCCCCGTCCAGGAGCTGACACACAACTACGACCGGTACAGTCTCCGACAGTGGTGTGTCACCGCGGCGGGAACAGTCTCCAACACGGACTGCTGGCAACTTCGCTCATTAAGCCAGACAGTTAATATAGTGAAAGCATACCAGAAGTCAACAGAACTGCCCCTCGTTTGGTGCCTGGGAAGCGAAGTCGCTTACCTAATTTAGAGTCCAGTTGTAAAAACAGATAAATTAAGTTGGACTATGTCGATGTCACCTTCGACAGGTAAGTCGTCCAATTGGATAATAATGTAGCAATTTAGCTATCCTACATTACCACATCCCTCGCAATACCATTACAACTAGATGACAACTTTAGTTAAGCATGCCACAATATGGAGCCTTAACTCGACATTCTTGTATTTGTCCACACCAACCCATTAATTTATCGGACGAACCACAATTGGAAAAGCATCCTGCCATACAAAGTCCCGTCCACTTGGCTCTCTTACGGCGCCTTCGAGAAGTAATCAAAACTAATTGCGAAACAGGCTAGTGCACGACTGAGGCGTACCCTGATTTGGTTGTGTTGGCAACACAAACCCTGATATTTGCTTCAGACTCAGGAACATAATTAAAAAATCATCATACCGGGCAATAATATGCCAGATTGACCATCAAACGGTACCTCAGGCTTGCAGATATCAATAAAACTAGAGCCGGACACGGGCACTACAAAATAGAAGCTGATCCAGGTCCTGCGTGTGTGCCGACACCAACACAAATGCCCTGGAACGTCAGAAACCCGGAGCGAAGCTTTTCGGGAATGATTAGGGGACTAATGTGTTTCTATCATGCCGTTGTTTCCGTACGCACGCTTTCGTATGCACAATTCGATTAAAATCCTTCCTTTCACATGCCAGTCATCTCACATGGGTGTATAGAACTCTTGACGTCACTTGGCCACCGCATCCGTGCCTTCGTTCCCCATCGGATGGCAGCTACCCATCCCTCTGTTTTGGCGCACCTAAAACGTCACTTGCGTAGGAACCCGGATTGTGGAGGCACTTAGCGCCTTATTTATGTGTCTGCTTTTATGACTGCTTGTAGACGTTAACTGAATGTATGATACCTTTGCCGACGTCTCTTTTTTATTTGCATGACGTGAGGCTATAATAGCCACGAGCTAATTGTGGATGGCCTTGATACATGTCTGTCTGTCCAGCTTTGACAGAGCAATGGAGCCAATGCATGGCAACTCGCTCCCAGGTCTTCCACCGCCAGCTCTCCCCGGCTTCACGGCACCTTCTATGTTTTATATGTGTTGTTTATTTACTGCTATGTGGTCGGGTGTCGTGACCTAAATCCTGTACATTGCATGCTGGGTAAATGTAGGGTCGGATGCAGGTAAGCACTGGGGGCATGTGCCGATACTCCGTCGCGAAAAGGTGGTGCCTCTTCGGCTGGGAAAAGCTCCAGGTGTCAAGAGTATGTTCCCCGTACAGCAGATTTTCAGTCAAAGACGCCCATTTTAGATGAAAAGGCGACCATTTGAGATTAACAGAAGCCTCTTCAGTTTGCTCGAGTGCAATTGTCTCCCACCCCCACCCCACCCTGTCGACCAATTTTTTGGCCGAAGGCGCCCCTTCGAGGAAGTGTACCTCTCCCCGGGAACATTCCTGAATCCCCGCCTGGATATATGCCGGTTTCATCTGGTATTGTTTGTCCGCTTGTACAATTTACCGAGCTGCCCCCATTCACAACATCTATCCACATATTTATTTATTCGAAATGCCAACAAAGACAACCACTCACAGAAAAGATAGCATCATTCACCTGAACTATGGGTGCACAATGGGTGCACAATTGGTCCACAATTTGTGCACAATTGGTGCACAATTGGTGCACAATTGGTGCACGGTGGGTGCACAATGAGTGCACAATGGGTGCACAACACAGTGCGAGCGCGTGATAGGGTGGGTCAGTGCATCCTTATATTACTGGTCACAATGTAGCACCAAACAATTTGGCTATGATAACCATGAGTTCAAACAAGCCGAACTATAAAATAGAAAGCTACAGGCATAAAGACATAATAACACCGGTTTAGCATGATTGCACTTGCCTTTGATCCTCGGATAAGACCTGCAATAGCTGATTTTAATAATAAGACCATCAATCCTTATTTGCAACTTACCCATCGTCAAAATGAGCATATCCAACATCGTCCAATATGGCCCAACGTGGCCCAATAGGTCAAACATGGCCCAACATAGCCCAGTATTCCCAACACTGCCCGATGCGGCCCAACATGGCTTAGCATTGCCCAGCATAGCCCAACACGGCCCAATGTGGCCCAAAGTGGCCCAAAATGATCAAGCATGGCCCAGCATAGCCCGACATGGCCAAACATGGCCCGAAATAGCCCGACATGGATCAACACGACTCAATATGGCCCAACAAATATCATAGGACGCGATGTAGATGCTGTGAAGGCACCCCACTTAGTACCATCGCGCCAATGAGCATACCTGACATGGCCCAACAAGTATTGTGAGAAGCTGTATAAATGCTGTGAAGAGCATTGATATAGCTTCCTACAATATTTGTAAGAAGCTATATTTGTAATATTCTACGACATTCTTACAATATTTGTAAGAAGCTATAGCTATTGAGCACCACCCTCAGTGACACCCCTCAGTACATCAAGTGAGCGCTGAGGTCATAACTGCTGGTACTGCGCCCCCCGCCAGAGTCCGCTGCGTGCACCGTACAGACCGGTACATGTTGCAGTGCGAGATTACATAACACGGCGGCGGCAGTGAAGCCGTAACAAGACGCGGCAGTCGTTGGCAGTCGTCCCGGCTCGGGCCGCAGCGAGGCCGGCCCGCCCGGCCACCGCTCACGTGGCGGCGTTGCACAAGCGGCGGCGAACCGGCAGCTCCGGGGGCGGCGCGAACTGGACTGCCATCCCTGACGAAACACGGGGCACTTCGCACGGTAGCGGAGCGGGCGCACGGCACCTGCCACTTCCGGGCAGTTGTAGCATCCCACCTGTCGCCTGTCACCTGGCATATGCCACTTCTCACCTGCAACCACCCACTTCCCACCCCCCCCCCCCCCCCCACACGACTCCCACCACTTCCTCCGCACTTCCCATCTGCCACTTCCCATCCGCCACTTCCCATCTGCCACTGCCATATTTCACAGATGAATTGTCACATGTCAGCTGTCACATGTGACCTGTCACCTGTCACATGTCACCTGTCACATACCACCTGTCACCTGTCACCAGTCACATTCCACCTGTCACATGTCACATGCCACATGTCACATGTCACCTGCCACATTCCACCTGTCGCATGTCACCTGTCATATGTCACCTGCCACATGTCACCTGCCACATGTCACCTGCCACATGTCACCTGCCACACTGTCACCTGCCACATGTCACATGTCACATCCACATGTCACCTGTCACATTCCACCCATGTCACATGTACCTGTCACATTCCACCTGTCGCATGTCACCTGTCACATGTCACCTGTCACATGTCACCTGCCACATGTCACCTGCCACATGTCACCTGTCACATGTCACCTGCCACATGTCACCTGCCACATGTCACCTGCCACATGTCACCAATCGCATGCCACCTGTCACATGTCACCTGTCACATGCCACATAGCGCCTGTAATCTGCCACATGTCATCCGCAACACGTCAGGTGTCGGCCGCCACCTGTCACCTGCTACTTGCTACCTGTCACCTGTATGTATGTTATGCTCATTAGATTATACACCTTAGAACATGCACATTAGAATATGCACCTTACAACATACACCTTGAAACATATGCCTTAGAACATACACCTAAGTACCTACACCTTAGAATTTACATCTTAGCACATCCATCCTAGCACCTGCACCCTGGCGCCTCCTTAAGCCCCTGGCCACCTGCAGAATTGCTGCGGTCATGCGTGACTGTGCGTGCGAATAACCGACGGCAGGACAGCAGCCAGGAATTACGCGCCGCTTTATGACCGGCCGTCCATCTTGACAAGATCAAAATTGTATGTCTCGGCGGGGAAATGGTCATAGTTGCACAACGCATCGAGCATGAGCTGCTCTGGGTTGTGCAACTGAATCGCCTGAGGGCACGAAGAGTCATCGTGAGTCTAGAGTCATCGTGAGTCCAGAGTTATCGTGAGTCCAGAGTCATCGTAAGTCCAGAGTCATCGTGAGTCCAGAGTTATCGTGAGTCCAGAGTTATCGTGAGTCCAGAGCCATTGTGAGTCCAGAGCCATTGTGAGTCCAGAGTCATCGTGAGTCCAGAGTCATCGTGAGTCCAGGGACATGAGTCCAGAGTCCTCTGCCGGCGGGAATCCATGACCTTTGGAATGTCAGAATGTCCTTTGGAATGTCAGAGTCCCACCCGCAGTCCTGGGTCGCGCCGGCTCCTCAACATCCCTCACTGATCCTGACAGAGTGCTGGCTCCTCAACATCCCTAACTGATGGTGACAGGCTGCCCCCCCCAGCGGGTCTCGGAATCTCAGCTGTCCGGGGGTCCCCACACACGTGCACACTCCGGTGACGAGTCACCAGAGGGTGTGGTCCCCGGTGTCCCGGAGCTATGTTATGATGGAGTCCCCAGCAGACCGGGCACGTCAGTACGCGGGCAGGTGAAGGTCAGAAGGGGCCTGGTCTGATTTAGATTGCTGGATATACCCATACTTGCACGTATCGTCTACAGACGTTTCCCAGGCAGCGTCTGCTTTGAGGAACGCCGGCGTCTGCCGTAAACACGTTGCCGTGGTGTCTGGTACGAATCTTCTATCTGCGGGTGTAAGAAGCGGCTCCGTCCGGAATAGTCAGACACTCCGGAGTTCTCACGGGACTGGAGTTCTCGGCAGTTCCGGGTTTCCCGTGGTCGGCAGAACCCCCGCAGTTGGCAGTTTCTGCAGGATCGACTCAGCAGTGTGATGTTCCCTTCAGCCTGCAGTTCCCAGCGGTTTGGGGTCCTCAGCGGACCGAGGTCAGCCGGCCAACTGGGGTCAGCAGACTGGACTGGGGACCTCAGAGGGCCCAGCTCATCACTAGCGGACTGGGGACCTCAGAGGGCCCATCACTAGCGGACTGGGGACCTCAGAGGGCCCATCACTAGCAGACTGGGGACCTCAGAGGGCCCAGCTCATCACTAGCGGACTGGGGACCTCAGAGGGCCCATCACTAGCGGACTGGAGACCTCAGAGGGCCCAGTTCATCACTAGCGGACTGGGGACCTCAGAGGGCCCAACTCATCACTAGCGGACTGGAGACCTCAGAGGGCCCAGCTCATCACTAGCGGACTGGGGACCTCAGAGGGCCCATCACTAGCGGACTGGGGACCTCAGAGGGCCCACTCATCACTAAGAGGGCCCCAGCTCATCACTAGCGGACTGGGGACCTCAGAGGGCCCAGCTCATCACTAGCGGACTGGAGACCTCAGGGGGCCCAACTCATAACCAGCGGATAACTTCCGACATCAGCAGACGAAGCTCGTCTGCTGATGTCGGAGCGCTCAGGGGACTGCATCCCCAGCAGCCGTCGGAGTCGCCAGCGGCCCGGAGGATGTAAAACCAGCGCACCCGGTTGGTGCTATCTTCCTCTGCCGATCGGTGGTCTCCCTCGCTACACCCCTAGCCGGCGTAGGAGTCACCGAGTCACCGCAGCCCCGTCCGATAACCCGGCTATAAACGCACGCTGCCGGTGCTATGACGTGTCGACGGCTTCGTCGATATCGCACGCCGATCGGTCGCGGCCGAAGAGCAGCGAGAGGCGAGATTCGAACTCACGACCTTTCGGTTGGGAGACGGCCACCTCACCACTGGGCTACTCGCCCCTGGCTACGAATACACGGCAGGATGCAGAGCCAATGGCAACAATCCCGGGACTGTGTTCGCTCCCGGGGAGGCTAAGCACTCGTGTGCTGCGGAAGCTGGACAAGGGTCCACACGACGCGCGCGCTGGACGTTGGACGCCAGGCGACCCGGCCGGCCGTCGGTCGGACGTCGTGCTAGCCAAGGTGCACACTGTACGTTAGTTAGTTACTAGGGCTTTAGGGCGCATCGACTACATTGGTCATGTAGCGCCCAGTGCACACTGTACAGTCTCCAGGTGTCGGTACAGTGTTAGAACAGTGTGTTACCCTCAACGCTCCAGACAGCCGGTTAGCCTCTCCCGTCTGAGCCCCTCCCCTGCCGCCTGCCGCCCCTGAAATGGCTCTGACACGAGGCACGGTGATCGGAGGACGGTGTGGAACAGCGCGCCGTCGCCTGGTGAATCACTTGCGGACCTTTCTCCTGAGAGTGCTTGGGTCATCTTAGGTCATTCCAGGTCATCAGGGAAGGACGTCGTTGTTGGGTCATGGCTGGGGAATTTCTGTCTTGTCCCGCCAGAAGGAGGCCACCTTGCTTGTCTCCATGAGAGAACACACATGCTCCCGTGGCTCTTGTGTCCGCCCCTGATTGCAATCAGTATGTCAAGAATATCTACGTGCCACGCTCGGAATGTTCTCAAATCATGGTGTCCCAGCGCTGTACTCATCCAGCTCAAATTGTGTCAATTCTCGTTGAAATTTCCCAACATTTCGATTTCATCGCCGGAGAGCTGACTTCCTCTCGACGCACGCACCGTTGACGGATCGAAATCTTCTCCAACCCGTCCGATGGTCGGCACGGACGGGCGGAGCGCCCATGCTCCAGACGCAGCTCCCCGCGGACGTGAACGATGGTCTCTGGCACCGCCGGGCCCGCTCCCGCACAGGTCTGGCAGTCCCCAGACGGCCTCACTGCCCACACTCACGCCAGGGCTGTCGGTCTCGAGGCGGCCTCTCGCCAGGGCGGGCGCCAGCCGGTCACGTGATGTCGGCGGCGCCCGCGGGCGCGTCGAAAGGGCGCCGCCTCCGCCGCCGCCTCCGCCGCCGCCGCGGGCAGGGCCGACCGTTCCGCTCGGCTGGCCACCGACCGGAGCGGCGGCATGATCGGCGGCGCAGTATCACGGCAGGCGGCCGCCCATCGGTGCACTCAGTAGTGACATCACCGGCAGGAGTGGCAGGGGCGGCGGCGCAGTATCTCGGCAGGCGGCCGCCGATCGGTGTACTCGGTAGTGACGTCACCGGCGTCGGTCCGAACGTGCTGGAGACATAAAGATCAGTGCAACTATGAGCCACGAGGGCCCCTATTGGCCCTTGCTGCGGTGGTGGCGGAGATTGGAGAGGGGGACGGGTCGGTACCCCCCCCCCCCCTCCGTCCGGACGATCATGTCGCCAGTCAGCTCCTCAGTCAATCAAATGGGGCTATCAGTCGTGTATTCAGTCAGACAAGTGGCGGTGTTGGTTATCTCCTCAGTCAGCCTTTTGCCGCTGTCAGCCATCTCGCCAGTCAGCTTCTCAGTCAGCTTATCTCAGTCAGTCCGATGCCGCTGTCAGTCATCTCTAACGTCAGTCATCTCTAACTGTGACTTCTCACCAGAAGCAGTCTGCTCATTTACCTCTCGCATTGCATTCGAATTGATTTCCACTCGCTGACGTTCAAATTCTGGTGCACACGAGTGCATGAAATGGAAAAGATTTTGAAGATATGGACAGCACGACAGGCAGGCTTGGTCCGTTTTTGAACTTCGGTGGTTTGAGAGGACACAACAAAATAGTTTTTTGTTCAGCAGGCCAACATCACGAAGTGAAACATTTTTCCACATAACGTAGGCCATCTCACGATATCGGATATCCGTACCGGTACCGGGTATGTGTACACATATCCCGGTACAGTGGGAGCGACGTGCCTCGGTATGTGGTACGCAGCTCACGTTCGGCCCCGCTCTGACCGACAAAGCTTCCCGTTCAGGCTTCAGGCCTCCGGCTTCAGGCTGCTGCAGGGCAACCGATAACCCCCTGGACGGCGCGCTCACCTCGCGACCGAAAGGCCCCGAGTTCAAACCTTCCCAACCGCCTGAAACTTCTCCTCCGCCGACCATTCGACGCAAGTACGCGCCGCGGCTGCGCGACCCACTCAGCTAAGTTGGTCACGAAAGTGTCCAAGGTCAAGGCGGCGTCCCGGTGGTCCCTTCGCCTCCGCCGCCGTCCTGGGCAATGGAGCGTGCCACCGGCCGCCCACCGTGGGAGCGGCGGCGCCACTCGCCGAGGATAATTGGCGTGTTTGTGTGGATTTAGAGGTGCGTCGGCGCACCTGTGACGTCACCGCTTCGCGAGCGCCACGTCACGGGCGCGCGAGCAGCGGCGCGCGCGGAATACGGCGCGCGAATTTGGCGCGAGTCCCGGCCGGCGACTGAGATACGGCGGCGGGCGAATTTGGCGCGAATACGGCGGCGGGCGGCGGCCCGATTCCCGCGGTATTTACGTGACATTTGTGTTTCCCGCTCAAAACGCAACGTGTGTTCGGCCAATTGGCGCGGAAAATCAATTCCACCAAGCAGAATGCGGTCGAGATAAATCGCTACGGACCCACGGGCGAGTCGCAATCGACGCAATCGCGACACAAAGCGGTTGGTTTGTAGACAATGGACATTTCGCAATACCAGGACTGAACATGAGGCCCACAAAGGTGCGGATAGAGCGGTGGTCAGCGTATAGCCACTTCTAGCACACAAATGTCGATTCCTTGACGGACGTGGGAAGCCTTTGTCAGACTCGCCGCGACCATAGGTGTGGCAATCAGGAGATTACGGGGAAGAAAGCAGGCCTCAGGAAGCCATTCTTTCCACCAAACGCCAATTGGCACGATGGTAAAGTTGAAAAATGTCGTGGTGGAGGCTTCGGCACCTGCCCTTCTGGTTTCCGCAGCCCTGAGGGCAGCTACCAGCAGGACAAATTACAACAGGTTAGACTTGGCTAGAGCTGTTGCTGCTGCTGCTGCTGCCTCATCGTGGTTCGTGGCAGCGGCATCAGCTTGCACTCGCTTCAAGTACTCTGTACAGACGTCTGTGCACTGTATCTGTGCAGATATCCGTCCGTCTCTGTGCGGACGTCCGTCCATGTCTGTGCGGATGAAGTCGGACAATTCCAGGGGCGGATACAGGGAAATTAAATACAGTGCAACCAGTAGGGGAGGGCAATTAAAAAATCCACCAAGTTCGGAGAACATCAGATTTGAACATCTCACATTCGTCGGGTATGGTTTAGACAATATTGAACACTTAGGGGTGATAGCCTCTGTGCGCACCCTATCTTAGATCCACCAGTGGATAATTATAACATATTCAGACAGAATCGTGGTACGGTGGCTAATATTGACTGTATATTTTCGTTGTTGAATTTGATACATTGGTACACATACGTTGATTATCTTAGGCGTACATTGATACTGATTGTTAAATTTGTAGTCAATGTGTTGAAACCTAAAGTGGATTGATTATGAAGTGACATGTCAAGTAGAGCAACACTTAGAAGGTAAGCTTCATTTGGCACCCGAACCAGCGACGGAATTCGGTCGGTGTTCATTAGTCACAACAACAGAAGTGCACTAGAAACATAACTAGAAATAAAACTGACGGAAAGGAACACACCGACACCTGTATCAGGTTATCGATCAAGACAGTTCATCCTGCAATTGTGAGAGCTTTGGTTTCAACAAATGTGCACAAATAAACAATAAAGAATTATTACAAAATCGGTAATGTATCTGCATCGGGCTGTTGGCGCAGTCCTATATCAATTCCGCCTGCACCGTGCATCGTGCATCGTGCAGATGACCGCAGGAGGGTTGCGTTATGCTGTGTTCTGCTGTGCTATGCTGCGTTATCCTGTGTTCTGTTGCGTTATGATGTGTTCTGCTGCAAAATGGTTGTGTTTCTGCTGTGAAGGTTGCGTTATGCTGTGTTCTGCTGCAGAATGGTTGCGTTATGCTGTGTTATTTTGCGTTATGCTGTGTTCTGCTGTAGAACGGTTGTGTTATGTTGTGTTCTGGAAGGGTATGGGTTGCGTTGTGCTGTGCTGTAGAAGGGTTGTGTTCTGCTGTAGAATGGTTGTGTTCTGCTGCAGAATGGTTGCGTTATGCTGTGTTCTGCTGTAGAATGGTTGCGTTGTGCTGTGTTATGCTGTGTTATGCTGTGTTCTGCTGTGTTCTGCTGTTATGCTGTGTTCTGCTGCACTCTGTCGCGTTTCGCTGCGCGCGGCGCAAAGCTGAAAATATTAGTGTGAACAGCGCTTTTCTGCGCAGCAGAACTCCCTCGGCTGTGCCACTGCTGGAGTCGCAATTCCAAGAGCGACAAGAGGGACAAGAGTGCGTGTTTTACCACGCCACTCTTGCTCTGGCATTACGGTACGCTAGTTGATGCAGCCCGTGTCCTGAGGTTTTCGTGGATGGCCTCCGAACGGCTCAATGGAACCCGGCCAAATTTTCAGTATCCTGTGGGGCATCTTTCTGGGAGCTTTTGTAATCAGCTGTTTGGTATGTCATGCCAGATCACGGAGATATGACGTCATAAAGCGGAACACCTCGGACTATTCAGATTCCGACGTATCACTTCATCGAACCCAGTGTCGCACTGTTTCGCTTGTGTCGCTTCTCTTTCGCTGCTTTCGCTTGTGCCGTTTGTCTTTCACTGCTTTCGCT
This sequence comes from Imbricaverruca yamaguchii, assembly GCA_034440575.1. Lineage (NCBI taxonomy): Eukaryota > Metazoa > Arthropoda > Thecostraca > Neoverrucidae > Imbricaverruca > Imbricaverruca yamaguchii. Next base: position 195,890 of record JAOTOL010001020.1, on the reverse strand, counting down.
TGTCTCGCTTGTCTCACTGCTTTCGCTTGTGTCTCTTGTATTTTGGTGTTTTCACCTATCTCACTTGACTTTCGTTACTTTTGTTTGCCTCGCTTGCCTTTCGCTGCTTTCGCTTTTCTCGCTTGTCATTCGCTGTTTTCACCTGTCTCGCTTGTATTTCGTTCCTTTCGCTTGTCTCGCTTGTCACTCGCTGTTTTCACCGGCATCGCTTGTATTTCATTTCTTTCGCTTGTCTCGCTTGTCACTCGCTGTTTTCACCTGTCTGGCTCGTGTTTCGTTCCTTTCGCCTGTCTCGCTTGCCTCTGGCTGTTTTCGCTCGTCTTCCCCGGTGACCCCCCACGACGCCAGCTCACCGCCGGCTCGTGGTGCAGGAGACGGCCGATCGAGATTGTTCCGCAGCTCTGCGTCTGCCGGCACGGCCCACACGTGTTCATTACGGCCGGACCCGGCGGCGCCAGACCACAGGCCGCGTCAGGGGGTCACGGTCGTACGGTTTCGTGGTGTCACGTTGTCGTGGTGTCGTGGTGTCATGGTGTCATGGTGTCATGGTGTCATGGTGTCATGATGTCATGGTGTCATGGTGTCATGGTGTCGTGGTGTCATGGTGTTGTAGTGACATGGTGTCATGGTGTCGTGGTGTCATGGTGTCATGGTGTCATGGTGTCATGGTGTCATGGTGTCATGGTGTCATGGTGTCGTGGTGTCATGGTGTCATGGTGTCATGGTGTCATGGTGTCATGGTGTCATGGTGTCATGGTGTCATGGTGTCATGGTGTCATGGTGTCATGGTGTCATGGTGTCATGGTGTCATGGTGTCATGGTGTCATGGTGTCATGGTGTCATGGTGTTGTAGTGACATGGTGTCATGGTGTCATGGTGTCATGGTGTCATGGTGTCATAGCATCGTGGTGTCATGGTACCATGTCATGATGTTGTGGTGTTCTGGTATCATGACATCATGGCGCACTACTATCATGTTATTATGGCATCGTGGTATCATGGTATCCTGGTAGCATGGAAGCATAATATCGTTGTATCACGGCGCCACGGCATCTTGGTATCATGGTATCATGGTAACGTGGTAGCATGGCATTGCTTCGCTGTATGTTATGGTGTTCTGGTATAATTGCATCATTGTATCATTGTATCATGGTATTATGGTATCATGATATAATTGTATCACGACATCATGATATCCTGGTATCTTTGTATCACGGTGTCCCGACGCCATGGTGTCATGATGTCATGAACACGAGGTCATGATGTCACGATGTCATAAACACGAGGTCATGATGTCATGATGTCATGAACACGAGATCATGATGTCATGACGTCATGAACACGAGGTCGTGGTGTCACTGCCCCTCGTCGGCAGGCCGGTCCAAGCGGCAGTACGGCCCTCCCGCGGGACTACAGCATCACGGACGCGGTCCCCGCCGCCACAGCCGCCGCCACACCGGCCGCCGACCCGGCCGCGCCGGTGACCTCGGGTCAGCGGCCGGCCGCCACCTACCAGGGCTTCCAGATCCCGGCCGCGCCGCCGCTGGAGGCGGTCAGCGCCGAGCCGCCGCCCCCGCCCCCGCCCCCGCCCCCGCCCGCGACCGCGCCGCAGCCGACGTCCGGATACGGCGGCCAGGCGGCCGGGCCGCAGGCGGCAGGTGACGTCAGCTCAGCCTGAGCAACCGCAGCCTGAGGAGCCGCAGCCTGAGCAACCGCAGCCTACCGCACCGCAGTACACACCGGAGATGGTCGATGAAGAGCCACTCGCCGCTCAGCCTACTCCTGCCTCTCAGCCTACGCATTCCTCTCAGCCTACGTATTCCTCTCAGCCTACGTCTGCCTCTCAGCCTACGTATTCCTCTCAGCCTACGTCTTCCTCTCAGCCTACGTCTGCCTCTCAGCCTACGTCTTCCTCTCAGCCTACGGATGCCGCTCAGCCTACATCTGCTTCTCAGCCTACTTATTCCCCTCAGCCTACGTATTTCGAGCCGGCCTCCGCAGCGTCTCAGCCCGCGGATGTTCAACCTACGGATGCTCAGCCTACGTATGCTCAGCCTGCGGATGCTCAGCCTACCGATGCTCAGCCTACGTATGCTCAGCCCACAGATGCTCAGCCTACCGATGCTCAGCCTACCGATGCTCAGCCTACGGATGCTCAGCCTACCGATGCTCAGCCTACTGATGCTCAGCCTGCCAGCAGCCCGGTACTGCCCTCCTACCCGAGTGCAGGCGCAGAGGCGCAGCCTACGCAGCCTCAGCCTACGGCTCCGCAGGCGCAGACGACATATTCGCGGCAGCCCGCCAGCCCTCTTCCTCAGCCTACGCAGCCTGCGTACTCGCCGACCGGCGGTGCACCTCAGCCTCAGCCTGCAGAGCCCCGGCCGACACTCCCGGAACGGCCGCCTGCCTACGCTCAGACAGCCCTTCCGGATCCTCAGCCTGCCCAGCCTCAGCCTCCGCCTCAGCCTGCCGCCCAGCAGTCTACGTACTTCCAGGCGGCCCCGACGGCGGCGCCTCAGCCTTCGTACCGGCGTCCGCCTGCGCAGGGAGCGGGCGGCTATGGCAACCACCTCAGCGGCGGCTACGGCTCCTTCTTCTTCGGAGGTGAGTTTCGTGAGGACGTGAGATGACGACAGAGTGTGGATGCCGTCACAATTGACCAATTCAGGCCAGTGATGCCCGGGAATACCTTCCAGCTCATGTAATGGTGAAGTCAACTAAGATGAGGAGTGGAGTGGATCCCGTTTTAAAGGTGCAATTCAGTGACTGTATTGGTTGGTTAGTTGGTTATTTGTTTTTACGACACATCGACCGTCGAGTCATGTAGCGTCGCCAATCTCTCAGCCGGTTGGTTGCGGGCGAAGAGTAGCGACAGGTGAGACTCGAACCCACAACCTTTCGATTGTGAGACGAGCAACTTACCCCGCAGTGACTGTAGTGAATGCAATCTGCAGTGCAGTGACTGTGTGCGAAGTGATAGATTTTGCCGCTTCGTGATATTTTTTTTAACTAAATCGGATCTTTTCGCGCTCACAAGCCGTTCCCCCAGGGCACTGCAGCCCACATGTCCGTCGGTCGGTGTCCGGTACAGTGTCCGACACGGCTAACCCCGAACACCACCGGCCGTGCAGCAGCCCAGAGCAGCACACGGCGAACAGCCCAGGGCCCGGTACAGTCTCCGACATGTCTCTCTCCACAGGACAGGCATTTCCCCCCATCCAGACTCCCACGAAGAAACCCAGGCGCCGGGTACAGTTTCTGACGCGTCTTCCTGCCCAGGAGGTTCCAGCGAGAACAACCCAGGGCCCGGTACAGTCTCTGACATGTCTCTCTCCACAGGACAATCCAACGAGAAGGAAGTCGCCCGGCACCCGGTACAGTCTCTGACATCCCTCCTCCCAAAACGCTAGCGAGAAGGAAGACGCCTGACGCCGGGTACAGTCCCTGACATGTCTCTCCCCACAAGACAGGACAGCGAGAAGGAAGTCGCCCGGCACTGGGTGCAGTATCTGACGTGCCCCCATCCTAGGACTCTCCAGCGGAAAGAAAGTCGCAAGGCACCAGGTACCGTCCCTGACGCGTCTTCCTGCCCAGGAGGTTCCAGCGAGAAAGAAGCCGCTCGGCGCCGGGTACAGCCCCTGACATGTCTCCATCCCTGGATACTGGCGAAAATTGAGGCGCCTGACACCCGGTACAGTCTCTGATATCCCTCCTCCCAAAACACTCCAGCGAGAAGGTAGACGCCCGGCCCCGGGTACAGTCCCTAACATGTCTCCCTCCATGGAGACACTGGCGAGGCCCGGTACAGTCCCTGACATCTCTCCTCCCAAAACACCGGCGAGAAGGAAGACGCCCGGCACTGGGTACGGTCCCTGACACGCTCCCCCCGTCGGAGAAGGCGCCCGGCACCGGTACAGTTCCTGACATGCTCCCTCCCAAAAACTGGAGAAGAAACGCCCGGACCGGGTACGGTCCCTGACATGTCTCCCTCCCCAGGTGGCTCCGGTGAGGAGGCCGCCCGGCACCGGGTACGGTCTCTGACATGTCTCCCTCCCCAGGTGGCTCCGGTGAGGAGGCCGCCCGGGACCGGGTACGGTCTCTGACACGCCTCCCTCCCCAGGTGGCTCCGGTGAGGAGGCCGCCCGGCACCGGGTACGGTCCCTGACATGTCTCCCTCCCCAGGTGGCTCCGGTGAGGAGGCCGCCCGGCACCGGGTACGGTCTCTGACACGCCTCCCTCCCCAGGTGGCTCCGGCGAGAAGGCCGCCCGGCAGTACCCCGCATACGGCCAGCCGCAGTACCGACAGCCGGGCCGCGGGGAGCCGGGCATGGGCGGCTTCGTGATGCCCTGGACGGTGCCCAACAGCATCCAGCGGGCGCTCCGCAACGGCCTTCGCCCGGGCTGGTAGGTGGCGCCACCTCCGCCGACTTCTACCGTCGGCTGGTAGGTGGCGTCACCTCCGCCGCCCGACTGGTAGGTGGCGCCACCTTCCAGTCTCCGTCTGCCGTCGGCTGGTAGGGCTCGTCACCTTCCAGTCTCCGTCTACCGTCTGCTGGTAGGGGTCGCCACCTTCCAGTCTCCGTCTACCGTCGGCTGGTAGGGGTCGCCACCTTCCAGTCTCCGTCTACCGTCGGCTGGTAGGGGTCGCCACCTTCCAGTCTCCGTCTACCGACGGCTGGTAGGGGTCGCCACCTTCCAGTCTCCGTCTACCGTGGTCGGTAGACGTCGCCACCTTCCAGTCTCCGTCTACCGTCTGCTGGTAGGGGTCGCCACCTACCCCTCCGACGTCTCGGTATGGGTCGCCACCTTCCAGTCTCCGTCTACCGTCGGCTGGTAGACGTCGCCACCTTCCAGTCTCCGTCTCCCGTCGGCTGGTAGACGTCGCCACCTTCCAGTCTCCGTCTACCGTGGTCGGTAGACGTCGCCACCTTCCAGTCTCCGTCTACCGTCTGCTGGTAGGGGTCGCCACCTTCCAGTCTCCGTCTACCGACGGCTGGTAGGGGTCGCCACCTTCCAGTCTCCGTCTACCGTGGTCGGTAGGAGTCGCCACCTGCCGCCGACGTCTACCGTCGGCTGGTAGGAGTCGCCACCTCCGCCGACGTCTCCGTCTACCAAAGGACGCCCCGGGGGGGCGGTGACGCTGACGGCCGCACGCTTCCCGCAGTTGCCGGCGATGTGTCCCGCTCCTCGCTCGACTCGGCGGTAGACTCTACGCTGGTCTCTGTGCCAGGCCCTACGTCAGACTCTGTGCTAGACTCTACGCTTGTATCTGTGTCCGGCCCTACGTTAGACTGTACGCTAGTCTCTATGTCAGACCCTAAGTTAGACTCGGCGTTAGACTCTACGCTGGTCTTTATGCCAGACCCTAAGTTAGACCCGGCGTTAAACTTTACGCTGGTCTCTATGCCAGACTCGGCGTTTGACTCTGTGCTGATCTCTATACTAGACTCTACGTTGGACTCGGCGTTAAACTCTACGCTGGCCTCTATGCCAGGTCCTACGTTAGACTCGGCGTTAAACTCTACGCTGGCCTCTATGCCAGGTCCTACGTTAGACTCGGCGTTAAACTCTACGCTGGCCTCTATGCCGAGCAATACGTTAGCCTTTACACTGGACTGGATGCTGAACTATGCGCTTGACCTCCACTTCCCAGTTCCGTGGAGGTGGCACGGACGGATCGAAGAGGCACGTGACACCACGAACATGCAGCGCCCCTCCCCCTCTCCAGGACGCTCGAGAGCACCATACTCCATATTTTTTTTCGGCGGAAAGCGTCCTCGAGTGACATTCACGCGAATGCATCTCACCCTTCACATTTTCTCAATCAGTGACGAGTGTCTCCCCTCCAGATGAATATCCCTCCCATCAAGATCCCTGGATCCGCCCCTGTACAACGACCGCCGCAGAGGAGTGTAGATGGCGCTGTGGAAGGCGCCACTCGTGTCCAGAAGATGGCGCGAACGGTCTGCGACGGTGTTCTGGCGCTTCAAAGACTCTAAGCCGGGAGATGACTACGTGTTCCGGCCATGTAGCGGCTCTTACCGACAGCCTAGTCTCATGTAATGACCCGATACCTGAGTCGTTTAATGGTTCTCTGCCGGAGTTCCATGTAATGGTCAGATATCTGAGTCGTATAGTGGTCCTCCTCCCTAGTCCCATGCAATGACCAGATAGCTGAGTCTTGTAATGGTCCTCTTTCGTAGTCCCACGTAATGGCCCGATATATCAGCTGTGTAATGCTCCCCATCCGCAGTCGCACGTAATGGCCCCAGCTGTGGGCCGGGTATTGCTCCCCGTCCACAGTCCGTAATGGCCCCAGCTGTGGGTCGTGTATTACTCCCCGTCCACAGTCCACGTAATGGCCCCAACTGTGGGTCGTGTATTACTCCTCGTCCACAGTCCGTAATGGCCCCAGCTGTGGGTCGTGTATTACTCCCCGTCCACAGTCGCACGTAATGGCCCCAGCTGTGGGTCGTGTATTACTCCCCGTCCACAGTCTCACGTAATGGCCCCAGCTGTGGGTCGGGTAATATTCCCCGTCCACAGTCGCACGTAATGGCCCCAGCTGTGGGTCGGGTAATGTTCCCCGTCCACAGTCGCACGTAATGGCCCCAGCTGTGGGTCGTGTATTACTCCCCGTCCACAGTCCGTAATGGCCCCAGCTGTGGGTCGTGTATTACTCCCCGTCCACAGTCGCACGTAATGGCCCCAGCTGTGGGTCGGGTAATGACTTCCCCGTCCACAGTCCGTAATGGCCCCAGCTGTGGGTCGTGTATTACTCCCCGTCCACAGTCTCACGTAATGGCCCTAGCTGTGGGTCTGGTAATATTACCCGTCCACAGTCGCACGTAATGGCCCCAGCTGTGGGTCGGGTAATGCTCCCCGTCCACAGTCTAACGTAATGGCCCCAGCTGTGGGTCGGGTAATGCCCCCCGTCCCACACAGTGGCTGGCGTCCACAGCGTCGTGTGATGGCTCGTGATATCGGCCTCGTGCAGGAGTACCCCTCCCCCCCACAGTGTAGTGTAGGGTGGCGAGGTCGGGGGCGGGGTCGGTCTGGGGGGTGCCGGATACGGGGTGGGGGAGAGGTTTCGTTAGTCCTGTTCGAGCTTGCCACCCCATGTTTTGGAATGCAGGTGTAGAGCGGCGAGGTCCCGGGGGGGGGGGGGGGGAACTGAGGGAGGGTTGTGTGATGTGGTCCAGCAGTTGGGGGAGTGACTGGTTATTTCTGACAGGGGGTGTTGTATCGTCTCCATCTTGTAGGCTGTTCGTCTTGATTTTATTCAGTCTTGTGGTCCCTGTGATGGGTTTCGTCGCTTTATCTTGGACCTTGCATGCCTTGTAGTCGGCCTGGAGTTGTCTTGTCACGTCGGCGCCCGTTCTCGTCCATCCTGACACAAATTTATTTAGCGGGGCCAAGTTTCTCACTGTCACTACTTCCGTTTTTGAGTGGTTGTGTGTCCATTGGTCGTGGCGCTAAGGAAGGCTAGGGAAACCGCGTGGTTGGAGAGAGGGGGACATATGGGTTATGGGTCGACATAGGAGTTGGAATGCGCCCGTCACCGGCCGTCGTCCAGCTTCTGGGCCTTCTTATGTACTGGAATCCCATCTATTTCCCTCCATTCCTCCACCAGCGAAGCTCGCACGTGTCGTCGGACTTGCAATTTGCGGGCCTAGGTAGTTATCATGTGCCGAATTTTGACAACAATGGGTTTCCGGCAGCTGCATGCACACATAGGGCCCCAAACAGCCCACACTGGTCCTTAATTACCCTTAGCTAGGTCATGCACACTCACATTCATTCCCTTTCATTCGGAACGTTCGCTCCATTAATCCAAAACGCACGTGTTTGACCAGCGATTTCTTTCCCTCCAGCGGAATGTGAACATTCCGCGAGTCTTACTTTTCAGACCGTTGCTTAGGGCTTCCTAGGCCAAAGTTAAATATGAATTACCCGTGCTTAGGTCCACAACTGTGACCGGCTGACGCGACACTTGGTTGTGCATAGTGGACTATTATTTACGTTACCGCCTTCAATACTCGATAACACTGGGCTGCGGCATTCTGTTAGTTTCTGTTTGGGTCTGACGTCTGGGCTTGGGTATTAATGGCCGGCATACCTAGCTTTAAATCAGTCGATGCCCTGACGGGGTTTGCACGCTGAAACGTGCGATCGGCAGAACCCCCACAGGTGGTCCTGGGCCACAAATCGGTAAGTGTGTTCCTCCAATCGTCTTTCCGACCTATCCTGCCCGGGGTCATGTAGGGAGACCCACACAATCCCCTGCCTGTCCTATCTTTGGGAGCTTACGGAACGCCAAACTTCATCTTCCCCGCATGTGATAACATCAAGAGGCCCAGGCCTGTGGGATCAACCGAGACGGGGAAGGAGAGAGGGAGAGAGAGCGAGAGAGATAGATGAAAAGACAGACAGGCAGAGGGGCAGAGGCCGGTAATATGCCCACTTTGGCCATTCGTACAGTCTATCCGCAGAGTAACGTGGGGCCCAACATATCTCCACAATACTTGTGGAGATATCTCATATCTCATGGATATCTCATGTCATATATCTCATGGAAAGAAGGGGTGGTTAATTAGCACGGGTCGTGCCAGATCTGTGTTCCATTCGCACACTTTCGGGACCAGGTGGGTCTCTCGTTTTTCATCTCTCCTTTAGACGTGAATGATAGTATACTCATGGTAGCATGCGCTTTTCCATATTTCACAGGTGCAGTCAATGAACAGAGAAGAAATAAACCTTGCCTATCCTGCCACCTTGCAATCTAGGAAATATTACCTACCACCTTATGATCTCCCCCACCCTCTTTTCATATGCACGTGCATACACATTTATTCATTGGGTTGCATTCGCGCTCCAGGGCTGAACCTTTTCGCTTCACTCACACACTTTCGCATTCGCCCAGCACTCGTATTCGCCCAGCGGACGCTGACTGCTCCCTCCCATTCCCTTGATCTCCCACACTAGGCACACTTTTCTCCTCCGCTGACTGGGGCCACACTGATTTCATGTCACCAGTGACGGGCGGGTCAAATCACGGACAGCGGTGCGTGGTGCATTCGCAGGTTCACTCGCATGGCCGGCGTGGCGGTGCCGCGAAGGTTCAGTCACTGCGCACGACACAGTCCAGACGACTTCGTCCAATGTAGGCTTCCTGGCGCCTCCGTCGAATGTTCTGCGTCGAATCCCGCGATGAATGTCGTGCCGACTGCTTGTCAGTGCTGTATTTGGGGACGAGTAGCCTAGGGGTAAGTTGCTCGTCTCGCAATCGAAAGGTTGTGAGTTCAAGGCTCACTTGTCGCTACTCTTCGCCCGCGACCAATCGGCGTGAGAGATTGGCGACGCTACATGACTCAACGGTCGATGCGTCGTAAAACCAATAACAACAACAACAAGAGCTGTATTTATACTACTCTCGATGGGTGTGCCCGGTGTCGACGATGGGTGTGCCCGGTGTCGACGATGGGTGTGCCCGGTGTCGACGATGGGTGTGCCCGGTGTCGACGATGGGTGTGCCCGGTGTCGACGATGGGTGCGTCACGGTGTCGACGATGGGTGTGCTTCCGGTCGACGATGGTCTGGTGTCGACGACGGCTGTGGCGAGCTGTCTGGCAGGCTGGTCCGGTCCGCGACCGTACGAGCGCCGTATTGAAAAATTGCCAGCCGTCTTACAGCAACAGTTCACGAGCAACCTCGTACAGGTGTGGGTACCGCTCCACAGTACCATCAGACACGGTGTAATAGGTACAGCTCCACAGCATCAGCAGACACGGTGTAACAGGTACCGCTCCACAGGATCAGCAGACACGGTGTAACAGGTACCGCTCCACAATACCAGCAGACACGGTGTAACAGGTACCGCTCCACAGTACCAGCAGACACGGTGTAGCAGGTACCGCTCCACACAGCAGACACGGTGTAGCAGGTACCGCTCCACAGCATCAGCAGACACGGTGTAACAGGTACCGCTCCACACAGCAGACACGGTGTAGCAGGTACCGCTCCACAGCATCAGCAGACACGGTGTAGCAGGTACCGCTACACAGTACCAGCAGGCACGGTGTAACAGGTGCCGCTCCACACAGCAGACACGGTGTAACAGGTACCGCTCCACAGCATCAGCAGAACGGTGTAACAGGTACCGCCCACACAGCAGACACGGTGTAGCAGGTACCGCTCCACACATCAGCAGACACGGTGTAGCAGGTACCGCTCCACACAGCAGACACGGTGTAGCAGGTACCGCCCAACACAAGACACGGTGTAACAGGTACCGCTCCACAGCATCAGCAGACACGGTGTAGCAGGTACCGCTCCACACAGCAGACACGGTGTAACAGGTACCGCTCCACAGCATCAGCAGACACGGTGTAACAGGTACCGCTCCACAGCATCAGCAGACACGGTGTAACAGGTACCGCTCCACAATACCAGCAGACACGGTGTAACAGGTACCGCTCCACAGTACCATCAGACACGGTGTAGCAGGTACCGCTCCACAGCATCAGCAGACACGGTGTAGCAGGTACCGCTCCACAGCATCAGCAGACACGGTGTAGCAGGTACCGCTCCACAGCATCAGCAGACACGGTGTAACAGGTACCGCTCCACACAGCACAGACACGGTGTAACAGGTACCGCTCCACAGCATCAGCAGACACGGTGTAACAGGTACCGCTCCACAGCATCAGCAGACACGGTGTAGCAGGTACCGCTCCACAGCAGCAGACACGGTGTAACAGGTACCGCTCACACAGCAGACACGGTGTAACAGGTACCGCTCCACAGCATCAGCAGACACGGTGTAACAGGTGCCGCTCCACAATACCAGCAGACACGGTGTAACAGGTACCGCTCCACAATACCAGCAGACACGGTGTAACAGGTACCGCTCCACAGTACCAGCAGACACGGTGTAGCAGGTACCGCTCCACACAGCAGACACGGTGTAGCAGGTACCGCTCCACACAGCAGACACGGTGTAACAGGTACCGCTCCACACAGCAGACACGGTGTAACAGGTACCGCTCCACAGCATCAGCAGACACGGTGTAACAGGTACCGCTCCACACAGCAGACACGGTGTAGCAGGTACCGCTCCACACAGCAGACACGGTGTAGCAGGTACCGCACAAGCAGACACGGTGTAACAGGTACCGCCCACAAACAGACACGGTTAGCAGGTACCGCTCCACATCAGCAGACACGGTGTAACAGGTGCCGCTCCACAATACCAGCAGACACGGTGTAACAGGTGCCGCTCCACAATACCAGCAGACACGGTGTAACAGGTACCGCCCACACACAACAGCAGACACGGTGTAACAGGTACCGCTCCACACACAGCAGACACGGTGTAGCAGGTACCGCTCCACACAGCAGACACGGTGTAACAGGTACCGCTGCACAATACCAGCAGACACGGTGTAGCAGGTCACGAGCGACTAGAGCCGTCGTGCAGTCGCGTAATGGGCCGGTCACCACCTGGGTAGTGGAGTAGTGGATCCGCCAGTAGGTTAATCTGCGTGTAAATCTACCAGAAACGTCTTTATTTCCCCCGATAGAGTTCATGGCGATGACAACTCGATAGACGTATGAATCTGGCTGCATCAATCCAAATGCATCAAGGGATTGGTCAAATGCAATCGCTAATTCATGCAAACTGTAGTGCACGCAACGACCCGAAGGAGACGAACGATACCATCCATCACGACCTGCTGGGTCCTCAAGGAAACGTCGATCACGTGCTCAATGCTCGCCCTTCCAACATCAATTATCGCGACTTCTAAACCTTATAGATTCAATACGAAAACGGTAAAGCTGAGCCGACTAACATCAGCCATCAGGTCCTTCCCACCCCCTGGGAGGACCTGCGTCTGTCGACATTTCTACCCGTCATCATGGTATCGTCTGTGGGTGTGCGCCAGAACAGGCCAAGCTGTGATCGAGGTCTTAATCGCGCACCACTAGAAACGAAAAACACTGGAGACCAGAAAGAATACCGACACTAGCGCCACTCGGGACATTTCCCGCTTCCGCTGCCCACCGGCGAAACAGTGCGGGCGGCGCCATTAGCCGTGAATGTGCACAAAGTGCATCGTGAACCACCCAATAAACAAAGAAACAAGCAAACTGAAAGAATGCCGAGCCAAATAACTATGCTTGTTGGCGGATTTAATTATTGAAGATTGGGGCTCAAGCCATACGAAAGGACGGGGCGTTTCACCCATGCGACACGGCTATGGGACATGGTCACATGGCCACATGGGCACACTCACATGGCCCGTGGCCATGTCATGCCGACCTCTGCAAACTGTATTTAAAGTGTGATTGTGTTGTAGGTGGCTGCGTTGTTTGTCTTTCACGTTGCGTAGTCTCAGCTCTGGTGTGTAGCAATGGGTAGCAGCTCAGCAAGAGCACTGGGCACAGCCTTGTGCACCAGGTGTAGCCAACAGGAGCGGATCCAGGGGTGGGGGCAAAGGGGTCGTGCCCCTACCCTCCAGAAGGCCGGTTTTTGGCTGATATTTTGTACTAAAATTACATTTTCTTGAAGGCTATCAAAATTGTATCGTTTAAATGCTGTCATAAACAGCTCCAACATATAATTTCATAAGCAGCTTTGGGAAATCCAATGATTTTTTACTTGATCCCCCAGCCAGGTTTCTGGATCCGCCCATGGTAACAAACGGAGGTTTGGGTGAGTTCGGCTGGCTTTCGGCGGGTGCGTCTGCGGCATATCAGGAGTGCACCGAAGCAGTCAACAGTCACGTGTTAGGAGTGATGAGTGTCAGTAGGTGAGTGATCAGGAGTGATGAGTGTCGGTAGTTAAGAGCCAAAGACAAAAAGGGAAATAGATCGGATGGTGAGGGAAAATGCAATCGTCATGTTAATGCCATGCTACGCACCTTAGTATGTTCATGGATATAATATTTTGACGTTGAAAAGTATCGAATGTGATAGCTCAAGGAATAACTCTAGGAGAGCTTTATATAATGGCTCTAGGAGTATTTCGCTACCGTTGAAGCTTCGTGGAAGGATATATACAAATGAAAAAACAGCGTCTGGCCATTATCGTATGACAGGGGAACTTCCGCTTTTTCTCTTATCATAATTCGTCACTACCCGAAGCAGTCATTTACACACGTCATGCCGTGTGTAAATGTGCAGCAGTCCTCACGCCACGCCGTGTGTAAATCTGCAGCGGTTGTAAATGCCCTGACACCTGTGTGTTGAAACGAACCCGTGAACTTGAAATTAAATCCGTCCGTGAAACCGAAGTCGATGCGCCTCTAAACAACAACAGATGACTCTCGTGTGCTCGTGCGAAAACGCCAATGATGTGTGTTCGTGGTACCACCTGAAAAATAAACGCGAGTGGCAAAAGAATCAGACCACGAAACAGAATTCACGAACTGTCGCGTCATTTATTGTCGTGCCACGGCTTTGGCTGTGTGCCATCGCATCATATGACGTCACACCAATCAGGAGCCGTCTCGGGGCCACGAGAGCCTCGGGCAATTCCGAAATGTAATTTGGCGGGTCGAGAAAAGTATCACGGTAATACTAAACATACTATTTTGTCTAAGAAAACAAAAGCATACCTATTTGGAATGAAACCACCATTCATTGTGGAGTTTATGAATTATGGACATATATTTTATGAATTATAGAGTTTTGGGATTATGGACATTACCCACAACGCAACCGGAGGAGTGAAAGATGGCGTGGCTAATCGACCCAACCGCTATACGCTCCACGTGCGACGTACTCCAGTGGCTCTCAATCTTGTGCCGGCCCCCTCACAATCTCGCATCGTTCGACGCGCTCGCTCCGCTCTGAACGCGCGGACGCCGCAGCGCTTCCACTGGCCGGACAACAGGCTGTACGGCGACGGCTCCAGCGGAACGCACACCTGCCTGTGCTCGGCGCGCGCGTCAGTTCGTGTGCCAGTGTCCAGCGCCGGGTGTCCGTGTTCCAGCACCTGATTCCAGTGTGTATGTGTGGGGGACGAATAGCCTGGGGGTGAGTTGCTCGTCTCACAATCGAAATGTTGTGGGTTCGAGTCTCACCTGTCGCTACTCTTCGCCCGCGACCAATCGGCGTGAGAGATTGGCGACGCTGCGTGACTCAACGGTCAATGTGTCGTAAAACCAATAACCAACCAGTGTATATGTAGAAAATAAACGGAACATTGCGGATGTGTCGGGGCCTCTGTGCGCGCCAATGTTGTTTTTCCTTAAAGGGGGGTTTGGGGGGGTTTTTGGGGGGTTGTGGTGGATTTATATGTTTATTTTTTTTTTTTTTTTTTTTTTTTTTTTTTTTTTTTTTTTTTTTTAAATTTTTTTTTTTTTTTTTTTTTTTTTTTTGGGGGAAATTTTTTTGTTTAAAAAATTTTTTCTGCTTGTTCCCGCCGGCTGTATGTGCGGCCAGTACATGCGCCCATGCTGAGCTGTGCCCAACGCGTGCACACGTCTGCATTGCAAGTATCCGAGTCATTTCGGCTATGCCCAGTATCTGCCCCGACACTAGAATACATCAATTGGATGTTTTATGTTTAATTGAGGCAGATTCGTCCGAATCCCTGCTGGTGCGGCTTCATGCACCAGGTTCCTGTTGGTGAGCAGAGTCTGTTGGGTCAGCCATGACCCCAATACCCGTTCCTGGGATTTTAGCTCAACGGCATAGTTTTGGTGGAGGTATATCATGTCGCCAATGTATCGACACGGTCGCACCGGTGCCACGTCTACGGGCCTCACCGAGCCAGTTGCCAACTGACCCCTCCCTCAGCTGTGGGGTGTGCGAGCGTGCCGTGACTCGAGCCCTTTTTTTTGAGGGGGGGGGGGGGAAAACGCTTCACGCCACTCAGATTAGAGCAGAATAACAAACTAATGAAGAATGACCTTCAGACAAGTCAATATCCCACTGCTCCAATGCAGAAACATGCTCTGTTGTACTGTGGTATGTTTACACTATGTAGCTGTACTGTTGGTTTTTTTTTTTTCCACTCTCCCCCCCTTTTGCGGGGGGGAAAAGGGGGAAAAAGGGGGCCGAAACCCAAATTTTTTTTTAAAACTTACCACGACCACGATGTAGATGCTATGCAGCTGTTTTGTGGTATGTAGATGCTCTAAAGGCAAATGTATAGGTGCAGAAACGCCCACGGTTCCTCTGGTTTGCGTTCGTGACCCTTGGGATTTGCATAACACGTCGCTCTCCGTCTGTAATATGAGGCAGAAGTATAGCGGAATCCGGCCGCGAAGGTCAAGGGCTTCTGATTGTAGGCTGCGCTTAATGCTCAACGCATCTCAGTTTTGCTATACAGCTCAGATACAAATTTCATCGATACGCACTAGCTACACCATGAAATAACGGCAGAGCAATTCCCGTCTTCCATTGGAAGACCCCAATCTGCATCGGTGGCTTTCTCCGCGTGGAAAATCTACGATACAAGTCAGCATACTTGCACCGTGATGTTAGCGCATGAACATACCGCGATGGATACGCTGCGGCGACGCACTCGTAAAGATATGGGAACACCAGTTTTTTTTAAACCAGGTAGCTTTTGTTAAACCGCCACGGACGTCCAGGTCGCAAACAAGAACAAACTCAATCCAAAATGTCAACTTGGTTCAGAAACGCCTTTATTTCCCCGATAGAGTTCATGGCGATGACAATTCGATAGACGCCACGTATGAAGCTGGCTTCATCAATCCAAATGAGGGATTAGTCACATGAAAGGGAGTTGTTCACGAAAACTAAAGCATACGCAACGGCCCGAAGGAAACGAACGATACCATCCATCACGACCTGCTGGGTCCTCAAGGAAACGTCGATCACGTGCTCAATGCTCGCCCTTCCAATATCAATTATCGCGACTTCTAAACCTTATAGATTCCATACGAACACGCTAAAGCTGAGCCGACTAACATCAGCCGACACCAAAGCACACAACGTTCGTCAGCATTTTATTAAGAAACAACAAGTGCACAATAGCCATTATTGAGACACACGAATGCAGAGCGCACGAGCGCTATTATCGAACAACGTAAAACTGAAAACTTCGCGCGCAGACAAAGCGTTTCAAGGACTTTTCATCAAATGGCATACTTCCCAGCATGCGGGGCCGGAGCGGTGAGTCAGCTGATACCGCCGGCGAGTCAGCTGACACGCCGAGGCGTCATCAGAGTAGTCGGAACGGTCACAGCAGTCAGAACAGTCAGAGTAATCAGAGAAGCCAGAGCAGTCAGAGAGAGACCAGAGCAGTCAGCGAGAGCCCGGCACTGGAGACATCGAGGTACTGGGGACGTCACTAGTACTGAGACATCATCAGCACTGGGGACGTCTACGGTGTGGGAGACATCATCAGTACTGAGGAAATCTACGGTGCTGGCGGCATCATCGATGCTGAGGACATCACTGGTATTTGAGACAGCTCCGGTGTTGAAGACATCGTCAGTACTGAGGAAATCTACGGTGCTGGAGGCATCATCGACACTGATGACATCTCTGGTATTCGAGACAGCTCCGGTGCTGAAGACATCGTCAGTACTGGGGAGATGCACGGTGCCGGGGACCACTCCGACGCAGGATCGACGTTCGCGGTTGACATGGACGACGCAGCTGACAAGGCTGACAGGGCGCCACTAGCTCGTCAGCCGTGTTCTCACAGGCTGACGAAAGCCCATTTTCGCAGGTTGACGAAAGCTCGTTACCGTAGGCTGACGTCAGTCGTATTCCAGCAGGCTGACGCCAGTCGTATTCCAGCAGGCTGACGTCAGTCGTATTCCAGCAGGCTGACGCCAGTCGTATTCCAGCAGGCTGACGTCAGTCGTATTCCAGCAGAATGACGTCAGCTGTGCGCTACTGACATCCGCTCAACCTGGCGGTGAGCTGGTCAGACTGATGGTCAGCTCAAACTGTCGGTCAGCTCAAACTGTCGGTCAGCTCAACTGATGGTCAGCTAAACTGGCGGTCAGTTCAAACTGGCGGTCAGCTCAACATGGTCAGCTCAAACTGTCGGTCAGCTCAAACTGGCGGTCAGCTCAACTGGCGGTCAGCTGGCTAAACTGGCGGTCAGCTCAAACTGGCGGTCAGCTCAACTGGCGGTCAGCCTGTCAGTCTGACGGTCAGCTGGTCAGCCGGTAAGACCGGTAGTAAGCTGGACTGACTTCACGGCGCCTAGCTGGACCCACTCTGTTTGGTCTTGATCAGCTCCCGCAGGTTGTTCTCGGACTCCTTGAGGTTCTTCTCCAGGTAGACCTTGTTGCTCTGAAATCGGACCGCGCCGCGTGAGGGGGAAGTCGGCGGAAATGTTGGCAGCGGTGGATCAGGTGGAGGTGGAGGTGGAGGTGGAGATGGAGATGGAGATGGTGGTGGAGGTGGTGGTGGAGATGGTGGTGGAGATGGTGGTGGAGATGGTGGAGGTAGTGGAGGTGGTGTTTGTGGAATGTAGGTGGTGAGGTGGAGGTGGAGGTGGAGGTGGTGGAGGTGGATGTGGAGGACGTGGGGGTGGAGATGGAGACAAAGATGGGGATGAAGGTGGTGGAGATGGAGGTAGAGGTGGTAGAGATTTGAGGTGGAGGTGGTGAAGGTGGAAGTGGAGATGGAGGATGTTGGGGACGTTACCGTGTCGTGTTTTTTTTTCTTCACAAGTTGGGTGGGCTGACAGTGGTGGTAGGGGATGGTGAGTTCGAACTGACATCTTTGTATTAAAGAATGGATGAACTCCAACAGCTGAAAAGTTCCTCACTTGTGTTAGAAGTTCATTCGCTGAATTTCATTACAAAGCAATCTGACAACAAAGTGATCCGTCAATATAAGATATGACATGAAGAACCAGGATACAGAATGTCTTCATGTACAAAATGCTAGAAAGTGAGATACAAATCGCGGAAAACAGCTATGCACATAATAATTAAATCTAAAATTAAGCATCTTCCTGCATGTCGGATTTTCTATTACCCAATATTAACTGCATTCAGCGTTATATATCCAATGCAACTACCATTAATTCCATTCGGCTCTCGGTCTATATGGGTTTCTGTGCTCTAAATAGAACTAAGGCTCTAACATACCACCGGGCATCAGTTGCACATAACTAACTTAGCATGCTACGTACATCAATCGTGACAATAATCAAAAACTTCTGACGCCCAACGAAAAATTAACTTCGATCCGCTGCTCTTAAACACATATCAATCATCCTTTTCGGAGTTCGATGCTCACGTCGTTCACAAAAAGAGGCTGTAATGACGGACATTTTGTGTTTGTGTGTATTGACACCCACCTCCAGTTTGGCGATTCTCTCTCTGTGTGTGGCCTGTTTGTGCGACAGGTTTTCTCGCACGCTCTTGATGTCGTTCAGGATGAACATGCGGCCAACACCGTCATAGACACGGGTGTCCGACGGTATCATCTGCGACACAAAATGACGTCATACACACGGGTGTCCGACGGTATCATCTGCGACACAAAATGACGTCATACACACGGGTGTCCGACGGTATCATCTGCGACACAAAATGACGTCATACACACGGGTGTCCGACGGTATCATCTGCGACACAACATGACGTCATACACACGGGTGTCCGACGGTATCATCTGCGACACAACATGACGTCATACACACGGGTGTCCGACGGTATCATCTGCGACACAAAATTACGTCATACACACGGGTGTCCGACGGTATCATCTGCGACACAAAATGACGTCATACACACGGGTGTCCGACGGTATCATCTGCGACACAAAATGACGTCATACACACGGGTGTCCGACGGTATCATCTGCGACACAAAATGACGTCATACACACGGGTGTCCGACGGTATCATCTGCGACACAAAATGACGTCATACACACGGGTGTCCGACGGCACCATCTGCGACACAAAATGACGTCATACACACGGGTGTCCGACGGCACCATCACACAAAACGTCAAACACGTGTCCACGGCACCATCTGCGACACAACATGACGTCATAAATACAGTTACCAACGGCGCCATCTGCGACACAAAATGACGTCATGTGCTCGCCAATGGCACCATCTGCGAAACATAATGACGTCATATACCTGGATATGCAATGACACAACCTGCGACACAGAATGACGTCATACACACAGGTGACTGGAGGCGACATCTGTGACATGGGACGACGTCATACACACAGGTGACTGGAGGCGACATCTGCGACATGAGATGACGTCATACACACGGGTAGCTGGAGGCGGCACCTGTGGCATGGGGTGACGTCATACACACGGGTGGCTGGAGGCATCAGACAACACTGCCACAGATGTCGCCCCAATAGCTCAGTTGGTCAGAGCGCCAGCCTGCACAGGTCACCCTTGCCCTGGCAACACACAGGGCTCGAGTCGCTTCACCCGCTCGCAAGCCCCCGGTTCTCGGCATACTATATAGAAATATCACATCGCAGGGTTATAATAAAAATGGCAGGGTTAACAATTTAAAAAAACGCTCGAAAAACGTGCAAAATTACACGTGAATCACAGAAAAGCGCCTCGACAAAAATCCAAGTGTCTGCATCAATGAGGATGGCCTTTTGGTTATTCACGGTTTTGGCGTTTTTCCCGCATTTTTTCAATAGTTAACCGTGCCATCTTTTATATCGCCCTGACGATGGACCCTTGCCCAAACGTTGAGTAATATAGCATAATCCTAACGCTACTTTTGATGCAAACTCAGCACCTCCGGCATAATGAGGGTCGTACACCTCGTCTCACGCAATGTCTAGAAATATTACATTCCAGTTTGGCTCGGGAGAACATGGGTGAAGTGACTAGACTCATTCCAAAGCTGTCCGTAGCGTCATCTATTCCCCTGTCTCTGCACGTGTGTTATCTGCGACCTCTCATATGCGGGAGAAGAGTAGTCTAGGGGTAAGTTGCCTGTCTCACAATCGAAAGGTTGTGGGTTCGAGTCTCACCAGTTGCTACTCTTTGCCCATGGCCAATCGGCGTAACAGATTGGCGATGCTACATGACTCAATGGTCGATGTGCCGTAAAACCAATTACCAACCAACCAACTAACCAACCAACCAAAAAACAACCAACCAACCAGCCAGCCAACCAAAAAACAACCAACCAACCAACCAGCCAGCCAGCCAGCCAACCAAAAAAAAAACAACCGACCAACCAAACAACCAGCCAGCCAGCCAATCAAGCAAAAAACAACCAACCAACCAACCAACCAACCAGCCAGCCAAAAAACAACCAACCAACCAACCGACCAACCAGCCAGCCAGCCAGCCAGCCGCTCACCTGTATCTCCTTGTCTGTGATCTGGGCATGAGCGATCTGCCGCTTCAGCGTCTCGATCTGCATGTCCGACAGACGGATGGACTGGTTGCTGTTGTGCATCTTCATCTGCAGCTCCATGAACGCCTGGGAGGGACAACAGTACCACCAGTGATGATAGTACCAGTGACGACAGTACCACCAGTGACGATAGTACCAGTGACGACAGTACCAGTGACAACAGTACTAGTGACGTCACAGTAACAGTGACGATAGTACCAGTGACGACAGTACCAGTGACGACAGTACCACCAGTGACGTCACAGTACCAGCGACGATAATACCAGTGACGACAGTACCAGTGACGACAGTACCAGTGACGTCACAGTACCAGTGACGATAGTGCCAGTGACGTCACAGTACCAGTGACGACAGTACCAGTGACGCCACAGTACCAGCGACGATAGTACCAGTGACGACAGTACCAGTGACGATAGTACCAGTGACGCCACAGTACCAGTGATGATAGTACCAGTGACGACAGTACCAGTGACGACAGTACCAGTGACGACAGTACCAGTGACGCCACAGTACCAGTGACGACAGTACCAGTGACGACAGTACCAGTGACGTCACAGTACCAGTGATGACAGTACCAACAATGGCAGGAATGCCAGTCAGCAGCACTGGCAATGCTTCTTCTCCATATGCAGCAGTGAAGGGCGAATTTCTAGCTGGGCATTTAACCCGCGCCGTCTTTCCGGTCAAATCCTCCCACCCCGTCTCGGGGGGGGGGGGGCAGTTGAAGACACCCCTCTAAAATCCAAACTAAGCATCGCACGAAAACGAAAGAGGTGTCATCGTAAAGCGCTCGACGAGTAGGGTCTGGGTCCACACTCCAAAAAAAAAAATCCCCCAAAAGTGACGTCACCAGGGTGGCTAGATTTTCATGACCTTTAATGACTTACATTATGTTTTGGACTCTGGGGAGTTCATTTTGTGGATATGAAAAACAAAACTTTTGGAATGAGAAAAGGACAGCGAAATCGACCAGGGCTATAATTTTTTTGTCCTCCCAAAAAAAATTTTTTTAAAAGTTTGTTTTATTGTTTGTTTATTGGTTGGTTCACGACACACTTTATGCACATTCACGGCTAATGGCGCCGCCCACACTGTTTCGCCAGTGGGCCACGGGATTAGGAAATGTCCTGAGTGGCGCTAGAGTCGAACCCGGGACCTTTGGTACCCATAGCCCGACACCTTAACCACTCGGCCATCCCCGCCCCTTTTTTGAAATTTCAAAATTTTGAGTTTTCAAGTTTTCTTTAATTTTCCTTTTCCAATGGGTAGAGCAGACCGAGAAACGTTGTTGGAAGTCAACTTGCCCCAATAAAAATGCTTACTTTAGCCAGTATCCTGTATTTGAACTGAAATTTGGCAAATATGCAAAATTTATAGGTAGTCAAAAAATAAGAAAAATGAAAAATTCAACTCATACGTTTTGTTGCATCCATAAAGATAAGCAAATGCTAAAAGTTGTATTCAAATGTCTGTATCCGTTAAAGCGTGACGACTGGTTGAACTTTTTGTAGGTGACCTCACTTGACCTTGACTAACTCCTTGACCCTAGATGACCTGACCTAAAAATTTTGAATCAGCATGTCAAATTGATGTGGGAAAAGGTATGCCAAATTTGGGTGCGCTGCCGCGCGCCGTTCGTCCGCTATCCGCGAAAAACCTGAGGGGGGCAGTTGAAGACCCCCCAAGACCGGACAGGTTAATTTTGTTGGGGAAATGAACACTTTTGAGAAATCAGGAAATTGAGTTGAGGCACTTACATCTCAATAAGCAGTCATTTTACCACGAAAAGATCATCAAGCTTGATGAAAAGAAGAAGATATAAATTTTGCACCCATTCTTATATTCACAAGGGAAACATAGGGCTTACTCTTGGTAAGGTTAGGCAATATTTTTATTTGGAATTTTTTTATGAGATATTCATTTTGAGGCAAACTTTTTTAGCTTCAAAAGCAGGATATGTTATGCTAGGCTAAGCTTTGAAGGATATGCTAAGCTTAGGCTAAGCTAAGAAATGTTATACCCTCCTATAATAACACACTGAAAATTCTGCAGTAAACAGCAACTAAGTTAATTGCATGGGTGTCAGAACATCTTACAACAATAACTCAATGAAAATGTCTATCCTGGATGGTTCCAGAGACTGCCAAGGATAAAATGCCATGACAAAAACTTCCCAGAATATTCAACAAGGCAGTATGGTTAGACAAGATTGCTGGAAAACTATCAGACCATCCATTCCACCCCCAGCAGTACCTCAGGCTCCATGTTACCTCAACATGTGCTGAATGGGCTGAAGTGTCCAAATGGTGTCATGCTCGAAGCAATAGCTGGTGCAGAGTAACACTGTTCACAACCCACCTCACACAGGAAACACATCATGGACATTGCCATATTTTGCAGTTGGGGACTCTTGGTGATCAGATTCTGTGTTTTAATACCACAAGAGGCAGGATTACCGAGTCCACACAAGACCAATTGATATCTTGGTCAGACTTGGTGTTAGAACATTTCATCTGGAAGTTTTCATAACAACTTAAGACAACCTTTAGTATGTGTTTTACTCAGCTAAAACCAGTTAAAAAAAATTAATTGGCTGCCTCTCACACTGGACATGGGGATAAATATAGATTGACAAAGTAACCATGGCAACTTCTTAGTGTTATTGTGTTTAAGGTTGCAAAATGACAAGTTATTTTAAACACACATTTGGCTTGATAAAGGAAACAAATATGTTTGGTTTCATTAGGTTATGTTTGTTTAGGTTTTATAAGTTGAAATATACTTGGGAAAAATTCACAATAAAAAAAATTGAACTAATTCGTCTTCAACAGCAGATGTTAGCCTTTGTTACATTAGGTTAGGTTTAAGTGACATTTCCTAGGATATACATTGTATTATATTTTCCATTTTAACTTTTTCTTGATTTGTCTTTCTCCAAAGGGAGGGTAAGCTAGGTTAGGTTAGGTTATGCAGCCTAAAAAAAACATTTCTTTTCATGCTGTTACCTAACTCAAAGCCTTTTTCCTGGTGTTGTTTTTATCACAACATGAAGTAAGCATTTGCACAGAAAATGAGTAGTCCCATTAGCTTAGTCACACCTATAAACATTGCATTCAAATGTTTATGGGTCATAAATTCCAGGAATTAATAAAACACCTGAAAGCACAAATTTGCTATACTTCTCAAGAGCACTAGGCAGGCAGGCATCCAGGCATAAGAAGAAGGGGTTGCCAAACATTTAAGATATCATGCATCAAGTAGCTCTACTTGCTGCATGCTCTACTCTACAAGGTTAAGGCAAACTTTCTTCACCAACAGGGTAGTGGAACACTGGAACCAGCTGCCAGAAAACATCGTCAGTAGCAGCACATTGAACATCTTTAAAAACAGCATAGACAATCATTATAAGAATAGAGGGCTTGCTTTCAGTATTACAGGGAGGGCTGATTGGCAGATTTGGTGGGCAACTGGTTCAGTGTACAGAGTGCAACCAAGAAGGGCCCTTGTGGCTCGGAGTTGCACTAATCTTTTATGTCTTTATGTCTTTATGTCTACTGCTGCTTCTGTATGGTCAAACCAGTAATTGAGCACTGCATTTAATGAGAACAAAAATGAACAAGCTATTCATATTCAAACAAATCCTTTCAATGAAAATCATCCAACCAATTGCAGAGTAACTTTAGGACATAACTGTTCCATAGCAATGTGCCATATTATGAACACCAAAATGTTGTTGTGCAGGGTTACTTCACCATAGCTGTTGTGGCACAAGCTATTAGTAGCTGCTAAACAATACCAGTGAAATTGAAAAAAAAAACAATTTCAGAGGTGATTTCCTTATGGTTTTCCTAAGCTCTTGAATGTCCAAAAATTATGCCTGCAGATTTTGCTGGCTCTACACAAAGAATTTGTATACCTATGTGATCAGACCTTCATATTTTGGCAGACAAAGGTCGATCGTTTATGAATACCATCTTTTTGTTCTTTACGTTGTGAACTTGACATGGGAGACATTTAAAGGTAGGCGTTCGGAAAATGGAACGTATTCAGATACCCGTGCTCATAATTACAATGACCACACATTAACATAATACACTGGACTTTACCTTCTTGAGCTCCATGTCAGGTTCTCTGGAAGCACCAGACATGGTTTCTGTTCCACCGATACAGTATCAAAACCGGTGCTATCGATCAGGGCATGTACCTATTCCAAGAACTACAGGACCAACGTTTGCACCAAGACGTATGGACAATCGTGGAACGTCCGTATAAGGCAACATGTGACGGCATCGTCCACATAATTATTTGTCTCAAATGCGTAGCTTTATTGCATATTAACGAAGACAAAACTGTGTAGAAACCAGAAAATGTGAATCATCCAGTCATTCAGAAGAGGTAAAATAGTGAACAAAGTCAGAAACCTTGTTGAAGATGACGTAAAAAACGTCCCTTTCGTAAATTTAATAGCACAAATTCTACGGAGACACTGAATTCCTGGCATATTGCATAGATGACTCTACTATTACATGAAGGAAGTAAAAGGAATTTAGTGGTTTTGCACCTTCTGGCATCCCTGCTGACGCGTCTTCAATAACAAACCAGCTCATTCCTATTTGATGGCTCTGATGGCAGTGGAGAAAGGGTAGGCGGTGCCAAGGTTGCACAGAATACCGGCACACTCCGGAAAGAAGGCCGCTGTATTTTTGGTATTGCAGGCTTGTGTGCTTGCATTTGCCTGGTTTTGGAGAACATACTTTGATCGGATTTCTAGGTGTGTATTCTGTCGGTATGCATTCTTCCAACTGACGAGCTGTATGCTCACGTGCTCTGCCGCGAAATGTGGGGTCGTGATGGAAAAATGTGATAATCTCATTGCTGAAGAATCGCATCAAGACTCAGGGGTGTGTTTTTCTGGTTCCTGAACCAGCTGGCCCTAAATAATTTCCAGGGTGCATTCCCATATACATTCCCGTATGGGTCATATGCAAAACTGCATGGGTGTCCAGCAGGTTTCATGTCATAAGTAATCAGGATTGCATGCATGCTGAAAACATTATGGCTGTGTTTGGAATTTATTCCAGTGTATCCACAAATCTGAATGGTTGGCAGGTATGCTGACACCTGCCTGCAGTGTGGTAGCTGATAAGCAGATGTGGAAAATGGCACTGGCTAGTTATCAGGGGAAGGAATTGGGGCAATCTTAAAGTGTTTCTTCTCACATGTTCTTTATATCAAGAATGCATCTGAGTCACCATCAGCTGACTGACAGTCAACTGTTTGTGAGGCCACTCAAACATAAGCACACATCCAGCCGAGTGCACTGAATTACCCCAGGGCACTGTCAGGAATTTTTATAAGGGGTCTATGGTGGAAACCTAATGTAACCTAACAGCCTAACACTAGCCTAATGTAACCTAATCTAACCTAACCCTTAGAAGTATTCCTGGTGATGCCATTGAGACATTTGGTGCACCCAGCTGGGGGGTAGATTTGGGTGATGTCACCAACAGCTGACTGCCAGTCAGCTGATGATGACTTGGATACATGGTTGAGATAAAGGAACTGTGAGGGGTGATATTTGAATAATACCAGGAATGGGTGAATAATCTGAAGGAAGGGATAAACAAATGAGATGAAAGATAATCTGATGTATCAATTTTCCTTAAAGTACTATTCTTCCCAGGAAATAAATGCTTTGAAAGCTTTTTTGTTTTATTGTAGCATTCTTAACACAGACAATCCTTATTTGGTAGATTAATGCCTGCAATGCTGTTTATAAATGTATGCCAAATTAAACACAGCATTATGCTTTCACAGAGCAGCTGTCATTTATTGTAAATGTGTACTTAATATCTGACATGAGGAAAATTCATTTGTGTAATGCAATGCTTATGAAGCTGGTTAACATGGTATGACCATTTATTTTCTCTACAAATGAATGCTTTTAAGTTAACAGGCAAGAAGCACCAGAAATGATGCTTCAAGTTGGTGGCTAAAACATTAGTTAAACAAAATTTAATCCTTGTTCCTGGGTGGCTTTAGGAACCAGGATTCTATTGCTAAGCAGAGCTTGTTGCATGAACCCTGGCCCCACCACCTGATCCATGAATTCCAGTTCAACTGCAGAGTTTAGACAAGGTTTAATGTGCCATCAATGCACAGACACAGTCACCTGGTAGCCTGTACCCAGCATTATCAGGCCAGCTGCCAACTGACACTCCCAGCTGGGGCTAAATGCGAGCAAGCAAAGTGACTTGAATACTGTGTTGCCAGGACAGGAGGGAGACCAGTGCAGGCCAGTGCTCTAACCAACTGAGCTACCAGGGTGGCAAAACATGAAAAATGATTTAGAAAAATTGAAATGAAATTAACCTAACTTAAAAATCCTTGTCATTCCCAGAAAAAAAATCCTAACCTCACCTAGCCTAACATCTGCATGCATTTTTCATTGAAAAGTTCCCTGTGCCTCTCCCCAAATTTGAGAATGTTTAAGCTCAAGAGAAAAGCTTAACCTAATGAAACCTGATCCCTTTGTTTCCTTCATGTGTGGTAAAATGCATGTAGAATTTGTATCATAAATACCTTGAATGGGCACAAAATGACCCTAGATGTTGACACTCCCTTAAACTCCAATCTACCACCATAAATACCTTGAAGTAAAATAGAACCATTTTTATATCATGTCATGCCCTGTTCAGTTATAATCTTGAAGAATGGTATGCACTGGTGTATTGAGTTAAGTATGAGGTGCTATTTGTATTTGATATTGGACAAACAGCCATACATCTGGATGTATGCATAAGTGTGCTCAACTGTAAGTTGAACCAGAGTGAATATTCAGTCATCCTGAACATACACACCCAGTTACTTTACTTTTGATATATTTTAAGATATCAACCAATCATAGATTTGCAAATACTGGGCATTGCTGTATAGGCTAAATTATCACACTTTGGTCAAAGCACCCTTCAGCTGAAATAACAAACTAAGTTTGACATTGCTATATGTGGGCAATTTTCCTTTCACTCTCAGACGCCTCCACGTCCGACCTCCCACACCACTACCAACATCTCCACACCTGACCTCCCACACCACTACCAACATCTCCACATCTGCCCCCCATGCTACAGACATCTGCACACCTGACCCCCCCCCCATTCTACAGACATCTGTACACCTGACCCCCCGCCATACTACTGTGCCAACATCTCCACACCTGACCCGCCATGCTACAGACGCTTCCACACCCGACCCACCACGCTACAGATGCCTCCACATCTGACCCGCCATGCTACAGATGCCTTCCACACCTGACCCCGTGCTACAGACACCCCCACCTGGCCTCCCACACCACTACAACACCTCCACACCTGGCCTCCAGCACACCACTACCAACATCTCCACATCTGGCCCCCCATGCTACAGACATCTGCACACCTGACCCCCGTGCTACAGACGCCTCCACACCTGACCCGCCATGCTACACATGCCTCCCAACCTGACCCCCATGCTACAGATGCCTCCACACCTGACCCGCCATGCTACAGACGCCTCCACACCTGACCCGCCATGCTACAGACGCCTCCACACCTGACCCCCATGCTACAGATGCCTCCACACCTGACCCGCCATGCTACAGATGCCTCCACACCTGACCCGCCATGCTACAGACGCCTCCACACCTGACCCGCCATGCTACAGACCCTCCACACCTGACCTCCACACCTGACCCCCATGCTACAGATGCTCCATCACCTGCCACACACCCCCCTGACCCGCCATGCTACAGATGCCTCCACACCTGACCCGCCATGCTACAGACGCCTCCACACCTGACCCGTGCTACAGATGCCTCCACACCTGACCCCCGTGCTACAGACGCCTCCACACCTGACCCGCCATGCTACAGACACCTCCACACCTGACCCGCCATGCTACAGACACCTCCACACCTGACCCCCGTGCTACAGACGCCTCCACACCTGACCCCCATGCTACAGACGCCTCCACACCTGACCCCCATGCTACAGATGCCTCCACACCTGACCAGCCATGCTACAGACGCCTCCACACCTGACCCCAGGCTACAGATGCCTCCACACCCGACCCCCCATGCTACAGATGCCTCCACACCTGACCCGCCATGCTACAGATGCCTCCACACCTGACCCGCCATGCTACAGATGCCTCCACACCTGACCCGCCATGCTACAGACGCCTCCACACCTGACCCCCATGCTACAGACGCCTCCACACCTGACCCGCCATGCTACAGACGCCTCCACACCTGACCCCGCGCTACAGACGCCTCCACATCTTACCCCCGCGCTACAGACACCACACCTGACCGCACCTCCTCCGGCAGCACCAGCCGCAGCGCCATGAAGGTGAAGGAGGCCGAGCGGACGGCCAACGTGGCGTGGTCGCCGGCGGCCGTGCCGCGCGTGATGCTGGCCGCCGGCACGGCCGCACAGCAGCTGGACGCCACCTTCTCGTCGGCGGCGCGGCTCGAGGTGCTGGACCTGGCGCTGGGCGAGCCCAGCCTCGCCATGCCCGTGGTGGCGAGCGTCGAGACGCCGGCCAGGTGAGCGCCCCCCACCGCCGGGCAGGGGGGGGGGGGTCCGTCTCACAATCGAGGGAGTGTGGGTTCTGGTTGGTTGTTGGTTTTACGACGCGTTGACAGTTGAGTCATGTAGCGTCGCCAATCTCTCACGCCGATTGGTCGCGGGCGAAGAGTAGCGACAGGTGAGACTCGAACCCACAACCTTTCGATGGTGAGACCAGCAACTTACCCCTAGACCACTCATCCCTCCACCGGGGGGGGGGCACATGGTTAAAATAATGGTTTTTCGTTAGGTGTGAGATGTCGAAACGAGCACAGTAGGATGTCGAATTTTGCCGTGGAATTGGTGCTATTTAAAATGCTTTTGATGCCTTGGACTCAAATTCGAGCTAATGTTTTAGGCATTTCGAGCTGATGGTGTAGGTTCCAAGGAGCAGGATGTTGATACTTCTTGGAGAAGGATATCAATTGAGCGTTCAGAAGGTGATATATTTCACCCTATTTCACGAATAATTTATCACTGAGGGGGGTGGGGTGGGAATGAGCTGCCCATCTCACAATCGAAGGACTGTGTGTTCGAGACCAGCCTGTCGCCTGCTCTTCGTCCTGGGCGCCCGTCGGGGCAGGTACTGATCGCGGCCGCCCCTCAGGGGTGACGTGGACTCGTCCGGGCAGTTCCACCGCGCCCGGTGCCGGTAGCGTCCACCCCTCAGACGTGACGTGGACTCTCCCGAGCAGGTTCCACTGCGTGTCGTGGGGCGGCCACGGCCTGACGTCGACTCGCCCGGCGGGGGTGATCGTGGGCGGCGCCGACGGCGGCGTCATCACCGTGTACGACGCGCAGCGGCTGCTGGACGGCCAGCCGGCCGTGGTGGAGACCTCCTCGCGGCACACGGGCTGCGTCGGCGCGCTCGACTTCAACCCCTTCCAGGTGGGGCGTCTGGTGTGTCCCCTGTCACAACAGGTGGGGCGTCTGGTGTGTCCCCTGTCACAACAGGTGGGGTGTCTGGTGTGTCCCACCCCTGTCCCCTGTCACAACAGGTGGGGTGTCTGTCCACCCTGTCCCTGTCACAACAGGTGGGTGTCGTGTCCACCCTGTCCCTGTCACAACAGGTGGGGTGTCTGGTGTGTCCCACCCTGTCCCTGTCACAACAGGTGGGGTGTCTGGTCCACCCCTGTCCCCTGTCACAACAGGTGGGGTGTTTGGTGTGTCCCACCCCTGTCCCTGTCACAACAGGTGGGGTGTTGGTGTGTCCCACCCCTGTCCCCTGTCACAACAGGTGGGGTGTCCCACCCCTGTCCCTGTCACAACAGGTGGGGTGTCCCACCCTGTCCCCTGTCACAACAGATGGGTGTCTGGTGTGTCCCACCCTGTCCCTGTCACAACAGGTGGGTGTCGGTTGTCCCCTGTCACAACAGGTGGGGTGTCTGGTGTGTCCCACCCCTGTCCCCTGTCACAACAGGTGGGGCGTCTGGTGTATCCACCCTGTCCCCCATCACAACAGGTAGTGTCTGGTGTGTCCCCCCTGTCCCCCATCAATTTTTTGTGTTTTCCCCCTGTCCCCCATCACAACAGGTGTCGGCTCTCCTCGGGAGCACTGGCTGGTGCACGGCGTCCATCCCACCCTTCTTACAGGTTGGTTCGTCTCCTGCACCTGAGGCACATTCGAGGTTAAGAAGAGGAGCAAAACGACATTTTAATCTTGGTTTTGGATATAATAAATCCAGACATCGTCCTTCCGACATATGCATACCCGTGATACCCGTTTCGATGCTGTCTTTTGTGCAGTTTTGAATTGAATGTTTATCATCAGTTTCAGGGCAAATGAATGGGGCTGAGCTTGCTGAACTATGCAGTATTATTACCATCCATGTATCACGGGGCTATGCAGTCGTCTGGGCTTGACCCTGAAACTGAGGATAAACGGACATTATGAAATTGTGGGAGCGCACTGCATCAAATGTAAATAAAATGTTCCTGGACTACTAGTATGCAAGATGGCTACATAAACAAAAGCTCTACTTCGCTCCTCTTGTTATAATCTGGAACGTATCAGTCGCGGCAGCATTCTCCGGGAGAGCCTATTGGCCACTGCCCATCCTCTCCTCTCAGTGTATGTGGTTGTGCATGTTTGACGCGCAAGCGACTGACGTGCGAGTATCGTTGTTCTGCGCCTGTTGGACCCTCTCGTCAGCGGAGTCTGCTGCCGCCCGAACCGAAATGTCGACGGCAATGATGGAGAGGGATCATGGCATCAGCACCATGGAGGGAAATCATGGCATCAACATCATGTAGGGGAGATCATGGCGTCAGCATCATGTAGAGGGATCGTAGCATCAGCCTCATGGAGAGGGGAAGCAGTTTGTTGACCCTACACGATTAGCCAGCTGTTTGCTGACATAGTTGGTACAACAGATGTGCTCTGTTTGATACAGTGTGGTCTGGTTGGTGGAGCTGTGACCTGAGCTGTGGCGCTTGCCCTCCTCTACAACTATGACCGTGATCCTTACCATCCTCTGTGACCCTGACCCATACCATCCCATGTACGACCCCAAGTCCTCTGTGACCGTCACCCCTACCATCCTTTGTGACCACCCCTACCGTCCTCTGTGATCGTCCTTGACCCATACCCTCCTCTGACTGTGACCGTGACCCTTGTCGTCCACTGTGCCTGTGACCGTGAAGGTGACCCGTACCGGCCCCTGTGTCTGTGACCGTGACCCGTACCGTCCCCTGTGACTGCCTGTGACCGTGACCCGTACCGGCCCCGTGACCTGTGCCTCAGGCAAACCTGCTGGCGTCTGGCGCGTCAGACAGTGAGCTGTTCATCTGGGACCTCAACAGTCCCACCACGCCCATGACGCCCGGCGCCAAGGCTCAGCCTGCCGAGGACGTGTCGTCCGTCAGCTGGAACAAACAGGTACACACTGTACACAGTACACACTGTACACAGTACACACTGTACACAGTACACACTGTACACAGTACACACTACACACTATACACACTGTACACAGTACACACTACACAGTACACACTGTACACAGTACACACTGTACACAGTACACACTACACATACACACTGCACACACACTACACACACTACACACTACACATACACACTAACACACACACACACACACACTACACACAGTACACATACACACACACATACACACTACACACTACACACTACACACTGTACACAGTACACACTGTACACAGTACACACTGTACACAGTACACACTACACACTACACAGTACACACAACAACATACACACATACACAACAATACACAAAAACACATACAAACAACACAGTACACACTACACACTACACACACACACACAACACACAGTACACACATACACACACACACTACACAGTACACACTACACAGTACACACACTACACAGTACACACTACACACTACACACTACACACACTACACAGTACAGTACACACTACACAGTACACACTACACAGTACACACTACACAGTACACACAGTACACACACTACACACAGCACACACAGTGCACACAGCACACACAGTACACACACACACACAGTACACTACACATTATACAGTACACACTACACACACTACACACTACACAGTACACAGTACACACTACACACTACACACTACACAGTACACACACTACACACACTACACACAGCACACACACTACACACACTACAGCACACACACACAGTACACACTACACTACACACACTACACACAGTACACAGTGCACAGTACACAGAACACAGTACACAGTACACACTAAACAGTACACAGTGTTCATGCGACTACCATGGCATGCAAACTGCAGTTACTGTAATATAACTCAACTGCACCACTGTATGCCTGCATTTCACCTATTGCACTCCACTCCCAGTCCACTCCTACTCCACTCGACTCCTACTCCAATTCCACTCCAAATTAGCTGCGGTGCCGCATTAAATTATGATAAACTGAAAAAACCTGCAAGGGTGAAAGTTGATGATCGTTCAATTTGTTCAGGAGATGTCAATCACCTGGTGGTAATCACTGGCAATTTTCGAAGTATTCCTCTACCCTTCCCTTCCAACGAAAGAAGAGTTTAAGGATTTTGCGGATATTCTTGGTGTGCATTCCCGATCAAAAATATTATAAACAACGTAATAAACAGCGTATGATATAAACAAGACTGGAACACCGGCCAGCCCCTGACCTCTCGCCCCCGCCGTCCCCTGACCTCCTGGCTGCCCCCTTGATCTTTCGGCCGCCCCTTGACCTCTCGATCGCCCCTTAACCCCCGGCTACCCCCTGACCTCTCGGCCATCCCCTGACCTCTCGGCCACCCCCTGACCTCTCGGCCGTCCCCTGTCCTCCCGGCCTGACGTCTTTTTGTCCTCTCGGCCGCCCATTGACCTCTCGGCCGCCCCTTGACCTCTCGGCCACCCCTGACCTCTCGGCCACCCCTGACCTCTCGGCCACCCCTGACCTCTCGGCCACCCCTGACCTCTCGGCCACCCCTGACCTCTCGGCCGTCCCCTGACCTCCCGGCCCTGACCTCTCGGCCGCCCCCTGACCTCTCGGCCGTCCCCTGACCTCCCGGTCGCCCTCTTGACCTCCCGGCCGTCGGTCCGGCCGCTGTCGACACCGCGGGGTCGGAGCCGCGCCAGCCGGACGTCAGCTTACGTCGGCAGGCGCGTTGGCGCCGTTTTCCCGGTTGGCGCCGTTTTGCCCGTTACCGCCACGCGTCGTTCTGCCGTATTTGGCGCGATGCCGGCGATGGGCTGCTGATCGCCGGCCGGCGCGGTCACGCAACCGGCCAGTCGGCTGGTCGGCAGTCAGCTGATCGGCAGTCAGCTGGCTGCAGTCAGCTGGCTGCTGACGATAGGCAACTGTGCAGTTATTTCCGCTATTTCGATTTAATGTTGTGCATCGTTACCGATGAAGCGTGCAGTAATCGTGTCAGGCGGTGGCGAGTAGTCTATGGGTGAGGCGCCCATCTCACAGCCGAATGATCGTGGGTTCGAGTCCCGTCCGGTCGCCGCTTTTCGCCCGCGACTGATCGACGTTAGAGGTTGGCGACGCCACGTGAACCAAAGCAGTTGACTCGTCCAAGAACCGGTAACCACAAATCGTGGCCGCTCAGCCATCCATAAACGTTTGGATTTATTGTTTTATCTAGCGTAAAACTAATAGATCGTGGCGACTACACTCACTCATCGTTGCTATGACGCATGGATTTTGTATTGTTTTATAATTGATTTGTACGCGAAAAAGGCGCACCGTACACAACGGGCTGGGAGCGGGGTCGGCGCAGTAGCGGGCTGACGATGGCAAGTGCAGTTATTTCGCTATTTCGATTTAATGTTGTACATCGTTATCGATGCAGCATGCAGTAATCGTGGCAGGCGGTGGCGAGTAGTCTATGGGTGAGGCGCCCATCTCTCAACCGAAATATCGTGGGTTCGAGTCCCGTCCGGTCGCCGCTTTTCGCCCGCGACTGATCGACGTTAGAGGTTGGCGACGCCACGTGAGCCAAAGCAGTTGACTCGTCCAAGAACCGGTAACCACAAATCGTGGCCGCTCAGCCATCCATAAACGTTTGGATTTATTGTTTTATCTAGCGTAAAACTAATAGATCGTGGCGACTAAACTCACTCATCGTTGCTATGACGCATGGATTTTGTATTGTTTTAGATTGCTTTGTACGCGAAAAAGGCGTCACCGTACGTTACAACCGGACCTAATCAAATTCGGCAAACTGTCCGGGTGCACGATCCTTCCATATGCCTGCAACCCCTAACGGTGTTGCCGGCGTTCTTTTACCGCAATCAGGATTAGCCTTATTTCGTTTTTGAATTCGTAGTGCATTGTCGTAGTGCATTCAGGACCATACACTAAATTCGTGGTGCATTGTCCTGGAATTTGGTTTTCCGTGAGGTGCAGTGCGGCAGACTATGACGTCGAACATATTTGGATATTTTGAGCGGAAATGTGATCGGGAAAAGTGTGCGCAAAGGAGGATGTTGACATATGAACGCCGCATCTGCTGGCAAAGCTGTGATGGCGCAGATACCAGGCATCGAATATGCCGCGAAAGGAGCAGCTACAACAGTTAGATGTTGTGACGCCAATTGAAAATCAATTGAAAAAGTCGAAAACTTTGTCTCCTGAAGGTCAAACAAGCTCAAACAAGGCGTCAAATAGGTGTCGTCTTCCACGTACGTTTGGAAATGCCAGGACGGTGATGCCGTGGGAAGGGGCAGACAAATTTGCAGCATTTTTGTTCGATTGCTTTTCTTCAGAATACCATCCCAGGGTGATTCGATCGCACATATTTTCATTATGTAATCGCCTGGAATGGTGCGATGTCAGCAGTTAGCGTATCCCTGAAGCACGGGGCCGCTGTAGCTCAGTTGGTAGAGCGTCAGCCTCTCGATCGCAAGATTGCGGGTTCGAATCTCACGACCGACGGCGTTTGCCGAGTCCACTCGCGACCGAGTCGGCGTGTCGAAGTTGCCGACACTGTATGGCCTAGCGGCTGAAGGCGTCGCAGAAGAACCCGATGCTCTTCTGGTCTAAATGACCTAGGCCTGCCAGAATAATCAATCAATCAAACCCGATGCTCTTCTCCTTTTATCCTTAGAACACGCCAGGTACGATATACGCTGTCCGGTCACCAGCTACACCAGCTGTGTCTGGTGACCAGCTAAGCAAACTGTACCTGGTGACCAGCTACACCAGCTGTATCTGGTGACCAGCTAAACCAACTGTACCTGGTGACCAGCTACACCAGCTGTGCCCGGTGAGGGGCCGTGTCGGGTGTCCTCTATACACACCGCCCCCCCCCCGACAAAGTCCGGTCTCCTGCGACCCTACAATATCAGGACCTTCTTCGCTTTTATAACATGACATCTGTGTCCACTCGTCGCTTACAATCCGACATCATGTTCTTACGAAATGTTTTATGTGGCAGGACGGACTCATCAGTGTTATTGCAAAACTTTGGATCAAGTGTCCCAGTCAGGAGAAATAGGCAACCTGTTTTATTCCATGTACCGTATGCACGTGTAGAAACCATTAGGTGTGGCTTGTTTAACTGATTATTGAGAGTAGCGAACGCATTTTTAGCGATGACACCGAGTGCGGACATCTTCACAGACCCGCTGAATGCATTTAAGACACAGGTGGTGAGATACTGTGCTGCGTCACACGCTCACATCTGAGACGCGGAGCCATCGGACATCGACGAGTTCTGACAGCCGTTTGCCTGTTTGAACTGAAAACTATTCACCTGTTCTGTGTACGTTTTTAGCTACTGATTTCTCCTGTAAAGGGCACAGTATGCTGTTGGAGATTGTGGACAATAAACAATCGGCTCCACAGCAGTCCTCTGGCCAGCGAGTTCTTCCGATCCAACTCACCCGATCCAGCAATCCAGTGGTGCACATGGTGTACCCACACCAGTGGTGAACCTGGTGTACTCACACCAGTGGTGTTGCACCTGGTGTACTCACACCAGTTGTGTACCTGGTGTACTCACACCAGTGGTGTACCTTGTGTACCCACACCAGTGGTGTACCTGGTGCACTCACACCAGTGGTGCACATGGTGTACCCACACCAGTGGTGAACCTGGTGTACTCACACCAGTGGTGTACCTGGTGTACTCACACCAGTGGTGTACCTGGTGTACTCACACCAGTGGTGTACCTGGTGTACTCACCAGTGGTGTACCTGGTGTACTCACACCAGTGGTGTACCTGGTGTACTCACACCAGTGGTGAACCTGGTGTACCCACACCAGTGGTGTACCTGGTGTGCTCGCACCAGTGGTGCATGGGCGTTAAATGACAAAACCTGGGCGATGCGCCCTAAAACTCAATTAACCAACCAGTGGTGCACCTGGTGTACTGCCACCCATGGTGCGCCTGGTGTGCTCACAATAGCCGCACGGCCTCGGCCGTTGTCCGCCGTGTGCGACATGACGTCACCAACACTGCGTGTCTGTGACGTCATCAACACTGTGTGTCTGTGACGTCGCCAGGTGCAGCACATCATGGCGTCGACGTTCAGCACGCGCTGCGTGGTGTGGGACCTGCGCAAGAACGAGCCCATCATCAAGCTGAGCGACGGACAGACGGGGGTGAGCGGCGGCAGAGGAGGGTCTGGGTGACGTCAGACAGGGATGTGTGACGTCAGACGAGGGTAGGTGACGTCAGACAGGGATGGGTGACGTCAGACTGGGCTAGGTGGCGTCGGACAGTGCTGAGTGACGGTCATACAGGCCCTGGATTTGTTTTGAGCTGAGTGATGTTGAAGGCTCTGGGCGGTGTTGGTGTTCGTTGGCGGCAGTACCGTGGCGCGAGTTTGGTGGGTGGGGGGGGCGGTGGGGGGGGAGTTCAGTGAGATGCAGCGTTGGGACATGTAGTGCCTCCCGGCGGGGTGGTGCCGCCGACAGTGTGAAGTGGTGCTGAACTATTTTAGGCGGTGCTGATGATGTGAGGTTCTGCCAGGTAGAACTGTGTTGCATACAAGGTGCGGTCTGTACATTCCTATATCTAGATGCATCTTTAATAGCAAAATCAGAAGATCTTTATGTACATCCGGTTCTCTAAACAGTAGCAGTTGAGGCGCCCCTAAGCCCAAATAATCGTTGAACCAAATAACTAACTGTGCACCAACCGATGTTTAGTTACATCTTTAATAGCAAAATCAGAAGATCTTTATGTGCATCCAGTTCTCAAGTGAAATGAATGTAGACACAGTGCGTGTGTGCGGTGAGGTTGTGACGGGTGTCCCCCCGCCAGATGAAGTGTAAGGTGCTGGCCTGGCACCCGGAGGTGGCCACGGGGTGAGGGGGGGGGGGGGGGGGGGGGCCCCGCCAGATGAAGTGTAAGGTGCTGACCTGGCGCCCGGAGGTGGCCACGGTGTGTGAGGTGAGGTGGTGACGGGTGTCCCCCCGCCAGATGAAGTGTAAGGTGCTGGCGTGGCACCCGGAGGTGGCCACCCAGCTGGTGCTGGCCAGCGACGACGACCTCACTCCCGGCCATCCAGCTGTGGGACCTGCGCTTCGCCACCTCGGCCATCAAGACGTTCCAGCGACACCGCAAGTGAGTCGGCCGGGCGGCGGCGGCGGCCAGACGGCCTCCGTCCGGAGCGTCCTCTGTGGTGTCCTCTGTCTGGGGTGTCCTCTGTCTGGGGTGTCCTCTGTCTGGGGTGTCCTCTGTCTGGGGTGTCCTCTGTCTGGGGTGTCCTCTGTCTGGGGTGTCCTCTGTCTGGGGTGTCCTCTGTCTGGGGGTGTCCTCTGTCTGGGGTGTCCTCTGTCTGGGGTGTCCTCTGTCTGGGGTGTCCTCTGTCTGGGGTGTCCTCTGTCTGGGGTGTCCTCTGTCTGGGGTGTCCTCTGTCTGGGGTGTCCTCTGTCTGGGGTGTCCTCTGTCTGGGGTGTCCTCTGTCTGGGGTGTCCTCTCGTCTGGGGCGTCCTCTGTCTGGAGGGTGTCCTCTGTCTGGGGTGTCCTCTGTCCGGAGCGTCCTCTGTCCGGAGCGTCCTCTGTCTGGAGCGTCCTCTGTCCGGAGCGTCCTCTGTCTGGGGCGTCCTCTGTCCGGAGCGTCCTCTGTCCGGAGCGTCCTCTGTCTGGAGCGTCCTCTGGGGGGCTTCTGTCTGGGGGTCCTCTGTCTGGGGGTCCTCTGTCTGGGGTGTCCTCTGTCTGGGGTGTCCTCTGTCCGGGGCGTCCTCTGTCCGGAGCGTCCTCTGTCCGGAGCGTCCTCTGTCTGGGGCGTCCTCTGTCTGGGGCGTCCTCTGTCTGGGGTGTCCTCTGTCTGGGGTGTCCTCTGTCTGGGGTGTCCTCTGTCTGGGGTGTCCTCTGTCTGGGGTGTCCTCTGTCTGGGGTGTCCTCTGTCTGGAGCGTCCTCTGTCTGGAGCGTCCTCTGTCCGGAGCGTCCTCTGTCCGGAGCGTCCTCTGTCTGGGGTGTCCTCTGTCCGGAGCGTCCTCTGTCTGGGGTGTCCTCTGTCTGGGGTGTCCTCTGTCTGGAGCGTCCTCTGTCTGGGGTGTCCTCTGTCTGTGGAGTGTCCTCTGTCTGGGGTGTCCTCTGTCTGGGGTGTCCTCTGTCTGGGGGTGTCCTCTGTCTGGGGTGTCCTCTGTCTGGGGTCGTCCTCTGTCTGGGGTGTGCCTCTGTCTGGGGTCCTCTGTCTGGGGTGTCCTCTGTCTGGGGTGTCCTCTGTCTGGGGTGTCCTCTGTCTGGAGCGTCCTCTGTCTGGAGTGTCCTCTGTCTGGGGTGTCCTCTGTCTGGGGTGTCCTCTGTCTGGGGTGTCCTCTGTCTGGGGTGTCCTCTGTCTGGAGCGTCCTCTGTCTGGGGTGTCCTCTGTCTGGGGTGTCCTCTGTCTGGGGGGTCCTCTGTCTGGGGTGTCCTCTGTCTGGGGTGTCCTCTGTCTGGAGGGTCCTCTCTTTGGATAACTTTCTACCCGGAGGATCCTCTGGAGGTCTCCTGTGTGTGGGTGGATATGGGTCCTCTGCCTGTGGGTGGATATGGGGTCCTCTGTCTGGGGGCGTCCTGTCTGGGATCCTGTCTGGAGGTCCTCTGTCTGGGGGTCCTCTGTTCGGAGCGTCCTTTGTCTGGAGGATAATCTGCCTGTATAATCCTCTGTTTGGAGTGTCCTCTATCTGGAGGATTCTCTGAACAGAGGGTCCGCTGTCTGGAGCATCCTTTGTCTATATGTCCGGTACAGGGGTACGAAATTTGTGCAAGGCAATGGATTGGACTGCAACTGGTACTGCATACGTGCTACATAATGAAGCCAATCGGCATAATAGTAGACATCGTTATTGCAAGCACACTGCCTACAAACGCAAAACTAAATCACTTTTCGCGGTTAACAAGGTACATGCTTTATTACTCAGAGTGGATAATTTTTAATGATACGTCAAGATGGACACTGTTTTGTATTCAATTCTGTGACTGAGTTTTATGCTGGTGGGTAGCAACGGTTGAGGAATGAGCATGATTTTGGTGGGTGTTGGATCTGTACAAAGCTGGTGTATATACCTGCCCCGTGATAGGCTTGTGTCTGTACCCAGACACAAGGTGATTTTTCTCGCCTGGACAGAGGACGTGTGGAGAATCGGGGCCTGGGCCAGGGACTCGTGTGGCTTGGATCGAGTCCGAGTCTTTCTTTTTATACGGGCTTCAGGGCACACCAGCTACCACGACTATGTAGCTGCGGTAGCTGGTGTGGTGAGCCCAGCACTGATGTAGGCACGGTAGCTGGTGTGGTGAGCCCAGCACTGATGTAGGCACGGTAGCTGGTGTGGTGAGCCCAGTAATGATGTAGGCTAGCGGTGTGGTGAGCCCAGCACTGATGTAGCGCGGTAGCTGGTGTGGTGACCAGCACTGATGTAGCACGGTAGCTGGTGTGGTGAGCCCAGCACTGATGTAGCCGCGGTAGCTGGTGTGGTGAGCTCAGCACTGATGTAGCTGTGGTAGCTGGTGTGGTGAGCCCAGCACTGATGTAGCTGTGGTAGCTGGTGTGGTGAGCTCAGCAATGATGTAGCTGCGGTAGCTGGTGCGGTAACCCCAGCACTGATGTAGCTGTAGTAGCTGATGGCGTAGGCCTAGTGCTGATGTAGGCGCGGCAGCAGGATGGGTAGCTTCCGACGTGATCCCAGCGCTGGTTGGGATCGGTCTCACCTCGGTACGGATGTCGGGTGAATGTTCATCAGAGCTGACCTGGACAGTACGCTGGTCACGTGGTAATTTGGTGATATCATAATGTATTGTGACAACTATTTTGACATGCAGTGCAACATCTGTGTTGTCAAATGGCCAGCTTGTCATAATAAGACCTCAGATTTCCCACTGACTTGAAGAATGTGTATGGACTCGAGGGCACGACTCCGTCAGCGCCATCTGTCGGCGACACGGCGCAACATTAGTTTGCACGGTCTCCGCCAGGGGAATCCTGTCGCTGGCGTGGTGCGAGCGGGACTCTCACCTGCTGCTGAGCGCCGGCAAGGACGACAAGATCCTCTGCTGGGACCCGCACGCCGAGACTCCCGGAGGCGAGGTGGTGAGTCTCTGAGCCGGCGGACGGGCGGGTCGCGGGATCGAATCCCACCACCGTCTCCTTCAGGACAATTCAGTCAGTTGGTTAGTTATTTGGGTTTTACGACGCATCAACTGACCGTTGAGTTATACAGCGCCCCAACCTTGGTCGGGGGGACCCAACTACCATGACCCACTCTCCCCCAGGACAATTCAGTCAAGTACAGCATTGCAATTGCGTGCATGGCGGTGCATCAGATGATGCACTTCCAACCGGTGTAGTTCAATTTTTTCAACTTCGTTGTAACTTCTTAATTGTAGTTTTAAATTCCTGTAAGTTATTTATTGTGAATTCTTCTCAATTGTTTATTGTACATTCCTTTTGTGCAGTGGATTTTATCAGGTGAACTTTGATTTGCCAGGTGAGAAAAACATTCAAGACACAGGCATTCATGCGACTTTGAACAGTCACGAATCTTGTCTCGGAAGAGACTTCACATCCCTGTCTCTTCACTTCACGTCGCCGACTGTTCATTGTATCAATATTCGAGATTGTAATCGTCTAGACTAAAGCTGTTGAGATAGCTTCCAAAACCTGATAAATATAGTCAACAAAATTGGGCTTGGACCTGTTCCCGGGTGGGGAATCAGCCGAATGCGGCTCTATTTCCATTCGCTACCACTATTGTACCACAAACAGGAATAAGTTTCATTTAGGGCGCTAAATGACCAACCATGGTCGATGCGCCCTAAAACCGCAATCACACATCACGAAATTTCATTTACATGCTGACGCCTAACTGAACGAATTAAGGCACTCCTGTTACTTGTGGCCGGTGCATGAACTAGAGTTTCGGCCGTTGTCCGGCAGGTGGCGGAGTTGTGCGCCTCGCCGCAGTGGAACTTCTCGGCGCAGTGGTGTCCGCGCAACCCGGCGCTCATCGCCGGCTGCAGCTTCGACGGCCACATCTCCGTCTACAACGTGATGGGCAAGGTGGAGGAGCCGCCCACCTCGCCCACCTCCACGGTGCGTGTCGCCGCGGGGTAGTGCGGGGCATGGTGGGCGCCACGTGGGGCCTTTTTCCCGCGGGCGGTGTGGGGTGGGGTGAGTACTACATGAGGCCTTACTGCCGCATGTAGAGCGGGGCAGGGTGTGCACTACATGGTGCTTTGTTACATGTGGTGCGGGTAGGGTGGGTGTTACATGGGGCCTTATTCCCGTAGGCGATTTGGGGTAGGGTGGGCCATGGTGCTTTGTTCCCGAGGGCGGTGTGGGGTAGGGTGGGCGCTACATGGGGCCTTACTTCCGCGAGTGGTGCGGGGTATGGTGGAGATTACTGGTTGCCGATACGCCCTGGAGCCCAGCTGAGTAACTAGTACTGGGCAGGAAGTCCTTTTGGCGCGTGATCCCGTACCCAGTTCAAGGGAGCGCTACCGATAGTGTTCACCTCGTCCTGTCGGTCCTGGCTGACGCCATGTGCACACTTGTTCTCCATGTCTGTCAGCACGCAATACTGTGGTGGTCTTCACCGGCTGACGAGTCCTCGCGGTAGTCAGTACGACTCGGCAGGTGACCCTCCGTGACCTTCCGTGACATGCTGCCCCTGGACAACATGGCGCGGCGTGCAGTCTCCAAGGGCGTCGCTTTTGAATGTTGCATCCCCGTCGCAATGTAACCCACAGGGGTTGACGCACCCCAGCACCCCAGTAATCAATTACATCCCCATCTTGAGTCTCCGGCTGTGAAGGGCGGCGTGTGAGGGCATCTCTGGTGGGGATCTCCTGTGAATGTCTCACACCCGTCTGTGAAGGCGGTTGTGCGTGGACTGTGACTCCGGCTGTGTGTGGACTGCGACTCCGGTGTTATGTGGTTGTGTATGGACTGTGACTCCGGCGGTGTTTGGCGGTTGTGTGGACTG
This sequence comes from Imbricaverruca yamaguchii, assembly GCA_034440575.1. Classification (NCBI taxonomy): domain Eukaryota; kingdom Metazoa; phylum Arthropoda; class Thecostraca; family Neoverrucidae; genus Imbricaverruca; species Imbricaverruca yamaguchii. The sequence continues at coordinate 152,998 of JAOTOL010001020.1, read as the reverse complement.
TGACTCCGGTGTTGTGTAGTTGTGTATGGACTGTGACTCCGGTGTTATGTGGTTGTGTATGGACTGTGACTCCGGTGTTATGTGGTTGTGTATGGACTGTGACTCTGGCGGTGTTTGGTGGTTGTGTGGACTGTGACTCCGGTGTTGTGTGGTTGTGTATGGACTGTGACTCCGGTGTTGTGTGGTTGTGTATGGACTGTGACTCCGGTGTTATGTGGTTGTGTATGGACTGTGACTCTGGCGGTGTGTGGCAGTGTATGGACTGTGACTCCGGTGGTGTGTGGTTGTGTATGGACTGTGACTCCGGTGTTTGTGTATGGACTGTGACTCCGGTGTTATGTGGTTGTGTATGGACTGTGACTCTGGCGGTGTGTGGACTGTGACTCGGTGGTGTGGTTGTGTGAACTGTGACTCCGGTGTTAGTGGTTGTGTATGCTGTGACTCCGGCGTGTGTGGACTGTGACTCCGGTGTTGTGTGGTTGTGTATGGACTGTGACTCCGGTGTTATGTGGTTGTGTATGGACTGTGACTCCGGCGGTGTTTGGCGGTTGTGTGGACTGTGACTCCGGTGTTGTGTGGTTGTGTATGGACTGTGACTCCGGTGTTATGTGGTTGTGTATGGACTGTGACTCCGGTGTTATGTGGTTGTGTATGGACTGTGACTCCGGTGGTGTGTGGTTGTGTATGGACTGCGACTCCAGTGGTGTGTGGTTGTGTGGACTGTGACTCCGGCGGTGTTTGGCGGTTGTGTGGACTGTGACTCCGGTGTTGTGTGGTTGTGTATGGACTGTGACTCCGGTGTTATGTGGTTGTGTATGGACTGTGACTCCGGCGGTGTTTGGCGGTTGTGTGGACTGCGACTCCGGTGTTGTGTGGTTGTGTATGGGCTGTGACTCCGGTGTTGTGGTTGTGTTGGACTGTGACTCGGTGTTATGTGGTGTGTATGGACTGTACTCCGGCGGTGTTGTGGCGACGGTGTTATGTGTATGACTGTGACTCCGGCGTGTGTGGGTTGTGTGGACTGTGACTCCGGCGGTGTGTGGTGGTTGTGTGTGGACTGACTGTGACTCCGGCGGTGTGTGGTGGTTGTGTGTGGACTGTGACTGGCGGTGTGTGGTGGTTGTGTGTGGACTGTGACTCCGGCTGTGTGTGGACTGTGACTCCGGCTGTGTGTGGACTGTGACTCCGGCTGTGTGTGGACTGCGACTCCGGCTGTGAGCGGTGCCGTTTTGGCGCGCCTGACGTGCCGCGTGTGGCGCGCCCCCAGCTGGTGGACTCGTTCCCGGACATGGCGGGAGTGGCGGCGGCGCTGCCGGCGGTGCAGCGGCGCACCTCGGTGCCGCTGACGCGGCCGCCCGGCTGGATGAAGCGGCCGTGTGGCGCCACCTTTGGAGTAAGTCGGGAACTGGTAGTGCGCACATCTGACGAAGTGGGTTCGCTACAATGTTAGGCTTCCAATTAGTGCATACCGTGGAATGTGTTATATTGCTGTTGACGTCACATGGGCGGCAGCTGTTCTGGAAGCATTCATAGCTTTACTTTAAGCATCGACCTCGACCTCGACACCCAGGTGTAGCTCAGGTGTCTCCCCCATCCCCCACCCAGCTCTGCTCTGGGGGCAGGTGGCCAGCTGTTTCCCTCCACGTTCTGTATGAAATCAGGCGCTCTTATCTCAGTCTCCAGCTTCCAGGCAGTGTTCTTACTCGGACATTAAGTTGTGCTGTTTGGTGAAAATGTGGAGCACCTCAATTACTAAGCAGGTTGTCCTCCTTACCCAGTTATGAGTAATGTCTGCCTACCTCCCAAGTTAGGAGTACCTGCATGTTATGAGGAATGCCATATCGTTAAATGAGATTATTATATAATTTGTCATCCCATTATATTACACAATGTTATTATATTATATTAGGTTCCATTTTGTGAGGAATCTATACCCTCGTCTCTCAGATATGAGGAACGTTTGCCGACATCCCCAGTTATGAGGAATATCTGCCTATTTCCCCAGTTATGAAGAATGCCCGCCTACCTCCTCATGTTATAAGGAAGGTCTGCCTACCTCCCCATGTTATAAGGAAGGTCTGCCTACCTTCCTCAGCTAGGAATATCTGCTTACCATCTCCCAGTTACCAGCCTGCTCAGGCGCCCCACGCCACCTGTGTGGCCTGGCTGCCTTTGACCTCTGACCTTGAGGTAGTCCTGCCGCCAAATTTGGCCACCTGTGACCTTAGGCCTTGTGGCATGGTCTGCCCTTATGACCTGCTGACATTGTGACGAGCAGACCTTAGACCTGCTCATTGACGCCCCCACCTCCACCACCTGATGGGGCTGACCTTGCGATCTGCTGACCTTATGACCCGCTGACCTTGTGACGCGCCTGTCGTCCCCTGCCTCCCCCAGTCAGGAGGTAGGTCGGACCCCCACACCACCACCTGACGGGGTGCTGACCTTGTGATATGCTGACCTTGTGACCTGACCTCGATGTCGGCAGTTCGGCGGTCGTCTGGTGTCGTTCCACCAGGAGCGGCCGGCCGACGGCGGCCGTGCGCAGCGGCTGGTGGAGGTGCGCCAGGTGGTGACCGAGCCGGAGCTGGTGCAGCGGTCACAGCACTTCCAGCAGGTGCGGCCTCACACCACCTGGTGTCCTGTGGTGTCACACCTACACACCTACACAGCGTACACACCTCACATGTTGTCACCTCACACCTACAAACCTCACACCTACAAACCTCACACCTACAAACCTCACACCTACAAACCTCACACCTACACACCTCACACCTACACACCTCACACCTACACATCTCACACCTACACATGGCCACACTTCCACGTGATACCATTGTCACCTGTCATTTTGCTGGCGTACTGTGTGCATAGTGTGGTGGGGGGCATTGTCATCTCACTGGTGTATGGGGTGTTATCACTTTACTGGTGTTGTAGACGCTGTATGAGCGAAGCAGTCGACGCGTCCCAGTCCAACTAACCATTCACTGTGCTGATGCATGTTGGTGCTGTCACCTCACTGGTCTATGGGATGCTGTCATTTACTTTCGCCCAATGACCACACTGCTCCAAGTGACCCATTGCTTCCTCTGCCCTGCTATCCCACTAACTATGCCGACCCCGCTGTCCTGCCGGCTGACCCGACTGTGACCCAGCTGTGATCTGACTGGCCAGGCCGTGACCCGGCTGACCTGGCCGTGACCCGGACCTTGACCTGGCCGTGACCCAGCTGACCTGGACCCACTGTGACCCAGCCTGACCCAGCTGTGACCTGCGTGACCCCGGCTGACCGCCCACCCACCCAGCTGACACTGCCGTGACCCAGCTATGACCGGCTGACCTGGCCGGACCCAGCCGTGACCCGGCTGACCTGGCCGTGACCCACCGTGACCCACACCTGACCCGGCCGACGGTCGTCAGGTGCTGCTGTCGGACGGACTGCCCGAGTTCTGCTGGCAGCGGGCCGAGTCGGCCAGCGAGTCGGACCGGCCCGTCTGGCGGCTGCTGGCCGCCCGCTTCCAGGCGCAGCCGCGCGCCGAGCTGCTCCGCCAGCTGGGCTACCAGAGCCAGGCGGACACGGACGGAGACGCGCCGCCCGACGAGGCCATGCAGGTCTGGTGGTGAAGGGGTGTGTGGAGGCGGCGGTGAAGGGGGGATAACGCCAATGACGGACGAGGCAGTGCAGGTCTGGTGGGACGGGGTGTAGGGAGCAGGTGGGCGAGGGTGGGGGGTAACGGCCGATCAGGTGGTGCAGGTTAGGCAGGCCATGGTGAAGGGGCGTGGAGGGGGGCAGGTGGGGATAACGCCTGATCAGGCGGTGCAGGTTAGGCAGGCCATGGAGGAGGTGGTGCCTGACGAGGCGATGCAGGTCTGGTGGACGGGGTGTGTGAAGGGGGGGGGGGGGGCAGGTGGCCACCACACGATGACTGTGGAGGCAGGTGTAGGGAAGTTTTGCTCCTCCAGAGTTTTGTCAGACATTTTCACACTTTGTCTGAGGTAAACTTCCATTAGGCACGTGAATAGTCTATAGGACTTCAGCGTTTGCGATTTTGTGAACCCCGGTTATGATTTCAAAGGCTCTGGCCATCTCACACAAATACGCATCCAAGTCTTCATACAAACTCAGCCTGACACCATTTGAATCTCTTGTTAGCAACGTTCACACACAATCTCCAACTTGTATACAGATCGATCTTCAAACATACTAACTCCCATCTCACAAGGTTACATCTCATACAGCGGTTTCAGTTTTACGACACATCGACCGTTCAGCCATGCAGCGTCGCCAATCTCTCACACCGATTGGTCGCGGGCGAAGAGTGGCGACAGGTGAAACTCGAACCCACAACCGTTCGATTGTGAGACGAGCAGCTTACCCCTAGACTACTCGTCACCTTTGGAGGAGGTAGCACCTGATGCCGTCAGGCAGTCTGGGCCGAGTCGTCCGGGGCAGGGCTGGGAGCGGCGCTTGCGAAGGTTGGACGGCATCTAGTAGCTACGGCATCAGTAGTGATACACTACGGCATCAGTAGTGTTTGCTGTGAGGGACCGTGCAAAGGGAAGGCAAGGGTATTTGTTGGGAAAGGGAATTTATGTGAAAAGTAAGTTCAGTCCTGTGGGCAATTGAGGGGACAAGTAGCCTGGGGGTAAGTTGCTCGTCTCACAGCTGAAGGGTTGTGGGTTCGAGTCTCACTTGTCGCTACTCTTCGCCCGCGACCAATCGGCGTGAGAGATTGGCGACGCTACATGACTCAACGGTCGATGTGTCGTAAAGCCAATAAACGACCAATAAACGACCTGTGAGCAATTGCCCAATTTTTGGAAAGCTGATGTCTGCGTTTGTATCACGGCCTGGGAACACGCAACAGGGCGGTCGTGGCGGGGGCCAGGTCAGGTCGTGTCGTGTGGTGTCGTGTCGTTCACGCCGTGCGCCGCGCCGACAGGAAACTGCTGCGGAGGGCGCTCCGCAGAACGGCAACGGCGACGACTTCGACTTCATCGCCCGCTCACAAGGTGGCGCTAACGAGTCGCCGACGGCGGAGCCAGAGGAGCTGTTCGACATTCCGACAGGTGAGGTCGACTCCGGGCGCGCAGCGCGACCTGTTTTTGGTGCGGCGTGTTCGGAGTGGAAGAGATTCCTTCAAAATATATTTCTGGAGTGAGAAGCACTCTGAGCCCGACTAAGCACAAGTGGTGAATAGGGGCAGTGTGGGAAAATAGTATGATATTTTTGAAGGTATAATAACACAGTTGTATGGAATACTGATGGGTGTCAGTGTGCTAGTGCCCGACTCTTGTTTTCTGGTCCAGTGTTCTTCTTATTTTTGTTGTAATTCTGTAAGTTACGGTATGGAATAATGAAATGGAGAAAAAACACTTGTGCTATTCGGAAGGTGGAGAATTTGCAACATTTGGTTGTCATTGCATTTTTTTTCTGGAGAGGGAGACACTAGCATCGGGCATATCCTGTTAAAAAGCTGATGATCCAACGGTAGGGAACCGCACGTGCCTTCTAACTGAAATGTTGTGGGTTCGAATACTGCCAGCTGCAGATTTCTACTTTCCTGTGGCCATTTTTATTGGCAGGGTGGCGCCATTATATGGCACACGCAGCTATGAGCACTTTAGTGGAACTCACAGATCCACCACAAAGTATTACATGATGACAAAGTATCCCTGGCCACCTAGTGCACTGGCTGGAAATGTCTCGCCGGACCACGCTCATGGAGTGATAATTAATGTTCGCCTGACGATATCATTACCTCAACACCAGGCCCGGTCTGGTCCTTGTGGATCTGTGGTGCTTTCTGAGATCCCTCATCACTCATGGTTGGCCGTTTTAAGCTTTGCTGATTCCTGTTGACCTCTGCTCACCAGTTTCGATACTGCCTACCCTATGGCTTTTGGTTTCACGAGCTCTAATGCCACAGATTTATACGCCTTCATGGTTTCCGAGTAGAATCCGTTGACATGTGCCCTTTGGAGCATTGTTGACCTGCTTAGACATATTGTGCACTTTGCTGACCCAACCAACCATTTTAAACCGCGATGGACCGCAGTGATCTTTTTAACTCTGTTTACCACTCTTGACGTCTATTTAGCAGATGAAGATGTACAGTAGCATGTGTTGACTTGTACTGCCGTCCGTTACTCCTGTCTGATCGCTGCTTACCGCTGCTGGGCCTGCTGACCCCCTGACCTGGCTGACCTCGCTGACCCTCTGACCTGGCTGACTGCTGCCCCTGACCCCGGCTGACCCCCTGACCTCGTCCCCTCTGACATCGCTGACCTCACTGACTGCTGCTGACCCTGCTGTCCCCACTGACCCCGCTGACCTCTACTGACCCCGCCGACCCCGCCAGGGGACGACACGGACGGCCTGGTGTCCCAGGCGATCCTGCGCGGCGACATGAAGGAGGCGGTGGAGCGCTGCATACAGGCCGACCGCACCGCAGACGCGCTCGTCATCGCCATGGCAACGTCGCAGCAGCTGTTCGAGCAGACGCGCGCCGTCTACCTGGAGGTGGGTGGCGCGGCGGTGATGCAGCAGCTTAGTGTGGTCAGCCGAGTGCGGGTGGTGTCTGCCGATTGCTACCTGTCGGGTGGTGCTACTCGTCCCCCTAGGGGACGAGTAGCCTGGGGGTAAGCTGCTCGTCTCACAATCGAAATGTTGTGGGTTCGAGTCTCACCTGTCGCTACTCTTCGCCCGCGACTAATCGGCATGAGAGATTGGCGACGCTGCATGGCTCAACGGTCGATGTGTCGTAAGAACCAAGAACCAACCAACCAGTAGCCGTTGATGCGCTCCTAAGCCCAAATAATCAATCAAGCAATCAATCATAGCCCACTGGGGTTGACGAACCCTAACACCCCAATAATCAACCATCTCGGTCCGCTGCAGTCGATGAAGACGGACCTGTCGCGGCTGATCAGCGCGCTCGTCAGCCGCGACTGGTCGACGGTGGTGTCGCGCTGCGACCCCGGCTCCTGGCGCGAGGCGCTGGTGGCCGTGCTGACCCACGCGCCGCCGCAGCAGACGGCCACCCTCTGCGGTGAGTCCCGGCCCTGGCGGGAGGCGCCTCTGCGGTGAGTCCCGGCCCTGGCGAGAGGCTCCTCTGCGGTGAGTCCCGGCCCCTGGCGGGAGGCGCTCTGCGGTGAGTCCCGGCCCTGGCGAGAGGCCCTCTGCGGTGAGTCCCGGCCCTGGCGAGAGGCGCTCTGTGGTGAGTCCCGGCCCTGGCGGGAGGCGCCTTTGCGGTGAGTCCCGGCCCTGGCGAGGGCCCTCTGCGGTGAGGGCCCAGAGGCCTCTGCGGTGAGTCCCGGCCCTGGCGGGAGGCGCCTTTGCGGTGAATCCCGGCTCCTGGTGAGAGGCGCGAGGGGCCTTGCTGACTCATTCCCCGCCCAAGGCTATTTCATAAGGTTGGCCCACCAGACGCTGGCATAACCTTGGTTTGACCTTCAGACTAGCAATTGGAGCAGGCATGGTGATTGGATAGTGAATGCTAACGCTATCATTTGCTTCACAAAAGACCGTGCTCGTGCGAGCACGGTCTTTTGTGCTCGTAATTATATTTCGCTGACAGTTACATAAATTCAGGCCTAAAATATATAAGAACCTGGACAGATAATTTTAGCTAAAGAACATAGCACATCGCTTCCATTTCCTGAAATAAAGCCCTGTTCACGGAACCTGCGGTCGCTGCGACTCCGCGGTCAAAGTAGGCTCCTCCTACCACCGAAACGTCAGCCAGTAGCGGGACGCGCTTGAATATGCCGCTGAGGCCCGCCACGATCAAATAATGCGTTAGATCATGCACGAGTTGTTGCAGTATTCACTGTATATATTTTTCCCACGTGAATATGGTGTCTCGTATAGGCCTTTCCAAATATGCCCTTAGTTTTGCGCTACCCCAAATATTTCATGAGATATTGGGCATAGTGTGGTTTTCCCTCACGGTTCTCAATGCATTCTGCCCTCCCGGCTAGTTCCTGGTTTTGCCACTTGGCGGCGCCACTACACATGGACCCCCTGGCCCCGCCGTCCATCCCCACACAGCCAGCCGTTTCCCGATGGAGGCGGGTGCTGCAGTGACTGCTGGCATCCGCCACTGCCAGTGGGGTCTCTGTCATCGTGGGCATGTAGCTTGCCCATGATGACAGAGCAGTGATAAATTATTCATGAAATAGGGTGGAATATACCACTTTCTGAACGGTCAATCGACATCCTTCTCCAGGGAGTATCCACTTCCTGCTCATTGGAACATTCACCCTCAGCTCTAAGTGCCTACACCATGAGCTCGAATTTGTGCCTGAGGCATCAAAAGCATTTTAAATGACGCTAATTACATGGGAAATTTCGACATCATACTGTGCACGTTTCGACATCTCACACCTAACGAAAAACCATTATTTTAACCCTGTGACAGAGACTAGCATAATGACCATCAAGTGTCTGTGTTCTCAGAGGAGCTCGGTGCCCGGCTCGAGCTGCAGCACACGGAGGCGATGTGGACCAACGCGCTGCTCTGCTACGTGTGCGCCGGCAGCGTGGACCGGCTGGTGGAGTGTTGGGAGCGGACCCGGCCCGACGCCACCTCACCCGCCGCCCTACAGGTGTGTCCGGGAGGGAGGGGGACTGGTGGAGTGTTGGGAGCGGACCCGGCCCGACGCCACCTCACCCGCCGCCCTGCAGGTGTGTCCGGGAGGGAGGGGCTGGTGGAGTGTTGGGAGCGGACCCGGCCCGACGCCACCTCACCCGCCGCCCTACAGGTGTGTCCGGGAGGGAGGGAGGGGCTGGTGGAGTGTTGGGAGCGGACCCGGCCCGACGCCACCTCACCCGCCGCCCTACAGGTGTGTCCGGGAGGGAGGGAGGGGCTGGTGGAGTGTTGGGAGCGGACCCGGCCCGACGCCACCTCACCCGCCGCCCTACAGGTGTGTCCGGGAGGGAGGGAGGGGCTGGTGGAGTGTTGGGAGCGGACCCGGCCCGACGCCACCTCACCCGCCGCCCTACAGGTGTGTCCGGGAGGGAGGGGCTGGTGGAGTGTTGGGAGCGGACCCGGCCCGACGCCACCTCACCCGCCGCCCTACAGGTGTGTCCGGGAGGGGAGGGAGGGCTGGTGGAGTGTTGGGAGCGGACCCGGCCCGACGCCACCTCACCCGCCGCCCTACAGGTGTGTCCGGGAGGGAGGGAGGGGCTGGTGGAGTGTTGGGAGCGGACCCGGCCCGACGCCACCTCACCCGCCGCCCTACAGGTGTGTCCGGGAGGGAGGGAGGGAGTGTTGGGAGCGGCCCGACGCCACCTCCCCGCCGCCCTAGGTGTGTCCGGGAGGGAGGGGGGAGTTGGGAGCGGACCCGGCCCGACGCCACCTCACCCGCCGCCCTACAGGTGTGTCCGGGAGGGGGGGGGGGGCTGGTGGAGTGTTGGGAGCGGACCCGGCCCGACGCCACCTCACCCGCCGCCCTACAGGTGTGTCCGGGGGGGGGGGGGGCTGGTGGAGTGTTGGGAGCGGACCCGGCCCGACGCCACCTCACCCGCCGCCCTACAGGTGTCCGGGAGGGAGGGGCTGGTGGAGTGTTGGGAGCGGACCCGGCCCGACGCCACCTCACCCGCCGCCCTACAGGTGTGTCCGGGAGGGAGGGAGGGGCTGGTGGAGTGTTGGGAGCGGACCCGGCCCGACGCCACCTCACCCGCCGCCCTACAGGTGTGTCCGGGAGGAGGAGGGCGGTGGTGAGGGAGGTGTTGGGAGCGGACCCGGCCCGACGCCACCTCACCCGCCGCCCTACAGGTGTGTCCGGGAGGGAGGGAGGGGCTGGTGGAGTGTTGGGAGCGGACCCGGCCCGACGCCACCTCACCCGCCGCCCTACAGGTGTGTCCGGGAGGGAGGAGGGCTGGTGGAGTGTTGGGAGCGGACCCGGCCCGACGCCACCTCACCCGCCGCCCTACAGGTGTGTCCGGGAGGGAGGGGCTGGTGGAGTGTTGGGAGCGGACCCGGCCCGACGCCACCTCCCCCGCCGCCCTACAGGTGTGTCCGGGAGGGAGGGGGGCTGGTGGAGTGTTGGGAGCGGACCCGGCCCGACGCCCCCCCCCCCCCCCCCCTTCTGGGTGTGTCGGGGAGGGAGGGGCTGGTGGAGTGTTGGAGCGGACCCGGCCCGACGCCACCTCACCCGCCGCCCTACAGGTGTGTCCGGGAGGAGGGAGGGGCTGGTGGAGTGTTGGGGCCCGGCCACCCCCCAGGTGGAGGAGGGAGGGGCTGGTGGAGTGTTGGGAGCGGACCCGGCCCGACGCCACCTCACCCGCCGCCCTACAGGTGTGTCCGGGAGGGAGGGAGGGGCTGGTGGAGTGTTGGGAGCGGACCCGGCCCGACGCCACCTCACCCGCCGCCCTACAGGTGTGTCCGGGAGGGAGGCGAACTGAATATGCAAGTTCAGGATCATTATATTCCACATTTCGAAGCATACTTTAAGTATTTGATATATTTGAACAAATGTTTAGCATCTGCCGGCGGCGTACCATGGGCGACCTCGTCACACTTTATTTGCTCGTGCGCACTTCGTTGTGTGGTAAGACGCGCCCTTCTGGTTTTGGCGCGCACCTGTTGTGTCCGTGTGCACGGTGGCGCCAGCTGGTGATGTTTTGCACGTGTGCCGGTCGTTGCCGACACACATCGTCTCGTCTGTCGCGTTCGGCACTGTCGCACTGATCACATCAATAATTGCAACACTGTGTGTGTCACCGCATTGTTTACGTGTATGTTAACACGCAACATGTTCACGTCTATGTTACGTCCATGTTAACACGCAACATGCTCACGTGTATGTTAGGTCTATGTTAACATGCAACATGTTCACGTATATGTTACGTCATGTTGACGTGCTGTTCACGTCAATGGTGATAGACTGTTGGTATCTATACCAATGCCTGCCTGTTGATACCATCATCAACACTGTTCATACCGACACCAATGTGCTGCTCCCACCAGCTGAAATGCTGCCTTCCGTACTGTTCCACCAACAGGTTTTATTCTGGCACTAACACACTGTTTTCACCTACATCCCTGCTGGTTGTCTGCATGCTTGTTGGTTGCCCACGTCCAGCCCTTGCAGTTATGGGCGCAAAATGACGCCTAGATGTCCCCGCCGGGACCTGAGCTGCTGGTGATCACACCACCACTGCGTCACCCTTGATGGCAGCTCGTGATGACGCTGTGCGCCCCTGATGAGCGGTGATGACGCTGTGTGTCCCGCCGTACGCCGACAGGACCTGATGGAGCTGATGACGCTGTGTGTTCCCGCCGACAGGACCTGATGGAGCAGGTGATGACGCTGTGTGTTCCCGCCGACAGGACCTGATGGAGCTGGTGATGACGCTGTGTGTTCCCGCCGACAGGACCTGATGGAGCAGGTGATGACGCTGTGTGTTCCCGCCGACAGGACCTGATGGAGCAGGTGATGACGCTGTGTGTTCCCCCCGACAGGACCTGATGGAGCAGGTGATGACGCTGTATCGCGCCAACCAGCTGGCCGGCACGGCGACGGCGCTGACATCCGGCGGCATGCAGCGGAAGCTGCTGCGCTACGCCGAGCTGCTGACGTCACAGGGCAGCATGGAGACGGCGCTCGGCTACCTCAGCGACTGCGTCGACGTGAGTGGCGTGACGTCATAGTGACGTCATACGGGCGCAGGGCCGGCGCGCGTCTGAAGAGCTGCCGCAGGTCCGGAGGAAGAGCTGGCGCCAGACGGTGGTGCTGGAGACGCTGCAGAAGCCGCCGGCACCACGCTGGTTAGAAGTACCGGATGATTTTGGTGTCGGGTATCGGCGTTGACGTTTAGACGGCGTTTAGTGTTGACCTTATGCTGTTGCGTGGCACATATTGATTGTATATTGTCTGCAATATCGATGATTGATGATTGTCTATCCTCCGCCGTCCCTCCTGACCAATGAGCTGGTGAGGCCCGAGGCGGCAGGTGCCCGGAGTAGGCTGCGTCTGGCGTGCAGGGAACACGAGACATGCGCCACCGCAGAGACACTAGGCCTGTGTGGCCGACCTTGACCTCCCCAGTGAGCTGCTGTATCGTTGTGTGAGCTCTGCTGACTTGCACAGCTAACGCTCCTCATCTACTTACATCTACCGGCCTCTATTGAGTTCTTGGCCGCTCCCAATAATTTTGATATATGCTGATCTCCAATGAACAATATTTAGCTTCTCAGTCGTCTTCGGTGTCACTGTATGGTCTGTGCTGAATGTATTGACCCTTGTTGCACTCTGTTGACCTTAACTCGCCTCTACTGACCTCTGTGGACAGTATATAAGCTCTGTTGACCTCGTGGGCGCTATATGACCAGTACAATCCATGCGCCCTTGAAACTCAAATGACAACAACACTTCTGATGACCTCTGATGACCTCTGGTGACCCCCCACAGCCGGAAGCGGTGTCGCTGTGTGAGCGGGTGCAGCGGTCGCTGGCCCCGGCTCCTCAGGCGGCGCCTGTACTGACCTCTGATGACCCCTGGTGACCTCTACTGACCCCTGGTGACCTCTACTGACCCCTTATGACCTCTACTGACCCCTGATGACCTCTACTGACCCCTGGTGACCTCTACTGACCCCTGGTGACCTCTACTGACCCCTGGTGACCTACTGACCCCTGGTGACCTCTACTGACCCCTGGTGACCTCTACTGACCCCTGGTGACCTCTACTGACCCCTGGTGACCTCTACTGACCCCTGGTGACCACCTCTACTGACCCCTGGTGACCTCTACTGACCCCTGGTGACCTCTACTGACCGCTGGTGACCTCTACTGACCCCTGGTGACCTATACTGACCCCTGGTGACCTATACTGACCCCTGGTGACCTCTACTGACCCTGGTGACCTCTACTGACCCCTGGTGACCTCTACTGACCCCTGGTGACCTCTACTGACCCCTGGTGACCTCTACTGACCCCTGGTGACCTCTACTGACCCCTGGTGACCTATACTGACCCATGGTGACCTCTACTGACCCCTGGTGACCTCTACTGACCCCTGGTGACCTCTACTGACCTCTGGTGACCCCCACAGCCGGCGGCGGTGTCGCTGTGTGAGCGGGTACAGCGCTCCCTGGCCCCGGCTCCTCAGCAGGCTGCGCCTGTACAACGGCAGACGGCGCCGGCCGCCCGCTTCCCGGCCACCTCCCACGGATACCAGGTCAGGTCAGGTCAGGTCACGGATCTGAAATTGTTGTCACATGCTGCTGTCGGAAGGCGACAAATGATCTCGCGATCAGAGCGTACTGGAACACAAGTCGCCGCCGTGTCAGGTCACTGGGACCGAGGTGGGGTCACATCTGGTCAGGTCGCCGAGGTTATGTGACGCAGTGTCAGTCTGACAGAGCCGACTGAAGGTCAGGCCAGCGTTGACTGGGTCAGGTGATGTGAGGTCAGTGGCACCGAGCCAGTTTCGGGGTGATGTCAAATGGGCGCTTATTCTGTTTGGTGTTTTTTTTTTTTTTTTTTTGTTTTTTTTTTTTTTTTTTGAGTAGCGTTTTGGTATTGTTTAGTATTTTTTATTTTTTTTTTTTTTTTTTTTTTTTTTAAACCCCAGTCATAATTACCTCTATCGTATCGCCACTGCAGTTGATGCGCCGTAAAACCCTAATAACTAACTTAACTTACCCAACTAACTCGGTAGTGATGTCGATCGGTTCGGTCCGTATTTTAGAGGTTCCGCGTATGCCTGGGGTAAAAACCCAAGGCTCTTCTTCTCATCCAGAGGTTATATTTCCGGCATTTCATGTGTGAGGTATGGATGTGGAATGATGGCACAGCATGTATTCTTGCCATAGCCACTAATTAACGTATGCGAAGCGTGCACATGGTTCCCATGTCCACCCTGAGCCGTCGTCTAACCTCAGCTGACCCAGCTGACAAACTGACACCAGCTGACACCAGCTGACCCCAGCTGACACCAGCTGACACCAGCTGACACCAGCTGACACCAGCTGACACTAGCTGACACCAGCTGACCCCAGCTGACCCAAGCTGACCCCAGCTGACCACAGTTGACCCCAGCTGACCCCAGCTGGCCCCAGTTGACCCCAGCTGTCCCCGGCTGACCCCGGCAGCCGTCTGACTGTTGGTCGTCTGCTGTGGCCGCAGGTGGCGCCATCTCACCGGCCGGCGGCGCCCGTGTACCAGCCGCCAGTGGCGCCGGTGGCGCCCCTGGCGCCCGCACCGCAGGTGGGCTCTGGTAGCCGCCGTGGTAACCGCCGTGGTAACCATCGTGGTAACCATCGTGGTAACCGCCGTGGTAACCATCGTGGTAACCATCGTGGTAAACATCGTGGTAACCATCGTGGTAACCACCGTGGTAACCATCGTGGTAAACACCGTGGTAGCTGCCGTGGTAACCATCGTGGTAACCATCGTGGTAACCATCGTGGTGACCACCGTGGTAACCATCGTGGTAACCATCGTGGTAACCATCGTGGTAACCATCGTGGTAGCCATCGTGGTAACCCATCGTGGTAACCACCGCTCAGGCATGGCGCTGTCGTCATGGGCCAAAGGGTTTGGTTTGGCGCCGTGGGTTGTGGCGCCTCTGTGTCTGTCGCCACCGTCATCTGTGGTCCAGCCGACATTCCGGCAGCCGTGACCACGTGGGATCGTGGTCCCACCTGCTGCCGCCGCTCAGGCGACATGGCGCCTGTCGTCATGGTAGCCCAAAGGCGGTCTTGCGTCTGTGTGCGCTGGGTAGGTCTGTCCGCCCTGTCTGTCTGGCGCCCACCGTTCATCTCCGTAGCGTGGCCCTGAAAGCCGACATTCCGTGATTGTGTTGAAGTGTCGGCTAGGATGTACTCGTCCTATAACTATGTTAAGAGTCACCATTTACCGAATACTATACACATGTCTGAAGTGTAGGCTAAATATACTGCCTTAAATGTTTCAATTCTCCCACCTTACCATGGTTGATATAGTGACAACCTGAAGCTGTTGCCTAAATATACTTAAATGTTTCACCTTCTTCGTGATTTTGGATTTTGATAAGGAGCGCCAGGTATGAATGTAGTTCATTGATGAGATATGGGCGACTTTATTAATTTTACCTTTTATCCATACATCTCAGCATTGTCACCTGCTTACAATATTTTCAGTAATGGCACCTTAAACTTTCTACCTAAGATGTTCCACCTAACCTTACTATCTACTGCCTTAAATGTTGGCTACATCTACTACCTTAAATGTTCTACCATATACTGCCTTCAGTGTTGGCTAAATCTACTACCTTAAGTGTTTCACCATCTACCATACTATATTATAATGCCTGAAGTGTTGGATAAATATACTGCCTTAAATGTTTCACCACCTACCATATGTATAATAATGCCTAGATGTTCTAAATATACTGCCTTAAATGTTTCACCACCTACCATCTATGTAACGCCTGAAGTGTTGGCTAAATATACTGCCTTAAATGTTTCACCATCTACCATACTATACAATGCCTGAAGTGTTGGCTAAATATACTGCCTTAAATGTTTCACCACCTACCATAGTATATAATGCCTGAAGTGTTGCCTAAATGTACTACCTTAAATGTTTCACCACCTACCA
Source organism: Imbricaverruca yamaguchii (assembly GCA_034440575.1). Taxonomy (NCBI): domain Eukaryota; kingdom Metazoa; phylum Arthropoda; class Thecostraca; family Neoverrucidae; genus Imbricaverruca; species Imbricaverruca yamaguchii. The sequence continues at coordinate 137,402 of JAOTOL010001020.1, read as the reverse complement.
TACTATACAATGCCTGAAGTGTGGGCTAAATATACTGCCTTAAATGCTTCACCACCTACCATACTATACAATGCCTGAAGTGTTGGCTAGATGTACTGCCTTGCATGCCCCACCATCCGCTCCTGTGACCGCTGTCTCAGCGCCGGCGACATGCTACGCTCAGTGTGTTGGTTGCAGGCACCAGCTGCAGCTGTTCCGCCGGCCGCTGCAGCTGCTCAGCCGGCAGCTGCAGCCGACGGAGCGGCCGGTTACCGTGTGGGCGGCCGGCGACAGTACGCGACTGACCCGACTGTGGCCGGCGGATATCCAGGTCACGGCTACGGTGTCAGGTGAGGCGGGCTGCGGTGGGGAGCGGTGTCGGGGTTTGTCTGGTGCTGATGAATGTGATGAAAGGGTTGTCTGGTGGTGGTGGAGGTGATGCCCTTGCAGCTGTATTTGCGTATAGTTCATCTGTGTTTGCCGGGGACGAGTGGCCTAGGGGTAAGTTGCTCGTCTTACAATCGAGAGGTTGTGGGTTCGAGTCTCACCTGTCGCTACTCTTCGCCCGCGACCAATCGGCGTGAGAGATTGGCGACGCTACATGACTTAACGGTCAATGTGTCGTAAACCAATAACCAACCAACCAACCATCTGTGTTTGTCTGTCTGAAGCTTTATTACATATTATTTGCTTATACTTAATCTGTATTCGACTATACCTAACCTGTATTTGCCCACAGTTAATTTGTATTTGTCTCTGAAGCAACATTACCACTGTGTTTCGTCTATAGTTCATCTGTGTTTGCCTGTATGAAGCTCTATTGCAGTTGTATTTGCCTATATTTACAGCTGTGTTTGCCGACGGTTGATCTGTGTCTGTCCGTTTTCAGCTCTGCGAGTCAGTACATGCAGCCAAATCAGCCGACGGTGAACACGTTCACACCGGCACCGCAGCCCGCCGTGGGCGCCTTCGCGCCGCAGCCTGCCGTGAGCGCCTTCACACCTCAGCCTGCTGTGAGCGCCTTCACGCCTCAGCCTGCTGTGAGCGCCTTCACACCGCAGCCTGCTGTGAGCGCCTTCACGCCTCAGCCTGCTGTGAGCGCCTTCACGCCTCAGCCTGCTGTGAGCGCCTTCACGCCTCAGCCGCCAGGTGAGTTTCGTCTCCGGCCACAATTCACACGGCCCCACTATGTGGTGGGGCCGTGTGGATTGTGGCCTAGGAGCTGCTGCAGCATCCCGATCATGCTGTCCCACCGTGCTGTCCAGAGTCTGCCGTGGATCAGCGGTACATCTGTCGTGGATTTGACGTGGATCACATGTAGATCTGTCGTGGATGACATGTGCATCTGTCGTGGGTCAGCTGTGGATCTGTCGTGGATGTGTCGTGGATCAGCTTTATATCTGTCGTGGGTCAGCTGTGGATATGTCGTGCATCAGCTGGATATGTCTTTGGTTGGCTGTGGATCCGTCTTGGATTTGTCGTGGATCAGCTGTATTTCTGTTGTGGATCTGTCGTGGATCATGTGGATATGGCACGGATCACCTGGATATATGTCGTGGGTCAGTTGTAGATCCGTCGTGGATCAGCTGTGGATCTGTCGTGGATCAACCCTATATCTGTTGTGGAACACCTGTGGATATGTCGTGCATCACCTGTGGATATGGGGCGGGGATGGCCGAGTGGTTAAGGTGTCGGGCTATGGGTACCAAAGGTCCCGGGTTCGACTCTAGCGCCACTCAGGACATTTCCCAATCCCGCGGCCCACCGGCGAAACAGTGTGGGCGGCGCCATTAACCGTGAATGTGCATAAAGTGTGTCGTGAACCAACCAATAAACAAACAAACCTGTGGATATGTCGTGGATCAGCTGTGGATCTGTCGTGGATCAGCCCTGTATTGTGAACACCTTGAGTTGATGCCCTAACAAATAACTAACTAACTATATCTGCCGTGGATCACCTGTGGATCTGTCGTCCGCAGCGGGTGCCGACTACGGCGCGTCGGCGGCGGCCGGCCCGCCTCAGCCGCCCACCGCCAACAGCGGGCCCGGCTGGAACGATCCGCCGCCGCTGAAGGCCTCCTCCAGGAAGGTGGGTAACCCGCCGCCGCTGAAGGAGTCCTCCAGGAAGGTGGGTAACCCGCCGCCGCTGAAGGCGTCCTCCAGGAAGGTGGGTAACCCGCCGCCGCTGAAGGCGTCCTCCAGGAAGGTGGGTAACCCTCCGCCGCTGAAGGCGTCGTCCAGGAAGGTGGGTAACCCGCCGCCGCTGAAGGCGTCCTCCAGGAAGGTGGGTAACCCGCCGCCGCTGAAGGCGTCCTCCAGGAAGGTGGGTAACCCGCCGCCGCTGAAGGCGTCGTTCAGGAAGGTGGGTAACCCGCCGCCGCTGAAGGCGTCCTCCAGGAAGGTGGGTAACCCGCCGCCGCTGAAGGCGTCCTCCAGGAAGGTGGGTAACCCGCCGCCCCTGATGCTCTCGCGTAGGGAGGAGGGCAAGCCTGGGTTCGAGTCCCGCCTGTCGCCACTCTTCGCCGGTGGCCGGTCGACGTGAGAGCTCGGCGACGTTGTGTGAGACAAACCGGTTGACACGTCGTCAATGCAAAACCACCACCACCATCACCTCGACAAGCACCTTACTTGGCCATCACCATCATCACCACCTTGACCACCACCACCACCACAATTGCCTTGACTACTATGATGGGCGCTTAATGACCTTGTAGTCGGCGCGCCGTTAAGCCCAAATAATCAATAAATTGCCTTGACCACCACCACCATCACCTTGACGACCACCTAACTTGACCACTTGTCTTTGTCTACTGGTTTGTCTTTGGTCAAGGTAGTCATATGGGTCTGCTGACAAGTCAAGTTGGACTACTGCTGAGGGTATTGTCTGCTGACTTGTCTACACTTGTCTTTGTCTACTGGTTTCATGAGGGTATATGGATCTGTTGTTGTTTGTCTGCTGAGGGTATATGTGGTCTGCTGAGGGTATATGGGGTCTGCTGAGGGTATTTCATGAGGGTATATGGGGTCTGCTGAGGGTATTTCATGAGGGTATATGGGGTCTGCTGAGGGTATTTCATGAGGGTATATGGGGTCTGCTGAGGGTATTCCATGAGGGTATATAGACCCCAGGTGTTTGTCTGCTGGTCCCCGCTGGTTGGCAGCCTGCCGACTGACCCGGCGGCTGTGGTGTTGACAGGCGGCAGCGGCGGCGGCGGCAGCGGCCGCCTCTCCGCTGACGACCGTCACGCAGGCCATCTACAACCCGGCCGAGATGATGCCGGCCGCCGGCCAGCAGTACGGCGTGAGTGGACGGCGGTGGCGGGGAAACGGCCGGGCCGGACAGAAATGGCGGGATGCGCTAGATGGCGGGGAAACGGCCGGGCCGGGCGGACATGGCGGGGAAACGGCCGGAGAAAAGCTGCTGAGATGCGGTAACCCGGACATTGGCGGGGAAACGGCCGTGTCCTGGAGAAATGGCGGGTAAACGGCCGGGCCGAGCGGACATGGCGGGGAAACGGCCGTGTCCTGGAGAAATGGCGGGCACTTCTGCTGAGATGACGGGGAAACGGCCTGGTCTGGCAGAAATGGCGGGTACTGCTGCTCAGGTGGCGGGCAAACGGCCGGGCCGGACAGAAATGGCGGGTGCTGCTGCTCAGGTGGCGGGCAAACGGCCGGGCCGGACAGAAATGGCGAGTGCTGCTGCTGAGATGGCGGGTACTGCTGCCCAACTGGCGGGTTAACGGCTGAACTGTGGAATACTACAGTTAAGCTCGGAGTGCTGTCGACGGCGGAACTGGCGGGCATTATAGCTGAGTTGCTGGGTACCGCTATTGGCGGGTACGGTAGCTAAGCTGACGTGTACTTCGGCGGAACTGGCTGGTATTACGGCAGAACTCGCGCGTGTTGTGGCTGCGCTGGCGGGTATTGCAGTTAGACACTAGGTCTGGGACACTAGGGGACACTATGTCTGAACTAGTGGGTACCGAATGTGAACTCGTGGCTACCAGGTCAGCGACGGGTGTGTGCACGATGTAAAGCGAGCCGAAATGTCGAGACCGATGTCAGTGTCGCGCCTGCTCCAAATTGAGCCCATCTGTGTAGTGGCGAGAGTCACGTGCATTCACCTGTGTTGGGCCGCGGCTCGGTGCCCTGGCGGCCGCCGGCCGCAGTAGTAACTCGTCGCGCCGCCGACAGATGGCGGGCCAGCCGTACGGGCCGGTGCCGCCGCCGTCGGGCCAGTTCTCGCCGTACCAGCCGGCGCCGGCGGCGGCGGCGGCGCAGTTCCAGCCGCAGCAGCCGCCCGCGGCGCCCACGCCGCCGCCGCCGCCGCAGCGACCAGAGCCACCCGCGCCCAAAGGTCAGGTCGGGGATGTGACCACGCAACCACACAAAGGTCAACGTGACCACGCATTATAAAACCACAGTGCGACGTCCGCGAAGTATTATTACTCTCTGTCTCAAACGGCAGGCACTTGTTGGTTGAGGGGACGAGTGGTCTAGGGGTAAGTTGCTCGTCTCACCATCGAAAGGTTGTGGGTTCGAGTCCCACCTGTCGCTACTCTTCGCCCGCGACCAATCGGCGTGAGAGATTGGCGACGCTGCATGACTCAACGGTCGATGTGTCGTAAAAACCAATAACTGACTGACTAAAGGTCGGGTCGGGTCATTGTTGCTGCGACATCAGCACCCAGTGGGGGGTTGGCAGAGCTGGGAGATAACTGGCTTCGGTCGTGCTGGTGGTTGACATGGTTCTTGGCAGATGAAAGCTGACTGGCACTGGCTAATCAGTGTCAAATCTGTAAAACTGTGTTTGATCTGTTGCAGTACTCTCGTGTAATGTGCTGCTGTTGTGTTGCGCTGGTTTGGCGCCGGTTGCTAGACACATTAATTGGCACCAATTGTCCCTCTGTAGATAACGGGAGATAATCCGGCGACTCCACTTGCCCCAATTGTATCCTGCTACTCCGTGTTGCCTTGACTTCTGTGACGATGTGCCGGATTGCACGTATTTTCGGGCACAGTTGCCGGTTTCATCATCCCCACCATGTCTCATTGTCAGCGGTGCCATCTGCCGGTGAGCATCGCAGGTGTTCAGAATCGAGCCCAGTGTCGCTTCTCTTATTGTCCGTTGTTTGTACGTCACTGGGCTTTGGTGACTTCGTCTGATACCATTCACTGAACGGGGACGAGTAGCCTAGGGGTATGTTGCTCGTATCACAATCGAAAGGTTGTGGGTTCGAGTCTCACCTGTCGCGATTCTTTGCCCGCGACCAACCGGCGTGAGAGATTTGCGGCGCTACACGACTCAACGGTCGATGTATCGTAAAACCACTAACCAACCAACCGTCCGCTGTATGAAAACGCCTCTTCATAACACGGCCCACACCGTACACAGTACCTGACGTAACACGGTCCACACCGTACACAGTACCTGACGTAACACGGCCCACACCGTACACAGTACCTGACGTAACACGGCCCACACCGTACACAGTACCTGACGTAACACGGCCCACACCGTACACAGTACTGACGTAACACGGCCCACACCGTACACAGTACCTGACGTAACACGGCCCACACCGTACACAGTACCTGACGTAACACGGCCCACACCGTACACAGTACCTGACGTAACACGGCCCACACCGTACACAGTACCTGACGTAACACGGCCCACACCGTACACAGTACCTGACGTAACACGGCCCACACCGTACACAGTACCTGACGTAACACGGCCCACACCGTACACAGTACCTGACGTAACACGGCCCACACCGTACACAGTACCTGACGTAACACGGCCCACACCGTACACAGTACCTGACGTAACACGGCCCACACCGTACACAGTACCTGACGTAACACGGCCCACACCGTACACAGTACCTGACGTAACACGGCCCACACCGTACACAGTACCTGACGTAACACGGCCCACACCGTACCCAGTACCTGACGTAACACCGCTACCTGACGTAACACGGCCCACACCGTACACAGTACCTGATGTAACACGGCCCACACCGTGACACAGTACCTGACGTAACACGGCCCACACCGTACCCAGTACCTGACGTAACACGGCCCACACCGTACACAGTACCTGACGTAACACGGCCCACACCGTACACAGTACCGCATGACTAACACGGCCCAGACTGGACGACGTCACGCGCAAGCTGGAGGTCGGTGTGACGTCGCACGCGCCCTGGGGGGCTTGGCATAGGAGAGGCTGGGATGTGTGGGGTCCTGAAGCTAAGGTAGAGGCTGGGATGTGTGGGGTCCTGAGGCTAACAGGAGGGGCTGGGATGTGTGGGTCCTGAAGCTAACAGGAGGCTGGGATGTGTGGGGTTCTGAGTTAACAGGAGGGCTGGGATGTGGGGGTCCTGAGGCTAACAGGAGGGCTGGGATGCATGGAGTCCTGAAGCTAACAGGAGGTGGCTGATGTTTGTGGGGTCTTGAGGCTAATAGGAGAGGCTGGGATGTGTGGGGTCCTGAAGCTAACAGGAGAGGCTGGGATGTGTGGGGTTCCGAAGCTAATAGTAGAGGCTGGGATGTGTTGGGTCCTGAAGCTAAGAGTAGAGGCTGGGATGTGTGGGGACCTGAAGCTAACAGGAGAGGCTGGGATGTGTGGAGTCCTGAAGCTAACAGGAGAGGCTGGGATGTGTGGAGTCCTGAAGTTAACAGGAGAGGCTGGGATGTGTGGGGTCCTGAAGCTAACAGGAGAGGCTGGGATGTGTGGGGTCCTGAAGCTAACAGGAGAGGCTGGGATGTGTGTGGGTCCTGAAGCTAACAGGAGAGGCTGGGATGTGTGGGTCCCGAAGCTAACAGGGGTGGCTGATGTTTGTGGGGTCTCGAAGCTAACAGGAGAGGCTGGGATGTGTGGGGTTCTGAAGTTAACAGGAGAGGCTGGGATGTGTGGGGTCCTGAGGCTAACAGGAGAGGCTGGGATGTGTGGGGTCCTGAAGCTAACAGGAGAGGCTGGGATGTGTGGGGTCCTGAAGCTAACAGGAGGGCTGGGATGTGTGGGTCCTGAAGCTAACAGGAGAGGCTGGGATGTGTGGGGTCCTGAAGCTAAAGGAGAGGCTGGGATGTGTGGGGTCCTGAAGCTAACAGGAGAGGCTGGGATGTGTGGGGTCCCGAAGCTAACAGGAGGGGCTGGGATGTTTGTGGGGTCTTGAAGCTAACAGGAGAGGCTGGGATGTGTGTGTCCTGAAGCTAACAGGAGGGCTGGGATGTGTGGGGTCCTGAAGCTAACAGGAGGGCTGGGATGTGTGGGGTCCTGAAGCTAACAGGAGAGGCTGGGATGTGTGGGGTCCTGAAGCTAACAGGAGAGGCTGGGATGTGGTGGGTCCTGAAGCTAACAGGATACGCTGGGATGTGTGGGGTCCTGAAGCTAACATGAGAGGCTGGGATGTGTGGGGTCCTGAAGCTAACAGGAGAGGCTGGGATGTGTGGGGTTCTGAAGTTAGCTGTGGCAGGGGGACAGAGATGTGTGGGGTCCCCGAGAGATGTTCTTCTGGTGTGCATGGCTGCCATACGTTACCCTGATGACCAGAGCTGGAGGCGTACGGCCTCACCCAGAAGGGTTGAGCAGTCCAGGGCTAGGGTGCTCGTCTCTCAGCCGAAAGGTTGTGGGTTCGAGTCCCACCTGTCGCCGATCTTGGCCCGCGAGCGAGAGCCAATCGGCGTGAGAGTTTGGCGACCACGTGACCACGGCTGTCCCCATGTCGGGAACCCCAAAGGTCCCGGGTTCGACTCTAGCGCCACTCAGGACATTTCCCAATCCCGCGGCCCACCGGCGAAACAGTGTGGGCGGCGCCATTAGCCGTGAATGTGCAGTGTGTCGTGAACCACCCAATAAACAAACAATGTCGGGAAGCCGATAGCCGGGCCAGGCTGCGCCAGTCAGCTGAATGTTAGTGACGTCACCAGCGCCGACTGGACGTACTTAGCGCCCACCTCGCCGAGAGTATGCGCTTCTTCTCTGCAAGCTTGTGTTTGTTTGTCGTCTTGGTTGCGCTTCAGGCCAGTAGTTCGTCTGATGTAATGCTAATGGTACGGTACACCTTCGATATGCATAATACCCGGTCATGCAGGCATGGGCGCCGTATGACCGAAGCAGTCGATGCGCCCCTAAGCCCAAATAACCAACCAACCGGTCATGCAGGCGCTACGTGAAATTGTGTACGATTTGAATTGTGTTGATTGCCCTATTTATTGGCATGCGACTGTGTCTGGGGCGTGGGCGGACGCGCGGGAACGGAACAGAGCAGGCCGTTGCCAGAATCAGCCCAACTTGACATGATAATATTGGGTCAGGCTGCACACTGCAATGGTATAGCCTGACCGGGCTGGTGCTGTATGACCTGACCTGACCTGAAATGTGCTGTCTAATGTCAGTTGACTGGGTAGGTGCTGCATAACCTGACTTCACGTGACCTCAGGTGCTGTACGACTTGATCTGACCTAACCTGATGGCAAGTGTTGTGTGACCTGACCTGGCCTCAGGTGCTGTACGACCTGATCTGACTGCAGGTGTTGTATGACCTGACCCGACCTGACCTCAGGTGCTGTATGACCTGACCTGACCTCAGGTGCTGACAACCTGATCTGACTGCCCTGGCCTCAGGTGCTGTGTGACCTGACCTGACCTCAGGTGTTGTGTGACCTGACCGACCGACCTCAGGTGCTGCACGACCTACTCAGGTGCTGTATGACCTGACCTGACCTCAGGTGCTGTACGACCTGACCTGACCTGGCCTCAGGTGCTGTATGACCTGACCTGGCCTCAGGTGCTGTATGACCTGACCTGACCTCAGGTGCTGTATGACCTGACCCGACCTCAGGTGCTGTATGACCTGACCTGACTGCAAGTGTTGTATGACCTTGCCTGACCTGACCTCAGGTGCTGTATGACCTGACCCGACCTTACCTCAGGTGCTGTACGACCTGCTGCGGTCGGGCCGTGTGTCGGACACGACCGCTGCCGGGCTGCACCAGCTGGTGCAGTACGCGCTGTACGGCGACCTGCCGTCGGCGCAGCAGGTGGTGCAGCACGTGGTGGCCTCCTCCAACTTCGCCGAGGTGTCCGGCTTCATGCCGGGCGTCAAAAGTCTGGTGCAGATCGCCGGCCAGCTGCAGGTGAGGACGGTGAAGGAGTGGGAGGGTCTGCAGGTGAGGACGGTGAAGGAGTGGGAGGGTCTGCAGGTGAGGACGGTGTCGGAGTGGGAGGGTCTGCAGGTGAGGACGGTGAAGGAGTGGGAGGGTCTGCAGGTGAGGACGGTGAAGGAGTGGGAGGGTCTGCAGGTGAGGACGGTGAAGGAGTGGGAGGGTCTGCAGGTGAGGACGGTGAAGGAGTGGGAGGGTCTGCAGGTGAGGACGGTGAAGGAGAGGGTCTGCAGGTGGGACGTGTCGGAGTGGGAGGGTCTGCAGGTGAGGACGGTGAAGGAGTGGGAGGGTCTGCAGGTGAGGACGGTGAAGGAGTGGGAGGGTCTGCAGGTGAGGACGGTGAAGTGGGAGGGTCTGCAGGTGGGACTCGTGTCGGAGTGGGAGGGTCTGCAGGTGAGGACGGTGTCGGAGTGGGAGGGTCTGCAGGTGAGGACGGTGAAGGAGTGGGAGGGTCTGCAGGTGAGGACGGTGTCGGAGTGGGAGGGTCTGCAGGTGAGGACGCTGCAGGTGAGGACGGTGTCGGGGTGGGAGGGTCTGCAGGTGAGGACGGTGTCGTGCAGGTAGGACGGTAAGGAGTGGGAGGGTCTGCAGGTGAGGACGGTGTCGGAGTGGGAGGGTCTGCAGGTGAGGACGGTGAGGGGAGGGTCTGCAGGTGAGGACGGAGGGTCTGCAGGTGAGGACGTGTCGGGGGAGGTGTCGGAGTGGGAGGGTCTGCAGGTGAGGACGGTGAAGGGTGGGAGGGTCTGCAGGTGAGGACGGTGAAGGGTCTGAGGTGGGAGGGTCTGCAGGTGAGGACGGTGTCGGGGAGGGTTGAGGTGAGGACGGGTCTGCAGGTGAGGACGGTGAAGGAGTGGGAGGGTCTGCAGGTGAGGACGGTGTCGGAGGAGGAGTGGGAGGGTCTGCAGGTGAGGACGGTGTCGGAGTGGGAGGGTCTGCAGGTGAGGACGGTGTCGGAGTGGGAGGGTCTGCAGGTGGGGCCCGGGTCGGAGTGGGAGGGTCTGCAGGTGAGGACGGTGAAGGAGTGGGAGGGTCTGCAGGTGAGGACGGTGTCGGAGTGGGAGGGTCTGCAGGTGGGGCCCGAGTCCGCGTCGGAGTGGGAGGGTCTGCAGGTGAGGACGGTGTCGGAGGGTCTGCAGGTAGGACGGTGGCTGGGTGAGTGGGAGGTCTGCAGGTGAGGACGGTGAAGGAGTGGGAGGGTCTGCAGGTGAGGACGGTGTCGGGGTGGGAGGGTCTGCAGGTGGGACTCGTGTCGGAGTGGGAGGGTCTGCAGGTGAGGCCCGGGTCGGAGTGGGAGGGTCTGCAGGTGGGGCTCGTGTCGGAGTGGGAGGGTCTGCAGGTGGGGCCCGGGTCGGAGTGGGAGGGTCTGCAGGTGAGGCCGGTGAAGGAGTGGGAGTAGGTGATATGGAGATAATTAGTGAGTGGGCACACTGTTTTGCCGATGGACCGTCAGATTGGGAGGAAATGTCTCGGGTGGTGCGAGTGTCAAACCCGGGACCTTTGGTACGAAACAATCCGTTCGTCGCACGGCTGCACTCGAGCTTCCGGTCTTTGTCGTCAGAGGGCCGACACCTGTCCCATGGGGGACACGTGCCCCCTCTGTCCCCGCCATAAGGCGGCGCAGCGGGGGGGGGGGGTGTTACGTTCTGCTCAGTGGTGGTGGTGATGGATTGGACTTTAGGGGCGCTTCGACATTCTGGGGTCATTTTGCGCCCATAACTGACAAACGTTCTGCTCAGGTGGACATTCGAGGCCATGGCGCGGAAGCCTCTCCCGCGGGGAGGCGTTCGACGGCCGACCCGCGCCAAATGTGCAGAACATGCCAGAGTCATGACGTTGCACAAGCACGACCTCACCTTGTAACCTTACATGAGAAAGCAAATTCAAAAAACGTAATTTGGCAGGGTTCCCAATGTGAAAGGCGCATGGTATTGGATGTTTCTTCTCAGTTTGCATGCCGGGTTGTTGTGTATATCGTGTCCAATATTTTGCCTCATTATGGGGAGGGGCATGGATTGCCGGCCCTCGACATCGGACATCCGACCAGTGTTCCGCTGGTTGTCGCTCGGCGCATTCACGCCCACTCCGCGTTTCAGGTCCAGATGTAACCGGGCACGACTTCCGCCGTCCGTGCCGGAGGGTCGGCCGCGCGACGGGTCCGTCACGGCGGGTGTGACGTCACACAGCCGCAGCTGACGTCACGCAGCTGCCGTGCGGCCGACTCGGCGCCAGTCAGTCTGCCGGCGGCCGTCCTACGCACGTCGCTGCTTTATGCGCGCCGCACCGAGCGGACTCCGGGGCGCCGGCTGTGGATATGGCAGCCGGCGCCGCATCTGGCAGCCGGGACCCGGCGCGGCGGCCGCGGGACGTGTGTGGGTGGGGTATGTTGACGGCGATCGCGCGCGGGTTGGTCTCGACGCGGTGCGGTGTGGTTTGACGCGAGGCGGGGCGAGAGTGTCGCCGCGCTGCTGCTAGTGGCGCCGCACCCGCCGGAGGCGCGACAGCGCCTGCGCAGTCTGCTCGCGCGGCGGGGAGGCGTGGCGACGCGCTCGCTTCGGACGTGACGTGAAGACGTGGTGTCCGGGGAGTCGTGGTCGGAGACGCGCGGATGTCCGCGGAGTTTTGCGCGGGGTCGCGTCAGGTGGCTGGTGATTTATACGTGAAAGCGTGCGGGCGGGGATTTTTGAGTGGACACTGCTGTCCCGGCTCTCGCCCTGGATGACATGGATTTCCTCCGTGATACCGGAGGACTCTCCGCTGCACCGAGGGCGCGCGGCTCGCAGTGGGCGGAGCTCGGCATAATGTGGGCTCCGCGGGGCGTGACGTCATGTCACGTGATGTGTGCGTGTGTGGATCGTTGGGTTGCCGTCTCGACGGCAACACGGTACAGGCGTACCAGCGCGCGCCGTACCGCATCTGTTTGCGTTCAGTATAATTGCCAGCATTTGTACTATACTTTGGGGACAATTTGCGTAGAATTTGTGTTGAGTTATTGTCAGTCGTGGCCCGATTCAGTTGCTATGCCAACGCGTGCCGAGTCGTAGGCAGTCTGCTTGGAGCGACGCGAGGAACATATCGAATGTGCGCCGTTTGGACCGCGCCGCCAGCTGCTGCTCTGTCGGCACCGCTCGACGCTGCTCTCTTCAGCGTGTCGTGTACCGTCACCGCACGGGCACGATGCCCCCCCCCCCCCGTGGTGCTCCGGGAGGCCACTGCAGGGGGTCCGAGGACCGGTGCTGTGGCATCACTCTGTGGCGCTCGGAAGGTCTCCGGATACGGCGGCACTTGCGGCAACGTACGTCTCGCTGTTACACTCGAGAAGATTAAATTTTGCCGTGTGTGTGTGTGTGCGTCGGGGTGCGTGGGAATACATTTAGCTTCGTTGCCGGTGAGTTTATGTCGGTGGTGGTGGTGGTGGATTGGAGTTCATCACTGAACTTTAGTCAATCTACGGTGCTGCTATCATATCTTGCTATATATCTTCACGGGTGGGGGTATATCACGTCAAGGCGAGCTTGTCGAATGAACATAAAAATATTCCCAGACGCAACGGCCTCAGAGTCGTTCCCTATAAGCATACGTAAAGAAGAGTCGATGTTCAACCATCCCAAAATCTGGCGTCGTAGAGGATCTAGCAGTGTACAGCCAACTAAAACATGGTACACGGTAAGCGGGTTAGAACAGCGCGGACATACGGGACGGTCATTACCTGGTCTACCTGGTCTAGGAGGAGTGGTCTAGTGGTAAGTTGCTGGTCTCACAATCGAAAGGTGGTGGGTTCGAGTCTCACCTGTCGCTACTCTTCGCGCGCGACCAATCGGCGTGAGAGATTGGCGACGCTACATGACTCAACGGTCGATGTGTCGCAAAAACCAATAAGCAACCTACTTCGTGTCTTATGGTTGTTCGGTGCGACCCCAAGCTGGAAGCTCGCGCAGATGATTTACAATTTGGTGGTTATTAGTTTTTCAACGCATAGACCATTTTCGGTCATAGCGCCGCCGATCGATCGCGGGCGAAGGGTAGCAGCGCGGGAGAATCGAACTCACGACATTTCGGTCGGGAGAAGAGCACATCGGGGTCAGACCACAAGCACCGCCCGGCTGAACTGGGAACACTCCCGACCGGAAACCGAGACAGCGCCTCCGCCATACAGGTCGTCAGCGACGTGGACCACGACATAACGAGACCACACCTGACCTGGCGCCACAACCCACGCCTGATGCACTCCCGCCCGGTGACAAACGACTGCCTGGCATCATCGGACTACATCTGGTGACGTCTGGTGACACGCGACTGTCCGATGACATCCGCCTACATCTGGTCACATCTGGTGACAAACCCATCATCGGTGAAATTTGGCGACAGGTCACCGTCCACCTACGAACACATTCCACGCCTTCCCCTCCTCTGCTTCACACTCTCCTCTCCTCTAAACTCTCCTCTCTGTTTCACACTCTCGTCTCCTGTTAAACGCTCCTCTCTGTTTCACACTCTCCTCTCCTCTCCGCCTCTCCACTCCACAAACATCCGGCACGTCGAAGCCTGACTCAGCACGCCACCCAATCACCGGGCGCAACCAGACTGGCCCCGCCCACGTCAGCCAATCACCGGCCGCGACCAGACTGGCCCCGCCCACGGCCAGACTGGCTCCGCCCGCGCTGCGCCGGCGGCTGCTTGCGACGCACTTTGAGGCCGGAGATGGGCTTCCCGCGCTTGTTCCTCGGCTTCCACCGCTCGGCACTGGTGTGCCGGTCGTCCGCTTCGCCGCCGGCGCTTCGGCCGCCTCGCGACTCGCCCCGCCCCCGCTTCGCGTCCCGCGACCCGTCGCGGCGCGGCGCCGTCCGCTTCTTGGCGAAGCGCTTGGTCACCGAGCGCGAGGCGCCGCCGGAAGTGGTCGCGATGGCGCGGAAATCTGGCGGCACACGGCGGCGCGTGAAACATGGCGCCAAAACGGCGGATTCCCAAACATACTCATATTTACAGTGTGACTCCGAACAGAAGGCAAACGGCCGAAGTGTTTCCGGTAAGGACGCCAATGCAGAAGTCACCTTGACGCGATTAAGATAAGCAAAGAGACAGGAAGAAGAAAAGAGACGAGAAGAGGCGAGCCATCATGCTCCCGTGCTGTAGGCACAGGATCTGACGCAGCACCAATGTCGGCGATGAGAGGAAGGCGGCGTAGTTGAGGTGATCATAGGTGGCGCCACCGGCGTCCAGCGGCACCTACCCAAGTCTTAGGGTAGGCCAGCTGTCATGACCTGGTAGCGATTACTATATGTTCAGTTGGACTTCAGGGCACCTGCTACTGACCTGCTACTGCTGCTACTGATTATGTAGCAGCCATGGTAGTGCTCACTGAGTAGTACCAACTAAGGCTTACCAGGTAGTAGTCAGCAGCGAGAAACATCATGAACAAGAATTTGGGCCTTGCACTCCTTGCAATACCTTGCATTTCTCTGTCCTTACTCTGGCTTTCGTCTGGCTCCTGACAGACCTCCTTGTGCCAGACTCATTGTCCGCATCTTCACCCACATCCTCACCTTCGTCTGGCTCCTGGCCAACCTCCTTCCTGTACCAGGCCTCATCGTCGTCCACGGCTTGCGCGCCGTCTTCAACGTTGTCATCCCCCAGCTCGACGTCGGACTCTTCCTCCCCAGGACCAGGATCGCCAGCGCCGCTCTCCTGCTCCTCGTCCTCGTCCTCTTTGTCCTCGTCCTCCTCGTCGGACTCCTTCACAGCGGCCGCCTTCTCCATGGCTTTCTTCATGCCTAGCCGCGAGTGCATGTAAATTATGGCAACAATGGCAGCAATGGCAACCATGGCAACAATGTCAACAATGTCAACAATGGCAACAATGGCAACAATCGCTACTACTGTTGAGAATTGAATCTACTGAGGGAAGGAAAAAGCATTAGCGCTTTTAAAACATACAACCTAGCTTGAAATAAAATGCACAGCTTTTGCCCCACGTTCGTCAGGCTGATCTGCGCAAAAAGAGGCGTAATTTTATCAACGAAAGATAGGTAAGGTATAATTTTATGACGGAAGATAGGTGGGGAAATTTGCCCATCTCATACCATATGTTCAACAATGTTAAATGAATGTGCATCATTTATGGCAGCATATCTCTCCACTTCCTCCTGTAGTACCTCCGTGGGCACAGGGAGAAAGAGATCAACTAATCACAAGCACAGCCTACATCTTACCACTCCTGACGTCATATCTCTTCTGACGTCCTGTCTGGTCCGACATCACATCACTGCCCCCCCCCCCCCCCCCATATTAACGAAATCTTGCCTGGTCCGGTCTCCTAATTGCTTCGAAATCACATCACTGCCCTCATCGAATTTCTGGACGACCACTGTCGTACTCCAACATCACCACATAAGTACCCCATCAAAGTTCTGGGAGAGCACTCTTGCCTACTCCGATACCACCACATCACCACTACATCGCATCAGTGTAAAATAATTGACGATGTGGCCTGGAAATTCACAGTTAATGGAATTGTGCTATTTCATCCTTGTCTTAGGTTTTTACGAGTTTGCCACATGATTTCTGGGCAGTCACCATGCACACGACTGCTAAATACTGTAAAATGCATCTGACTGAAGTGAAAGTCATTCCGCTTTTTTAATCCTCAAGTGGCGATCCTTTATTTTCTTCCAATCTTTCACTATTCCGAAGCAACTTCTTTCTTCATCCACACAGTTAATGGTGAAGTAACTTTAGGACACTGCATCGCATCGCATCACATCACCACAACACCATACCGTCACATTACAACATCACCAACATATCACATCACCATACTGCCACATTACATCACACCACCACATCACACACCACACCATCACCACCACACACATCACCACAACACATTACCACACCACACCACCACCACACCACATCACCACCACACCACATCACCACCACACCACCACATCATACCACCGCTCCCATCCGCCTCACCAGCCAGCGAGCGCTGCTTCTGCTCCTCCCTCAGCGCCGTCTTCCTGTCCACGTTCTGCTGCTGCTCGGCACGGCGGCGCGCCTTCAGCTGCCTGCCACAGACAAGTGTCACGTCACACGTCAGCTGATGACGTCACACGTCAGGGCGCGGCGCGGCGGCGCGCCTTCAGCTGCCTGCCACAGACAAGTGTGACGTCACACGTCAGCTGATGACGTCACACGTCAGGGCGCGGCGCGGCGGCCGTCACCGGGACGGCCGCAGTCTGGCTTAGGGGATAGAGGTAATGTTGTGGATATTACATGGCTGATAGCTTTGCGGTTGTGTTGTGGCTATGATGATTATGTTGTGTATATGATGGCTACGTTGTGGCTATGATGGCTAATGTGGCTATGATGTGGTTATGATGGCTATGCAGTTATGTTGTGGCTATGATGGCTATGCAGTTGTGTTGTGGCTATGATTGCTATGTGGCTATGTTGTAGCTATGGAGATAGCTATGTTGTGGCTATGGAGATAGCTATGTTGTGGCTATGGAGATACTATGTTGTGGCTATAGAAACTATGTTTGGAGCTATGAGATAGCTATGTTGTGGCTATGGGATAGCTATGTTGTGGCTATGGAGATGTGCTATGTGGTTATGTGTATGTGTGCTATGGTGGCTATATATGTTGTGGCTATGGATAGCTATGTTGTGGCTATGGAATAGCTATGTTGTGGCTATGATAGTTATGTTGTGGCTATGATAGCTATGTTGTGCTATGGTATGCTGTGCTCTTTGTGGCTATAGAGATAACTATGTTGTGGCTATGGAGATAGCTATGTTGTGGCTATGGAGATAGCTATGTGGCTATGTTGTGCTATGGAGATAGCTATGTTGTGGCTATGGAGATAGCTATGTTGTGGCTATGGAGATAGCTATGTTGTGGCTATGGAGATAGCTATGTTGTGGCTATGGAGATAGCTATGTTGTGGCTATGGAGATAGCTATGTTGTGGCTATGATAGCTATGCGGCTATGTTGTGGCTATGTTGTGGCTGGACGTGGATGGGGTAAATTTGACGAAGAGTTCAATCCCTAGTTGTGTACCGACATTCCGACCTCCTATTGTCTCACGACCTCGGATACCAAACTGAGACCTAGGTCACCAATGGTGTACAGCGCACCGCAAATCGGGAGCCATGTTTTGTGTGTTGGGGGGGGGGGGATATTCCACGGTCCATTTCATCACAATACATCACAGTCGGGTGGTGAGACCAGGGTTCACGCAGCAAGCCCTGCTTAGCAATAGGACTCTGGTCCATGAAGCCACCTCAGCAATAATTTAGACTAAACTTATACTAAAAAGCGGTGCATCACTGGAGAACCATATGACAGTGCGAACTAAACCCAGCTCATGCGCGATGAATCTGGTCGTGCACATCAATACCTTGATGCATTGTGACATACACTGTTGACAGGTTGTTTTGTCGAGGACTAGGTGCTCAGTGCTCGCTGATGACAGCGTCGATGCCCCCAGGTGCTCAGTGACGTCACACTCTACTCCGGTGGCGTGGTGGTGCTTATTGGTTTTACGACACGTCAACCGTTGAGTCGTGTAGCGTCGCCAATCTCTCACGCCGACTGGTCGCGGGCGAAGAGTAGCGACAGGTGAGACTCGAACCCGCAATCTTTCGATCGTGAGACGGCTAACTTACCCCAAGACTACCCGTCCCCACTTCGGTGACGTTACACTCACTCTCGCCGCTGCCGGCGCTGCTGGATCATCTCCAGCTCCTCGTCCGTCTTGCTCACCAGCTTGTGGTAGAGGACCTCGCCGGTCACCAGCCCGGCTTCGGCCTTTATCAGCTGTGGGCGAGGTGACGTCACTCATCCAGCGGCGGCGCCAGGCATGCGAAACAGGTCGGCAACATAGCAGTCCGGCTTGAATAACACACTGGCTCCAATGAGCTCTACCTACTGTTCGAGTGTCGATTCCCCGACACGCGACTTTCCAGAGAGGCTGGATCTTCTGTTTTGTTTATTGGGTGGTTCACGACGCACTTTATGCACATTCACGGCTAATGGCGCCGCCCACACTGTTTCGCCGGTGGGCCGCGGGATTGGGAAATGTCCTGGGCGGCGCTAGTGTCGAACCCGGGACCTCTGGTACCCAGAGCCCGACACCTTAACCACTCGGCCATGCCCGCCCCTGGATATTCCGCCTGTGTGTGTATGTGTGTCAATGTATTCGCAGCCTGCCACCGTGTGGTGATGTCGGCTGTTTTGTGGTTCCGTCTGGGATATATTCTTCCACCCCGAGCTCGGAGTTGGATCCTCCCTCATCCAGCTCCGAGCGAACAATGCCGCCACGCCCCTACTGTTTTCCCGGTTCCCATTTCCGCCACACAGGCGGCAGCACCTAATGGGCCGGTGAGGTCATCTAGCAGCACCGCCACCTAGCGACACCATTCGAAACTGAACTTCATATTCAGCTCGCGGCATGCACACTCGGACACCCATCAGCCAGCGGGTCTGTTTATAAGGAGTAAACTAGAGCGGGTAGACTGTCCAGTTCGGCACCCGGCGATAATCTAACGTCGTGAGTCGGAGAATCGCAGTCACCCCTTCCGGAGAACCCCTGGTGAAGCCCTCTGGTGAAGCCCTCTGGTGAAGACCTCTGGTGGAGCCCTCTGGTGGAGTCCCCTGGTGAAGTCCCCTGGTGAAGTCCCCTGGTGGAGTCCCCTGGTGAAGTCCCCTGGTGAAGTCCCCTGGTGAAGTCCCCTGGTGAAGTCCCCTGGTGAAGCCCTCTGGTGAAGCCTCTGGTGAAGCCCTCTGGTGGAGTCCCCTGGTGGATCCTTGGTGAAGCCCCTGTGAAGCCCGTGAACTGGCATTCCATCCTTCGTGTCACAAAATCTTGGCAACCATCATGAGTCGGCGCTGCCACCACTACTTCGAGACAAGGTCCTGATGCACCCTCTGAGCCGGGCACTCCTAACCTGTCAACAGAGCTTTTGACATATGTCAGAGGCCGTACCTGCAGTCAGTCGCGGCCCCAGCTCCACCGGTGACCCCATGTCAGAGGCCGTACCTGCAGGGTCAGCCGCGGCCCCAGCTCCACCGGTGACCCTATGTCAGAGGCCGTACCTGCAGTGTCCCGGTACAGTGTGTCAGAGGCCGTACCTGCAGGGTCAGCAGCCCCAGCTCCACCAGTGACCCCATGTCAGAGGCCGTACCTGCAGTGTCCCGGTACAGTGTGTCAGAGGCCGTACCTGCAGGCGTCAGTCGTGGCCCCAGCTCCACCCGTGTTGTCCTGGTACAGTGTGTCAGGGGCCGTACCTGCAGGGTCAGCCGCGGCCCCAGCTCCACCAGTGACCCCATGTCAGAGGCCGTACCTGCAGGGTCAGCCGCGGCCCCAGCTCCACCAGTGACCCCATGTCAGAGGCCGTACCTGCAGGGTCAGCCGCGGCCCCAGCTCCACCAGTCGGATGGCCGACTGGGCGTTGACGATGTTGCCCCGCGAGCGCACCTCCTGCGCCAGCTGGACGTGGCTGCTGGGGTCCTCCTCGCCCTCCGACTCGCTGCCGTAGCCCGCCCTGTGGGGCAGGTCGGGTCAGGTCAGACCGTGTCCTCCTCCGGCCTCTGCCGCTGATGTCCCCTTCCATGTGTGCAGGCAGTGTGAAAATATTGGTTTTTCGTTAGGTGTGAGATGTCAAACGAGCACAATAGGATTTCGAAATTTGTCATGAAATTAGTATCATTCCAAGTGCCTTTGATATTTTTCAGACTTAAATTTGAGCCAATGTTTGTACCCTCATCATTTCTTTTGTTAGTTAGTTACTTGGGTTTTAGGGCGCATCAACTGCAGTGGTTATACAGCGCCCATATCATTTCTTTTGGTATTAAAATATTAGGAAGAGTTATATTTGGGATAGCGAGACAAAAACTAATATATGCCCTAGTAATTTTCGCATTATGAAAAATCCATTTACTTAAATTGCATTACCGAATATTCATGTATCACCACCCCTTATCAAAAAGCATGATCATGCTGCTTAACAAACAAGATAATGTTAGAAAAGGAGACACTTCATAAGCACGCATCAAGAAGCAGGATGTTATACTTCTTGAGCAGGATATCGATTGAATGTTCAGAAAGTGGTAAATTCCACCGTATTTTGCGAATAATTTAACACTGGTGTCAGGTCAGCATGTGTCACATCTGTCCTCCCTCTCAGTGAGCTCTGGCCTCACCACCTGCTCCGTGGATTCCGGCTCGGCAGCAGAACTCTGCCCGTGAGATTAGCGTGCCGTCGATGCGTCGACACGGCCGCACCGATGCCATGTTCCCAGCCTTTTACAGCTAATCGGTACGAAAATTGTCATGTTCCGTTCTTATTTTGTGGGCGGGGCGAACATGCCGCACTCGGATACCAAAAGATCATCACTTCAGTCCGGCACGAATTATCCAACAGCCAGAGCGTGGTCTCCGTACTCACTCAATCACAAACTCGGCCATGTCGCCCAGCCGGCCCATGTTGGACACATGGTCCCCATGTTGGACACATGGTCCCCATGTTGGACACATGGTCCCCATGTTGGACACGTGGTCCCCATGTTGGACACATGGTCCCCATGTTGGACACATGGTCCCCATGTTGGACACGTGGTCCCCATGTTGGACACATGGTCCCCATGTTGGACACGTGGTCCCCATGTCATGTTGGACACATGGTCACCATGTTGGGCACGTGGTCCCCATGTTGGACACGTGGTCCCCATGTTGGACACGTGTTCGCCATGTTGGACACGTGTTTGCCATGTTGGACACGTGTTCGCCATGTTGGGCACGTGTTCGCCATGTTGTACACGTCGCCCCCATGTTTGGCACATGGTCCCCATGTTGGACATGTGGTCTCCGTACTCACTTCGTCACGAACTCAGCCATGTCGGCCAGTCGGCCCATGTTTGACACGTGGTCCCCATGTTGGACACATGGTATCCGTACTCACTTCATCACAAACTCGGCCATGTCGGCCAGCCGGCCCATGTTGGGCACGTGGTCACCATGTTGGACACATGGTCTCCGTACTCACTTCATCACAAACTCGGCCATGTCGGCCAGCCGGCCCATGTTGGGCACGTGGTCCCCATGTTGGACACGTGGTCTCCATGTTGGACACATGGTCTCCGTACTCACTTCATCACGAACTCGGCCATGTCGGCCAGCCGGCCCATGTTGGGCACATGGTATCCGTACTCACTTCATCACAAACTCGGCCATGTCGGCCAGCCGGCCCATGTTGGGCACGTGGTCCCCATGTTTGACACTTCGTCCCCATGTTTGACACATGGTCCCCATGTTGACATGTGTCACCATGTTGGGACAGCCCATGTTGGACACATGGTCTCCGTACTCACTTCATCACGAACTCGGCCATGTCGGCCAGCCGGCCCATGTTGGGACACATGGTCATGGTCCCCATGTTGGACACATGGTCTCCTCTCACTTCATGACAAACTCGGCCATGTCGGCCAGCCGGCCCATGTTGGGCACGTGGTCCCCATGTTGGCCATTGGCACATGGTGGTCTCCGTACTCACTTCATCACAAACTCGGCCATGTCGGCCAGCCGGCCCATGTTGGGCACGTGTGTTCGGCTGACCAGCTTCTTGACGCCGCGCGAGATGCCGACCGGCACCACCTTGACCGTGTAGTGGCGGAAGTCGATCGTCTCGTCCTCGGCATTGTAGCTGAACAGCACCGCCCGCCGCAGGTTGTTCAGCTTCACCTGGGGATACAGGTGGTGAGCAATGCAGAACACTACAGAACACTACAGAACACTACAGCACCGCCCGCCGCAGGTTGTTCAGCTTCACCTGGGGATACAGGTGGTGAGCAATGCAGAACACTACAGAACACTACAGAACACTACAGTACTGCCCGCCGCAGGTTGTTCAGCTTCACCTGGGGATATGGGTGGTGAGCAATGCAGAACACTACAGAACTACAGAACACTACAGTCCTGCCCGCCGCAGGTTGTTCAGCTTCACCTGGGGATACAGGTGGTGAGCAATGCAGAACACTACAGAATACTACAGAACACTACAGTCCCCCGCAGGTTGTTCAGCTTCACCTGGGGATACAGGTGGTGAGCAATGCAGAACACTACAGAACACTACAGCACCGCCCGCCGCAGGTTGTTCAGCTTCACCTGGGGATACGGGTGGTGAGCAATGCAGAACACTACAGAACACTACAGAACACTACAGAACAAGTCCCCGCCGCAGGTTGTTCAGCTTCACCTGGGGATACAGGTGGTGAGCAATGCAGAACACTACAGAACACTACAGAACACTACAGTACTGCCAGCTGCAGGTTGTTAGCTTCACCTGGGGATACGGGTGGTGAGCAATGCAGAACACTACAGAACACTACAGAACACTACAGTACTGCCCGCCGCAGGTTGTTCAGCTTCACCTGGGGATACAGGTGGTGAGCAATGCAGAACACTACAGAACACTACAGAACACTATACTGCCCGCCGCAGGTTGTTCAGCTTCACCTGGGGATACAGGTGGTGAGCAATGCAGAACACTACAGAACACTACAGAACACTACAGTACTGCCCGCCGCAGGTTGTTCAGCTTCACCTGGGGATACAGGTGGTGAGCAATGCAGAACACTACAGAACACTACAGAACACCACAGTACTGCCCGCCGCAGGTTGTTCAGCTTCACCTGGGGGTACGGGTGGTGAGCAATGCAGAACACTACAGAACACTACAGAACACTACAGTACTGCCCGCCGCAGGTTGTTCAGCTTCACCTGGGGGTACGGGTGGTGAGCAATGCAGAACACTACAGAACACTACAGTATTGCCCGCTGCAGGTTGTTCAGCTTCACCTGGGGGTACGGGTGGTGAGCAATGCAGAACACTACAGAACACTATAGAACACTCCTGCCCGCCGCAGGTTGTTCAGCTTCACCTGGGGATACAGGTGGTGAACAATACAGAACACTACAGAACACTACAGTACTGCCCGCCGCAGGTTGTTCAGCTTCACCTGGGGATATGGGTAGTGAACAATACAGAACACTACAGAACACTACAGTACTGCCCGCCCCAGGTTGTTCAGCTTCACCTAGGGACAAAGAAGGTGGACACTACAGAACACTACACACCACTCCGCGATCTATCGCAAACTATCGCGAACTCTCGGAGACTCTGTTTATTGGGTGGTTCACGACGCACTTTATGCACATTCACGGCTAATGGCGCTGCCCACACCGTTTCGCCGGTGGGCCGCGGGAAATGTTCCGAGCGGCGCTAGTGTCGAACCCGGGACCTTTGGTACCCAGAGCCCAACACTTTAACCACTCGGCCATCCCCTCGCCTACCGCAGGTTGTTCAGCTTTACCTGAGGACACTGGCAATGTACACTATAGAACACTACAGCACTGTGCACCGCAGGCTGTTCAGCTTCACTTGGACATACAGGACGTGGACACTACGCAACACTCCGCGAACTCCCGCGAACTATTGCAAACTATCGCGAACTCTCGGAAGCTCTCCTGAGCTCTCTCGAACTCTCGTGAACTATCGCAAACTATCGCAAACTATCGCGAACTATCGGAAGCTCTCGCGAACTCTCGTGAACTCTCGCAATCCACCGACACGGCCACCCGGTAGCTCGTCCCCGGCTTTATCGGGCCAGCTGCCAACTGACACTTCCGGCCGGGGGCTAAATGTGAGCGCGCGAAGCGACTCGAACCCTGTGTTGCCAGGACAGGGGAGACCAGTGCAGGCCAGCGCTCTGACCAACTGAGCTACCTTGTGGATGTTGAGCACGGGGAACATGTTCTGCAGCACGGTGGCCATCAGCTGCACGTGCTGGGCGGCGCTCTGACCAACTGAGCTACCTTGTGGATGTTGAGCACGGGAACATGTTCTGCAGCACGGTGGCCATCAGCTGCACGTGCTGGGCGGCTCTGACCAACTGAGCTACCTTGTGGATGTTGAGCATGGAACATGTTCTGCAGCACGGTGGCCATCAGCTGCACGTGCTGGGCGGCGCTCTGACCAACTGAGCTACCTTGTGGATGTTGAGCACGGGGAACATGTTCTGCAGCACGGTGGCCATCAGCTGCACGTGCTGGGCGGCGCTCTGACCAACTGAGCTACCTTGTGGATGTTGAGCACGGGGAACATGTTCTGCAGCACGGTGGCCATCAGCTGCACGTGCTGGGCGGCGGCGTTGAAGTTGTTGAGGATGAGCAGCGGGCCGTGCAGGAACTGCTTGCTGTAGGTGACCATCCGCCGCAGGGAGCTGAGCACGTCCCGGGTCAGCGTGTAGTCCTGCACCCTGAGGACGCGGGTTCGAATCTCAGCGGAGGCTGATTTTTTCCAGATCTGGATGCAGAATGCAAGCCCAGCTGAACAATATTTTCGGAATTCGCTTGGCTAAACTGGCCACCCTGCGGACGCTGGTGGCCAGTTTAGCACCGCACCCTGGGGACGCGGGTTCGAATCTCAGCGGGCGCGCCCAAATTTCCAGGTCTGGATGCAGAATGCAAGCCCAGCTGAACATTACCTTCGGCGTTCGCCTCTCGCGATCACGCACAAGAAAATAATCCGCTTACACATTCGCTACACTTACACCTTACACTTGCACCTTCGTAAAGCCTTTTGATATCTATGTTTAACGGTGCTTCGACTAAAACGTGATCATTTAGCACCTTCATAAAGTAAAATATCCTATGGGCGCAAAATGACCCTAGATGTCGACGCGCCCCTAAACTCCAATCAACCACCAAAGTAAAATATCCACATAGACGTAGACAACTCTGTTTGTTTATTAGGTGGATCACGACGCACTTTATGCACGATCATGGCTAATGGCGCAGCCCAAACACTGCATATCTGAACATGAAAACCCACCTTCCTCACCTGCACCTGTTTGTTTATTGGGTGGTTCACGACGCACTTTATGCACATTCACAGCTAATGGCGCTGCCCACATTGTTTCGCCGGTGGGCCGCGGGATTGGGAAATGTCCTGAGTGGCGCTAGCTAGTGTCGAACCCGAGACCTTTGGTACCCATAGACCGACATGTTAACCACTCGGCCATCCGCTCCCCTCACATGCACCTGACAACTCTCAGCTACCTCACCTGAAAACTCTCCTCTCCCTCACCTGAAAACTCTCCTCTCCCTCACCTGACAACTCTCCTCTCCCTCACCTGAAAACTCTCCTCTCCCTCACCTGAAAACTCTCCTCTCCCTCACCTGAAAACTCTCCTCTCCCTCACCTGACAACTCTCATCTCCCTCACCTGAAAACTCTCTCTCCCTCACCTGACAACTCTCCCTCCTCACCTGAAAACTCTCTCTCCCTCACCTGGAAAACTCTCGCCTGGCACACCTGAAAACTCTCGGGCCTCACCTGAATATTCCCCTCCCCCCCCCCAGGGCCGGAAACTTGGCCAGCTTCATATAGGTGGCCACCCGCGTGTGTGTGAACATGCAGAGGTGTGTGACCCCCAGCGGTCCGGCCACCGACGCCAGGTCACGCACGGTCGTGCCCTTGGTCTGCCGAACGGAGAGGTCAGGTCACATCATACCAGGGAGGTCGGTAGGTCATCACAGAGGGGTCAGGTCATATCACAACAGGGAAGTCGTTATGTCATTAGAGGGTCAGGCCATATCACAACAGGGGGTCGTTAAGTCATCACAGAGAGGTCAGGTCACATCATATCAGGGAGGTTGTTAGGTCATCAGGTCATATCACAACAGGGGTGTCGTTAGGTCATCACAGAGGGGTCAGGTCATATCACAACAGGGAGTTCGTTATGTCATCAGAGGGGTCAGGTCATATCACAACAGGGAGGTCGTTATGTCGTCACAGAGGGGTCAGGTCATATCACGACAGGGAGGTCGTTATGTCATTACAGTCAGGTCATATCACAACAGGGGTCGTTAGGTCATCACAGGGATCAGCACACATAACAGGGAAGTAGTTAGGTCATCACAGAAGGGTCAGGTCATATCACAACAGGGTGGTCATTAGCTCATCACAGGGAGGTTAGGTTAGTGATAAATTATTCGTGAAATAGGGTGGAATATACCACTTCCCGAACACTGAATTGACGCACCTCACAACGGAGTATCGACATCATGCTTAGTGACGAGTTGTCATGAAGTCTAAATTCCAGCAGTACCTTTTCGATGTGTATCATGCTGATACTCCCTATTGCAGACTGTGATGCACAAACATCCCTCAGCACAATTTCAGGTAAGAGGATTGATTACCTATGGTGTGGTCCGTTATACAAGATCAGCGGATAAGGCCGAGCATTTTGCATCGAAGTCGCTACAATGTCTACCCCTAAATTAGGCATCTCAAAACAAAGCAAACAGATGCATGTAAGAGTATGCTTTCAGATCACAGGTTGCTAGCTCATCACCGGGAGGTCAGGTCATACTACAACAGAGAGGCCAAGTCAGGTCAGAATACAATAGAAATCAACCCAGGTCATAGTCGAAGTGAGACCAAAGTGCAATGGGTAGACAAGGTCAGGTCAAAACATGCAAACCAATTCATGGCATGCCATCAAGGATCTGAAGTCACAGCATAACATGAGTGTCATGTCAGGTCACAACGAAAGTGAAGGCAAGCTAAGTTCCGACTGAAAAGTCCATTTCACAACAGAAATAATGTTGTGTTACAATGAAGAGTGTTGCCATATCAGGAAGGATAGATCATGCCACCGCAGGTGGATAAAATCCGGTCAGGTCATGAACTCAGCAGGAATATCAAATTTGGTTATGTCAGGTCACAACGAAAGTTCGCAATTCCACCAGAAATTGCCTACCATCTTTTATGATGGGGGAATAGTATAACAGCAGTGCAATGGTGAGCTCGAGTGGTCTTGCGACGCATGGTGGCAGTACATTCGCGGTCTGAACAAGCCCGGAACTGAGTGACAGTCAAGGTCCCCATGACGTCGACCAGCAAGTGGCGCACCTCCACCACGTCGACCAATTGGTTATTTGTTTATTTTTGACCAATTGGTTTTTACGACACATCGACCATTGAGTCGTGTAGCATCCCCAATCTCTCACGCCGATTGGTCGCGGGCGAAGAGCAGCGACAGGTGAGATTCGAACCGACAACCTTTAGATCGTGAGACGAGCGACTCGCCCCTGGGCTACTCGTTCCCCACCACGTCGACTAACGATTGACGGCGACCGCCCACGACCTCAAACGACCCCACACTTCCTAGCTATGAGCGCTCGTCAGCGACCTCGGTTGGTTATTGGAGTTTAGGGGCGCATCGACTCCGTCATGCAGCGCCCACCGTCAGCGACCTCGACTGACCTTCAGGTTGGTGGCGGTGAACGGCTCCATGACCTTCCTGACGTTGAGCACCAGCTGGCTGACGTACTTGCCGGTGCGGCCGCGCGCCAGCACGAACGAGTGGGCGGCCCGCTTCAGGTGCGCCGGCTCCTCCGTCTTGGAGGCCTCATTGTTGCGCCGCGTTTTGCCCTGCACACCAGCACAGGCCGTCATTGCACACAACCCAGCGTTGCACACAACCACAGACCCTGCACACAACCGCAGACCCTGCACACAACCACAGACCCTGCACACAACCACAGACCCTGCACACAACCACAGGTCAGCATTGCACACAACCACAGACCCTGCACACAACCACAGACCCTGCACACAACCACAGACCCTGCACACAACCACAGACCCTGCACACAACCACAGACCCTGCACACAACCACAGACCCTGCACACAACCACAGGCCGTCATTGCACACAACCACAGACTCTGCACACAACCACAGACCCTGCACACAACCACAGACCCTGCACAAAACAGACCCTGCACACAACCACAGACCCTGCACACAACCACAGACCCTAGCTGCACACAACCACAGGTCAGCATTGCACACAACCACAGACCCTGCACACAACCACAGACCCTCCACACAAACACAGACCATCATTGTGAACACAGCTATTTTTGGTTTCACGACACATCGACCACTGAGTAATGTGGCGTCGCCAGTCTCTCACGCTGATCGGCCGCGGGCGAAGCACACACATTTCGATTGTGAGACAAGCAACTTACCCCTAAACACTCGTCCCCAAACAAAACACAGCTATTTGGAAGATTCATTGTTGCACCACATTTTTCCCTGTGCACCAACACACTCCATCATTGCACACAACCACAGGACATCACTGTGAACACAGCTATTTGGATGATTCATTGATGTGAAGCATTTTTCCCTGTAGAACAACAAAGACTAGAATTGCAAACACAATTAATAGGATCATTCACTGCCATGAAGCACCTTGAACTATGTGCCAACAAAGGATATCATGGCAAACAGGTGTTTATATCCCTCATTGTTGTGTCAAGTTTGCCTTGCACACCAACAAAGGCTATCATTGCAAACACAATTATTTGAATGTTTCATTGTTGCAATGCATTTTTAACTGCATACCAATAAACACTATTGTTGAAAACAAACAGTTTTGATGCTTAATTATTGTGAAGAGTTTTGCCCTGCATACCAACAACAGCCATCATATGTAACCACAACTATCCTACAAAACTACCCCTCAAAATTCCTTCCTGCCATTTGAGGGTGATATTTTAGCACAACATCATGACAGAGCCAACTTCAGCATTCAAAGCCTTGCTTTTAAGGTTAAAACTGTTGTACAACTAAAACTATTGTACCTACCAGCACAAGAACATCAGGGCAAAAATATTCATGACATGATCAACTTGACAAATCAAGGTGTTTTTCTTTGGCCACACAAAAAAAAATATCATGCATTTTTTTTCACAGCAAAAAGACATGCATTTTTGGCCCAAACACATCAGCTATTAAGTTATTTTAGCTTTGGCATTCATCATTAGTCATGTATTTCCAACACAAAGTTTTTACCTGAAAAGGCATTTTGTCAGAACCTTACATTTGCATTTGTATTTACATTCCACATCACAGTGCCATCAACTAAACAGTGGTCATCCTTGCCCAGTCAGAAAAATACAACAAGCATGAAACAAAGGTGTGACAGAGGTGAAACAAAGGTCTGCACCATTATACAAGTGAAAGGGTTACAACAGCAGTGCCAAGCAATAATTAACAAGACACTAGCACTCAAGTAGGCAATGGGTGAAACAGGAGATAGGGCCTGGCTCCTGAAGAGCTGTAGCAGTGTGGCAGTGGGTGCTGATGTGCAGGATGGCCATGCAGGTGTGCTGGCAAAAGGCTGGTGCATGTCGGATGGACAGAAAATAAGGAAGCAAAGAAAAGTGATGCCTCACCACAGCCACCACTGCAGCAAGGCCCCTATCTAAATTTTGCCACAATTCAGTCAGCAATGCATCTCAAGCTGTAATATAACCTAACCTAACCTAACCAGAAAACTATAATCATCCTAAGCAATTTTTCAGCCATGACAAGAAATATATCCAACATTGACAGGACTACATTTATTGATGAGCATAGCATGGAACTCCTGGCCTTGTGAACATGTGGGGCTGTAAGTATTCCTTCTCTGGAATATGTCCAATTAAGGCAGACACATAATGTTTTCAGTGTCAAAGAGTATTAAATCAAGTGCATTAAGTGTTGAATTTCTTCTTTATCACATCTGTGACACACCAGGTAGGTATAGACAATAATACACTATGGGCTATATTTGTGGAGTGAAGATTGTGTTTGGGTAATTCTTTGCCAACTGAAAAGTAGTCATTTGCTGAGGAAATAAGTGGTCGCATCATCTTAATCACATGAAGAAGCATTATCAAAAATATATATTGGTAGCCATGAGTCCATCATTTATGGATACCACCATCTTTTTGTTATTCATGTACTGAGCATGGTGTGAGAGACGTCCACAGGTAGGTTCAGGAAACAGAACGTGTTGGGGTACCCCCATCTTTCCCTAGGTGCCTAGGTAGGCACCTACCTACCTCCTCATCCTACTTACCTTTTTTCCTCTTCCCTTCTTGCCCATTGCTGTTATTCGACAATATTTTCCGTTCAATTACAACGGTTACCTAAGGTGTAAATAAAGCAATGAATGGCAGTAGGCGTTTACTAGATCAGCAACAAGCCATGGAAACAAATATGCTAGGAGAATACCGCCACCAGGCGAAGCGCCACACTTGTCCTACACCGCAAACGTTGCAGTACACGTGGGATGAGGTTTGTTTACGTGATGGAGAAATATGTCACATGTACGCCAGTAATGTATAAGTTTCTATCGCCATCACTATTTGAGGGACGTTCCGACATTGCTGCTGGTGTAATTGTGAGCTGACAGCTTTACATGAAGCCGCTTGGCATTGCCGCCACTGCTCTTTAGAACACTTGTAATGACTCTAATCTACATCAGGGACCGATCCAGGAATTGTCATGGGGCACGCGTCTGGAGAGGTGTCATTCGTTCAAAGCGGCGCCACTGAGAAGGTATCTGGATGAGTGCTCTCAGCTGAAAATCCGTTGAGTGAAGGGGTCTGGGGGGGGGGGGTGGCGAACTCTGGGACACTGAAAAGGCACATTTTCTCCCAGGATGGCGCCCTTTTCCCTCCAAAGGTGTGCCTACTAGTATCTGAGGGTCACCCTAGCTGAATAATTTTTTGAGCGGGTGAGTGCGCTCGAACCTTCCCAAGGGGGACAAACTTCAGATCTACAAGCTTGACGATCTTCCAATGACGCTAGCAGCGCTTATTGGTGCTGATAAAGTCCATCGGTGAAAAGAAGTGCTGTTATCAATCGTGGATTGATATGGCGGCGCAAAAGATACGGCACCGGATGGCATATGAATAAACATCATAGATGCTGACGAAAATTCATATACACAAACCTTTTACTCTTGCATTTTTGTCATCATAAAAACAAAATAATATAGGAAACACAATTAAGCTACCTCTACCAGAATCCAGGTGGACATCGGGTATAAAGTCCAAGGAGTGTACTTGAATTCTCTGAGTGTTCAAGGTCGCCACTAGAAAGCGCCATGCTCCGGCGTATTCTTAATCCGTCTGGGTTTGCGACCGGCTTATCGGGTTTGTCGGCGGCTGGGCTCGTGCTGCAACAGGTATTGCAAGCCGCAAGAACAGTCCGTCCACTGTCAAGGATGGCCGGTGTCACTTTTGAAGAACGAGGAACTCCAAATTCCGAGGATTATCGGATCTACTACCGTGAGTAAAAGAGAAAACTCGAAAGAACCCCTAACGTTGGCATGAAATTAAGTTGAAATGCTTCCTTCCCGTCCTTTGATTATCTGGTTTCACGTTTCTGTAAATGTGTGCTTTGAGGTGTTTTATGACTTCCTTGGAATTTATCTTTCAAATACAATGTTTGTAAATGTGACTAAAATTATGGGGCCACTCCTTTTAGGTGCAATGGTTTTCAGGTTGTGAGCATTGCAAGACCTAAGAAGGCCTTTAAGTAGGTAAGAGCATAGCATAAAGGAAATGCTTAATAAATATAATTAAAGTGCAACATAACTGAACCTAACAGTCTAAACTCCCTTTCAAGAAATCAAATTGAAATTTTAAAATTTTAAAAATATTGAGCAGTATATTTTCTTTAAATTGTCCACATTAAAAAACCTAACCTAACCTAATCTAACCTACCATGAGCTACTTTTGAAGAAAAACATAGTTCCCATAATTTTTGTGCACACTTTCTTGAACAATTTTTATAATATTTTCAAGCCTATATAACCTAAACTAACCTAATCTAGCATAACCTAGCCTAACCTTTTTTTGCTTTATGGATACAAATGTGATAAAAACCCTGTCTTGTTACTACCTTAAAACATACTAATACCCACATTTCTTCAGGCAAAACATGTGCATTTTAAGGGTTAAATTTAGTTTTAGGATATTGTGGCTTCTTGGAGTTTCTTGTTCATGTGACATTAATGAATGTGCTGAATGACCATCAGGAGACCACTCCTTTCCTCTGCAAATGCATACTTTTCAGATGGCAGGTGAAATACCACCAAAATTGGTTTTGGATTGGGTAATGGGAAAGTAATCTTCAAAATACCAAAATACAGGTAGAACAGCCTGTCCTATCATAGCCTAGGCTTACATGCAAATTATTTTTAATGAAAAAGTTTTAACAAATTTTTTAATATAAAAACAATGTTCAATTTATAGAACACTGCTTAACCTAGCCTAACCTAACCTAGGATAGCCTAAGCTAGCCTGAACTGTTTTTACTTTAAAAAAAAGGAAATTTTGTATTGAGAAAAAACATATACAAAATGATTTATAGCTTACCACAAGAACCTAACATAACATAACTTAACTAAACCTAACCCATTTGTATGTTTCATGGAGGTAAACTGTGTTCATGGCTACTGCAAACTGCAATAATATCAGTCCAGCATGGTGTTCCAATATCTGGGAAGGTTGGGACAACATGACTACACTGGTGTGGTGGTAATGCCGTCATGCAATGGAGGTGCAGTCCACTCCGGTTCATGTGCCGATCTCATGTGTTATGTATTGTCTAACTGCATCTGGCCTGTCTGCACCACACCTATAGCACCAGTGCTTCTGGTACTGTGTCTTAGTGTGTGTGTGGTGGGGGGGGGGGGATGGCATACACCATTTTGAGTATTATATAAAAATGTGAATGAGTTCTAAAACTGACAAAGAAGAAAAATTGTTTGCTATGCTGCTGTGGGCAGCTACTGGGTGATCTAGGGTTCATTGGGTCATGTCCACCCTATCCCTCCCCAAGGCCAATTTGCCCAGTTGTTTGTTTACTAAAATGGCATTTCCTCAAAATCTAAATGCATTTATTTGGGGGAGAAATATTGTGTTCAATGTACCCAGCAGATATTACCTCTTCAAAACTGAAGAGTTTGTAATCCAAGAAGTCATCAGATTGTCCCCACCCTGAAAATAGTTGAAGACCAGTCTTCTGGATCATCCACTACACACAGCAAAAGCAGGCAAAGTATGGCTTGCAATGCACAAGGCAGCTCCTGATGTGTGTGTGACTGCTGTTGGGAGTGTCACCACTGCTGTTGGGAGTGTCACCACTGCTGTTGGGAGTGGCACCACTGCTGTTGGGAGTGGCACCACTGCTGTTGGGAGTGGCACCACTGCTGTTGGGAGTGGCACCACTGCTGTTGGGAGTGGTGCCACTGCTGTTGGGAGTGGCACTACTGCTGTTGGGAGTGGAGCCGGCTGGTGCGTGTGGCCGGTATGAGGCGGTCAGTTGGACGGTCGATAGTCAATCACCCCCCTCCGTGACCCGCGGACACGACTTGCCTCTGCCCCGTCCTGACCTGACGACACGACTCGCTCCTGCCCCGTCACGTCACTCCCTGACCTGTCGACATGACTCGCTCCTGGCCAACGTTACGCTGGTCACTACCGCGCCCGTCGTTACCTGTCGACATCGACAACGCCTGTAAAACGCCTCGCTCCCCGTCCTGATCTGACGACACGACTCGCTCCTGGGACCAACGTAACGCCTGCGGCTATGAGACGTGGTTTTTAGAGACGTGCCGGACAATAAAGGTCGTTTGCGCCGCCATAGGCAACGGGGAACATTTTGGCCCGCTCGATGTCCGTCCGAAAAATAAGTAGTGGTTTCGTCTTTTGCGTCACAGACGCATCTCCGTGATTATCGGCCTTTTCACGTGCCGTCTTTCCTTTCGTTGCCTCCATGTAGGTATTGGGCACTCCAATGACTCGGTAATTTACGACCCTTATGATGGCTACGTATGATCGATAGCAGATAAAAGCACTTGTATTCGCAAATAACTCTAATGAATAATAGCTTTACTGAGTGATGCTACAGAAGTAAAATCGCAACTCTGGTGCTGGGACGAGTAGTCTAGTGGTAAGTCTCCCGTTTCACAATCATTATACGACTTATATTGCTACGAAAGATTGTGGGTTCGAGCCTCGCCTGTCGCTACTCTTCGCCCGCAACCAATCGGCGTGAGATATTGGCGACACTACATGACTCAACGGTGTTGTGTCGTAATACCAATAACCCACCGACCGGCACGCTCTGCAAACGTGAAGCAGCAATATCAGACAGCGTAACGTTTCCGGGGAACATTTAATTAACAATTTACGGGGCGGGGATGCCGAGTGGATAAGGTGCGGCTCTGGGTACCAAAGGTCCCAGGTTTGACACTAGCACCGCTCTGGACATTTCCCAATCCCGCGGCCCACCGGCGAAACAGTGTGGGCGGCGCCATTAGCCGTGAATGTGCATGAAGTGCGTCGTGAATCACCCAATAAACAAAGAAATTAACAATTTACAATTATTGTTAGTTGTTAATCGTGAATTATAGTCGAGGTGTCGTAAAACCAATAACCACGAAGCAACTGCGGTGCATGTCGCCTACCCTTCTCTGCTGCGCCTCGAAAAGCCAACTTCTAGTGGAGCAATTGACGCGACCGCACCAGAAGCGCACAACTCGCGCCAGTCGGGGCGGCGTGGCACCGAGCGGCCGCGATTGTCTGCTTGTTTCCAGTCAGTTCCTGACGGACACGGGACGTCGAATCTGTTATTTGGGCTTTAGGGTGCGTCGACACTATGGCCATATTGCAAACCGAGCGCCCGCGATGTTCCGCCTGTTTCCAGTCAGTTCCGGACGGACATCGGGCGTGAAATCTGAGCCGGACGCCGTGTGAAGTGACCTTCAGGTGACCCGGGAGCGTGTGCAAGGCGCGCAGTGAGGTCGGACCGCCGTGTATATCGGCGAAAGGCGCGGGTCTCCAGTGTTTATGCAGCCCGCGTCCTGCAGGCGTGTGTGCAGAGCTGAGCTGGTTTGGGACGCGGCACGTTGGTCCGACTGCAGCGCTCGAAGCGGAGATACAAAGCGTCGCCCTTCCCGGAACTGAGTTCGAAATCCCTGAACACTAATCAGCCGCGATGTCAGCTACGCTACTTGGGATCGCTACGCTAGCTAGGGCCGTTATGTTGCACCAGCTATGGTCGCTACGCTAGCTAGGGCCGTTATGTTGCACTAGCTGGGGTCAGCTGGGCGTATGTTCCACTAGCTATGGCGCTAGCTAGCTAGGTTGTTGCACCAGCTGGGATCGCTATGCTATGCTGGATCTACGGAGGCGGGGGGGGGGCTACAGTGCGAGCCGCCAGGGGTCAGGAATGCCGCCGCTGACCGCTGTCTTGGAGCGATGGTCCAGAGTACTTCAGGGGAGGTATTGTTGTGCAAGTGTTGTGGAAGTCCCGGTAGCTCAGTCGGTAGAGCGTCGGACTCTTGATCGGAAGATTGTGGGTTCGAATCTCGACCGACGGCATTGCCGAACCCACCGCGACCAGTCGGCGTGAGGGGTTGGTGACGCTATATGGCCTAGCCCGTGAATGTGTCGTAAAAGAACCCAAAGTTCAGTGCCGCCTTGTCTTAACTTACGCTCAATGAACATGTTGTACTAGTGATTCCAGGTGTATTGTCAGGTTCCCCAACAAGTGGCGTTTCCCCTCGGTACATGCCCGACCATTACGGCTATGGCTAAGCGCGTCTTTTTTGCGTCTCCTTGATGGTTTTTCTTGAAGCGCGTCTCCGTGATGGCGGTGCCGTGGTAAGCTCAGGTTACGACAGCGGCGGAATTGCGCCGGATTGCACGATCCATATCGCGAGCTGCACGACCGACGCAGTCGATGCGCCCCCAAGCGCCGATCCATATGATGATTGGCGCCGCCCAATTTCAATCGCCGGGCTTCAGTTCCGGTAATGGATTGCCGGCTGGAAGTGCTAGCAACACGGCGCTGAGCAGTGTTGCGCTGCTGTACACTGGAGTTGGGAGATGCCCAAAGTGTTTGAACCCGTGCCAGGGCTGGGCGCTACACGACCAATGTAGTCGATGCGCCTTAAAGCCCTTATAACTAACTAGCCGTGCCCGGGCACGCCTGAAACCGATGTCGTACATGAGACGGTCAGTGGTGTTCCCCCCCCCCGCAAAAAACAGTTGGATGTTCTGCATGCGTGTGTATATATGTATATAAATAAATATATATATATATATATATATATAACGGGTTTTGAACCTACTTTCTGACTGGGTCTTTTCTGTCATCTAGTGTCCCGTATATTCTGTGCACCGCACCAGAATCAATCCCGGAAACGCTGACGGGCCCATCTCGCCGTTCGCAGTCGTAATGTCCGGGGAACTGTCGTGTGTCTCCAGGTAACTCTGTCGTAATGTCCGGGGGCTGTCGTGTGTCTCCAGGTAACGCTGTCGTAATGTCCGGGGGCTGTCGTGTGTCTCCAGGTAACGCTGACGTAATGTCCGGGGACTGTCGTGTGTCTCCAGGTAACGCTGACGTAATGTCCGGGGACTGTCGTGTGTCTCCAGGTAACGCTGTCGTAATGTCCGGGGGCTGTCGTGTCTCCAGGTAACGCTGACTTAATGTCCGGGGACTGTCGTGTGTCTCCAGGTAACGCTGACGGGCCCATCTCGCCGTTCCACGACATTCCGCTGATGGCCGACAAGGAGAAGAAGCTGTTCAACATGGTGGTGGAGGTGCCGCGCTGGACCAACGCCAAGATGGAGGTGGGTGGCGCCACCTGTTCCCCTCTGCTGTCCCTCCTCTCTCTTGTCCTTTCACCTTGTGGGCGCAGAATGAATCAAGTAGGTGACGCGTCCTAAAGCACCAAGCACCAATCTACCACTAGTGCCACTACTTCACCACCACCACCACCACCGTCGCCGCCGCCACCGCCACCTCACCCACCACCCACCACTACTACCACCATCACCCCAGCAGGTGTGTGTGTGTGAATATATCAAGGCTGCAGCAGGTGTGGTGTGCACCTCTCGTGCCCCAGGGAGCTATGGGGTACCGTGAACACACTGGCGGTCATCATCGACCCGGCCGGAGGCTGGCGACCCGACGCGATGCCGGCGCCAGTGACCACCTCGCCCCGCCCCGGCCTCGCGGGCCGCGGGTGGCCGTAGAGGTGGTGGCAGTTACGGTGACGCGCTGCATGGCCGATGTAGTCGATGCGCCCCTAAATTCCAATAACCAACCAGTTACGGTGACGAGCCGACCGCCAGAGGAGACAGCGAGCTCTGCCGTCAGACGCCTGGGCGGCGCCGGGCAAACTGTCTGCAGACTCGCGCGCTGCTGGGGTGTGCGGGGAGGTCAGCAGAAGGTCGGACGCTGACCTCAGCAGATTTTCTGGGCTGACCTCAGCAGGTGTTGGTGGCGGCCGACAGCCGTGCCGCGGCCAGTTCCGGTGTCCGGTTCGGACAAGATGCCGTGCTGCGGCCCCGTGTCTACCGCCTGCTGACTAGGTTACACCGCCGCCTGCTGACTCTACGCCTGCGACTCATTAACGACTAGGTTACACGCGAGCTGACTTGTCACGCGCCATTGTTTTACTTTGCACGGTTCAACCAGGCCCTGCTATAGTTACACCGCCGCCTGCTGACTCGGTTACACCGCCGCCTGCTGACTAGGTTACACCGCCGCCTGCTGACTCGGTTACACCGCCGCCGGCTGACTCGGTTACACCGCCGCCTGCTGACTCGGTTACACCGCCGCCGGCTGACTCGGTTACACCGCCGCCTGCTGACTCGTTACACCGCCGCCTGCTGACTCGGTTACACCGCCGCCTGCTGACTCGGTTACACCGCCGCCTGCTGACTCTGTTACACCGCCGCCCGCGGCGGTGTCTGCGCCGTACGCTGTTGCTGCTGACCCGGCGCGGGGTTGTGCGCTGGAGCTGTGTCCGGCGCGTCGGTCACAGGCGACCAGTGCAGCCGAACACACAACATTGGAGAGTCGTGAAACAGTCGCACGGGTCGAAGCGTGTTACAGGGACCAAGCAGCCGGTTACAGGCGACATAGTGGGCATTCGGGCGTCCGGTGGTCGCTGAATACTCGCGGCGCATGTCGAGGGCACATTGATTCATTCATGGCACGCGATGTACACATTGTATACATCCTTCAGTTTCATTCACGATTGTTTTTGTTGTTTTTTTCGTTGTCGTTTTTTGACATGAATATAGAGTGATGGGATGTGTTCGGGGCGATTTTACACGCCCAACAGTAGCGGCCTCGCACCGTTTTCTGGCCAGATTTGATTATATCCATGTTTGACACACTCGATTCATCATGCTTGCTGTTGTTGGTTTTGCGACACGTCGACTGTTGAGTCATATAGCGTCGCCAATATCTCACGCCGATTGGTCGCGGGCGAAGAGTAGCGACAGGTGAGACTCGAACCCACAACTTTCAATTGTGAGACGAGCAACTTACCCCTAGACTACTCGTCCCGACTCGCATAACTTGGTTTGCCCACGAGTGGAGAGTAGCATTGCAACTCCAACATTAACTTGATTCCCGCAACGCCAACTTCTTCATTTGGTAGCACCAGCCTGTGATACCACCTCTCACGTTGATGTTCCGCATGTGACCACGGTACGATGATACCAAACAGCTTCTGGTTGTATAACGTCACACAGACTAGCGCGTCGGCAGCTCAGCGGTTAAGCTGAGCGTCTGGCAAGCCAGAGGTGCTGGGTTCGATTCCCCACGTTGCCTGCCCTTCCTCTCAGGGTAAGAGGCGGGCGACGCCATATGGCCTCAGCTGCTGAGTGCGTCGGGAAGCCACAATCGAATCCAAAAACGTCACACAGACTGTGACGAATTGTCTGTGGCGTTTGGCCGGCTTTGTGGTAGAATAGGAGCCCAAGTGTTTGCTTTTCTAATCATTTACCTGGTGGCTTTGCGTAAAAGGTAGCTGGTACAGCCTTACTCTGCGTTTTCCAATCGGGCACACGGCGACACAGCTGCCCGGAAGTCCCACTCTGAAACTGACTGTGACCTTTGGCGCTAATCGCGCTCCTCGTTTTTTCCGCCACGTGACTATCTACACCGGGCTCCTCCAAGATAGGAGATGCCAGCCGCAAGTTTCACGGCCGTGCAGACGTGGGTCAGTGACGGCGACGATTGTGACGCTCTGATTACCTTTCAATCATTGTTTGACTGCGGCTATCTCGCCGCAGATGACGGCTACCCTGACGCGTCGCGCGCCGTATCTGTCCGCTGATGACGTCACCTCTCCAGGACGGAACTTGATAGTAAATTGTCGAGTGTCTGTGGGAAGGTCTTTCCAACTGTGCTGACCTCAGCAGTCGGCCTCCGACCATCTGCTGACCGGGGTAGGGAGTGTACCATGGTGCTCCCACCATGGTACACTCCCCTCCTGCCCCCTGATGCTCCTTCGTGGCTCCCACACCCCTCTCCTTCTGATGACCCCCCCCGGCGGTTGGCCCCGGCCGTGCACGAGCGACTTCAGTGTCGCCGCGCCCATTGAGAACACGTGGCGGTGTGTGAGCCGCCCGTGACGCCCACCCACCTGGCGCCGCAGCTGCAGGGTAAAGGTCAACAGGGCAGTGGCAGAGCCAGCCAGCAGTCTGAAACTAAAAGTGATTGATATGATTTGTATGGTTAGCGGTTGCCGTGGGCTATCTGCTGGTGGAACCGTTTTTCTCCTCGTTGAGGGAGCAGCATCGTGCATTTTTGTTGTTATTTTTGTTGGCCGGCACTCGGTGCGTTTTTCACGGACGAGGTTGTTCTCAGCGATGTGTTGGACAGTGTCGCTGGGGAGGGTGGACGCGTCGTGAACATGTGCCCGTGCCTGTTCGGTGTGACGTACCTAGGCCGGGGCGTTTGGCGCTCCCACGTGCGCCGTACTGTGTGCAGTCGCGGTGTAGGGCGCCGACTTCACCGCTCCTGGATCCGCCTCTGCCTGTGCCGACCGTGTGTGAGTGGTGTGATCTGCTGTACTTTCGTTGGCTTATATACTAACTCGTATAGACAGTCACTGGGCTGGACGCGAATGATCAAAACTGGTCGAAGCGCCCTAAAACCCAAATAGCTAACTAACAGTCGCTGGGCTGGCGGCATGCCGTGTTCTCAGATACGCTTATGTGTATGTAGACGGTGTGCAGTTGGCATACTCCGTTCTCACATACGCCTGTGTAAGCAGATGCTGCGTAGATGGCAAGTCCTGCTCTCGCTACATCCGCCTCTGTACGCGCATTCACAATGTGGGCGGCTTACACTGCTGTCCCTGGAGCCGCCTCTGTATACACATTCACCGTGTGGGTGGCTTGCACTATTGTCCCTGGAGCCGCCTCTGTCTTGTACACATTCACAATGTGGGCGGCTTACACTACTGTCCCTGGAGCCGCCTCTGTCTTGTACACATTCACAATGTGGGCGGCTTACACTACTGTCCCTGGAGCCGCCTCTGTCTTGTACACATTCACAATGTGGGCGGCTTACACTACTGTCCCTGGAGCCGCCTCTGTCCTGTACATATTCATTGAGTGACGACAGGTGACAAGGGGGACCTTTGCCCCGGCTACCTCTGATTCCGGATAGCTATCTCTTGCCCGATCCTGGTTATTGAAGTGGACGTTGTGCCTCGTCAGTGCGGTTGGCATGGCAACGTCGTTGGCATGGGAACCGTTGGCAACAGACACGGCACCGATCCAGATTTTGGTCCCGTGTTTCCGCTGCTGTCGAAAACGAAATGTTGGCCAGACTCGATCGATTCTTGGCCAATTTCCGCCAAGGTTGCGGAAGCGTCCTGACTAACGGCTCGCTGTGACCCCTGTGGCCGGCAGATATCCAGGGACGAGATGCTGAACCCCATCAAGCAGGACACTAAGAAGGGCAAGCTGCGGTACGTGGCCAACGTGTTCCCCCACCACGGCTACATCTGGAACTACGGCGCGCTGCCCCAGGTACCGCCGGCGGCGTGTGCGTGTCACAGGTCACCGGTCGTGGGTCATCGGTTATGGGCTGAAGGTCACAGGTCACCGGTTAGGGGCTGAAGGTCGCAGGTCATGACGTATGTTGTGTTCGGTAGCTTGCCATGTTATGGTATAGTATGAGTACCCCATGCTATTGCCATGGTATGGTATGAGTATGCCATGCTGTTGTCTTGTTATGGTATGGTATGAGTACGCCATGTTATTGTCATGGTATGGTATGTTATCAGTACGCCATGCTTCTATGGTATGATGTGGTATGAATACGCCATTCTATTGCTATGTTATGGTATGCTATCATTACGCCATTAATTCACCACGGCATGGTATGGTATGAGTACCCCGTGCCATTTCCATGTTATTGTACGGGATGAGTACGCCATTGTATTGCCGTGTTATGGTATGGTATGCCATTGCCGAGGTATGGTATGGTATGAGTACGCCACCCTATTACCTTGTTATAATATGAGTGCGTGGTACGAGTTTATAGATGAGTTGTGCCGTCCACCTGGGAGCCCCAGAACGTCTTGTGACTCGAGTGATTGTGTTTGGAAGCCTCGTCAGGACCGCGGATACTTGGCTCGAAAGAATTGCCACTAACCGACCTCTGTTAACTGGACTTTCGACTGGCAAAGGGCGGCCATCCAGGCGCTTGCCCGCCCGACCGCGTAAACTAGTGACTACTCAGAGCAGCGCGACAGTCCACGCTCGTCTACAAATCTCCAGCGACTCCTGAGTGTTGGGGTGGGGGGGGGGCCTCCACCCATGACCGGCGGCCGTACCACGTGACCCGTCACACCCGGCGGAAGTCACGAGGGGCCGTCGGCCGGCCGTCGGCACACAGACGCTGGCTCAGCAGCTCAGCGCGCCGAGCCAGCTGCTGACATGTGGCGGGTCAGCGGCTGGAAACTTCTAACACACACAGCCATAACTTCGTCCTCTCGTATGGCACTGAAATTGCTGCTAGAAGCTAACTTCATCACAGTTATGGCTGCAGTTTGTCGGTCAAGGTCAGGCTACAGATTATGAGTTGGTGGTCATAGGGCACGGCTTGCGAATTAAGTGCCACCGACCGTCGGCTGAGGTCGCATACCGTCCACTCAGGTCACCAGGTCATCAGGCGAGGTCACAGGCTGAGATCGTAAGCCGTCGCGGTAGCTCAGTCGGTAGTGTGTTGGGGTCGTAGTTCGTAAGTTCGTGAGTTCGAATCCCACAGCCGGCGGGATTTTCGAGCCCGCCCGCGACCAGTCGGCGTGACGCGCTGGCTGCGCTATATGGGTGTGGTGCTGCTCTCCGCGCGGCATATGCTCTCAGAAGACCGACAATTCGCTATTTGTCATTGCGCTCTTCGCTCAGATAGGGTGAATCCAGGCAACTATGAACTGATCGTTTCGTAGGCACAAAGTGGGTAGTTCCAGACGAAAAATAAATAAACACTAAGCTTGCAGGTATGCGTAGACAAGAACTTTGGGGTCTTGCCCCTTTGCGAAACAAATTTAGACAATGATGACTCCGGGCGTACTCCGGGCGTGTTGATTTCGGAGGTCGTGTCGTGGAAATTCATCGCCTCCTGTCTTCCGGCACAGCACGCTCTGCAACAGTCTCACCTGTCGCTGCTCTTCGCCCGCGACCAATCGGCGTGAGAGATTGGCGACGCTACATGACTGAACGGTCGATGTGTCGTAATACCAATAACCAACCGACCGGCACGCTCTGCAAACGCGAAGCAACAATTTCAGACCGCGGCCTGTCTTCTGTCGGAGATCTGTCTGCATCGCTGCTCTGTTTACCGCCGATCGTCGCCCGCTGATCGCCAGTAGAATGTGCCGCTCGGCCCGACATCTGTCGGTCGTGTCGAGAAACAGCAGTTACTGGCCGTCGTGTAGATGGCTGCTGCGCAATAGTGAGGGTGGTTCGGTTCGGACCGGCCCGGTTTAGTCCGCTCAGCCTGACATCTGCTGGCGTTATTGAGAAGCACTAGTTAATGGTTTTTGCGTATGGGATGGGCTGCTTTACCGGAGCGAAGAGTTTTCCTTGTACAACAGCATACAAAGGTGTCGGTACCGTTGGTTGTATGTATTCGTTCGCGCAGGTCTCTGTAGTTGCCGTTTCTGCTCCTGGATTCGCCCGTGTCGGCACCAACGTTTTTGTGCTTAATTAGGTGACCAGTATGAGAGTGGGCGCTACATGACCAATGTAGTCGATGCGCCCTAAAGCCCTAATAACTAACTGACCAGTATAAGAGGCAAGGCGGTTCGCACTTGTCTCTCAGGGAATGGCAAATATCCGGAAAGGCTACCTCTGTGTCCGAACTTCAGTCAACTTGCTTCAGGACTTATAACTTGACTTTCATGACATAATCTTTCTTCTTCTTTCTTTTCACGGCACGAAATGGCCTGAGTAGGCCGAAGTGCGTACCATATTGAAATGAAAATGAAGGTATTGTCAGTTGCGCATTGCGTAAGACTGAAGCCATGTGCCCGACTGATAAGTTTTCGTTTCCGGTGGCAGGTCAGACAACGCGGCGTCCGAGTCGCGTTGTCTGACCTGCCGTTCCTTCTGTTCTGCCTCTCCACCAACTGACCTACATCTCCATCTGACCTACATCTCCGTCTGAACTGTTTTTCCTCCATCTGACCTGCCACCCCTCCGCCTGGCCTTCCACCCCTCCGTCTGACCTGCTACACCTCCATCTGACCTGTTGCGCCTCCGTCAGACCTGCTACACCTCCATCTGACCTGTTGCGCCTCCGTCTGACCTGCTACACCTCCGTCTGACCTGCTACACCTCCGTCTGACCTGCTACACCTCCGTCTGACCTGCTACACCTCCATCTGACCTGTTGCGCCTCCGTCAGACCTGCTACACCTCCGTCTGACCTGTTGCGCCTCAGTCTGACCTGCTACACCTCCATCTGACCTGTTGCGCCTCTGTCAGACCTGCTACACCTCCGTCTGACCTGCTACACCTCCATCTGACCTGTTGCGCCTCTGTCAGACCTGCTACACCTCCGTCTGACCTGCTACACCTCCGTCTGACCTGCTACACCTCCATCTGACCTGTTCGCCTCGTCGACCTCCACTCCACCCGTTGCGCCTTGTCAGACCTGCTACACCTCCGTCTGACCTGCTGCCCCTCCGTCTGACCTGCTACACCTCCGTCTGACCTGCTACACCTCCGTCTGACCTGCTACACCTCCGTCTGACCTGCTACACCTCCGTCTGACCTGCTACACCTCCGTCTGACCTGCTACACCTCCGTCTGACCTGCTACACCTCCGTCTGGCCTTCCACCCCTCCGCCTCTCCAGTCGCTTCTCCACCTATTCTGCCCCTCACCATACTAAGTGGTGCTGCCCAGGCTTGGTTGGCGTCCCTCCGTCTGACCTGCTAACCTCC
Source organism: Imbricaverruca yamaguchii (assembly GCA_034440575.1). Lineage (NCBI taxonomy): Eukaryota > Metazoa > Arthropoda > Thecostraca > Neoverrucidae > Imbricaverruca > Imbricaverruca yamaguchii. Next base: position 93,061 of record JAOTOL010001020.1, on the reverse strand, counting down.
GTCTGGACCCCCTCCCCTCCAGTCGCTTGGCTATTCTGGCGCTCCCCATACTAATGGTGCTGCCCGAGCTTGGTTGGCGTCCCCTGGACGCTGCCCGGGCTTGGTTGGCGTCCCCTGGACGCTGCCCGAGCTCGGTTGGCGTCCCATGAGCGATGCAGTCTCCGGAGGTACTGCGGGACAGCATATCCCGCTGCGGAGACTGCGACGCCTCACCAGACGCTGACTCGGTCGCCCGCCGACTGCGGAGGTGGTGACATCTGTCGAGAGACTGGTCGAGCGTTGACCTTGGCAGCGGCCCTGTTTATCCCCGCGACCCTGCTGCGGTTGGTTGGTTATTGGTTTTACGACACATCGACCGTTGAGCCATGTAGCGTCGCCATCTCTCACGCCGATTTGTCGCGGGCGAAGAGCAGCGACAGGTGAGACTCGAACCCACCACCTTTCAATTGTGAGACGAGCAACTTACCCCTAGATCACTCGTCCCCGGCCCTGCTGCGGGACTTGGCCAGCGCACTACATCACCAGCCGGTACACATGAACAACACAGCATGGGCGCTACATGACCAACGTAGTCCATGCGCCCTAAAGCCATAATAACTAACAGACGAACAACACAGCCGGAGTGTTGAGACATGCGCCATGAGTGTGCGGGCGCGTGACTACCATAGCTGGTCCGTGCTCCGGCTCCTGGACCAGACCGGACCAGACCAGACCAGACCAGGCAGTCTGAGCGAATGCAGTCTGCCACTGCGGCAGTGCGTCAGCGGGAGCCCGGCTACATGGCTTTCCGGGTGTGGCCCGCCATGTTTCGACCGTTCCAACGGCCCGGCGTTTTCGGCGTGAAATTCGAGTCTCGCGTATGGAGGTTGCTGACTGCTCCCTGCAGGGAGATCGCTTAATCGCTGACCGAGTTGCTGCAGCATATGGACATTGTGTTTGCATTGGGTGTGAGATACGTCCGGCGTTGGGTGTGAGATACGACCTGGCATTGGGTGTGAGATACGACCCAACATTGGGTGTGAGATACGACCCACTTGGGTGTAGATATGACCGACATTGGGTCTGAGATGCGACCCGACATTGGTGTGAGATATGACCCGACATTGGGTGTGAGATACGTCCGGCGTTGGGTGTGAGATATGACCCGACATTGGGTGTGAGATATGACCCGACATTGGGTGTGAGATATGACCCGACATTGGGTGTGAGATGCGACCCGACATTGGGTCTGAGATGCGAGCTGGCATACCATCGGCATACCGGTCAGGGTATCATTCTGCGCCAGAATGTTTCTCCCTCTTTGACTTGACCTGACACATGGTGACACGTGCTAACCTGTAGTGATCCGGAGCAACCAGTGATCGCCCGCAGTGACCCGTGACTATGGCTCCTGCTGACCTTTCATGCACCAGCATGACCCGCCATACCGTGCACTGACCCATGATGACCCATGATGACCTGTTGCAGACCTGGGAGAATCCGAACGTGAAGGACGAGTCGACGGGCTTCAAGGGCGACAACGATCCCGTCGACGTCTGCGAGCTGGGCAGCAAGGTAACCACCACTGGGTAGCCACACAAGAGCAGCAAGGTAACCACCACTGGGTAGCCACACAAGAGCAGCAAGGTAACCACCACTGGGTAAACACACAAGAGCAGTAAGGTAACCACCACTTGGTAGCCACACAAGACCAGAAGGTAACCACCACTGGGTAGCCACACAAGAGTAGCAAGGTAACCACAACTGGGTCACACATAAGACAGCAACACAACAGTGAATAGGAAACCATGGCTGGGTAATCATCTCAGCAGCAAGGTAACCACCACTGGGTCGACTCACAAGTGTAGGAAGGTAACCATCGCTGGGCAGCCACACAAGAGCAGGAAGGTAACCACCACTGGGTCGCCACATAAGAGCAGCAACATAACTTGAACCAGGAAGCCATAGCTTGTGAATCCTGTCTGAGCAGCAAGGTAACCACGACTGGGTAGCCATCAAAAAGCAGGAAAGTAACAGTGACCAGGAAACCATGGCTGGATGACCACATCTGGGCAGCAAGGTAACCACGGCCAGGTAACGACGTAGGAGTGCCCATAGCTGGGCGGCCACAGATGAGTAACCATGTGTGAACAGTAGGCGCAGTTCAGGTTACTCGCAGACTACGCCGCGTCCGTGCTGTAGGTGTGTCGCCAAGGGTGGTTGCAGTTCAGGTGACCCTTATGTGATCGGGGGCCAGTGTCATAAAGTTGCTTCCCCATTAACTGTGTGGATGAAGGAAGAAGTTGCTTGGGAATAGTGAAAGATTGGAAGGAAATACAGGATTGCCACTTAAGGATTAAAAAGCGGAATGCCTTTCACTTCAGTCACATGCACTGTACATTATTTAGCAGTCGTATGCATGAGGACTGCCCATACATCATGTGGCAAAATGGTAAAAACCTAAGACGAGGATGAAATAGCACAACTCCATTAACTGTGAATTTCCAGGTCACATGGTGAACAATTTTACACTGTCGGGGGCGAGTAGTCTTGGGGTAAGTTGCCCGTCTCACAGTCGAAAGGTGGTGGGTTCGAGTCTCACCTGTCGCTACTCTTCGCCCGCGACCAATCGGCGTGAGAGATCGGCGACGCTACATGACTCAACGGTCGACGTGTCGTAAAACCAATAACCAACCAACCAACGGACCCTTATGTGATGCCCCCTCGGTGTGTTCCGCAGGTGTGTCGGCGACGGGGAGCTCATGTGGCCCCTGTTTGATGCTCCCCGTGGTGTGTTCTGCATGTGTGTTGTGGGAGGAAGCAGTTCAGGTGGCCCCTATGTGATGCCCCTCGTGGTGTGTCCCGCAAGTGTGTTGGCGGGGGAGCAGTTCAGGTGACCCCTATGTGGTGTCCCGCAGGTGTGTCGGCGGGGGAGCAGTTCGGGTGACCCCTATGTGGTGTGTCCCGCAGGTGTGTCGGCGGGGGAACAGTTCGGGTGACCCCTATGTGGTGTGTCCCGCAGGTGTGTCGGCGGGGGAACAGTTCGGGTGACCCCTATGTGGTGTGTCCCGCAGGTGTGTCGGCGGGGGAGCAGTTCGGGTGACCCCTATGTGGTGTGTCCCGCAGGTGTGTCGGCGGGGGAACAGTTCGGGTGACCCCTATGTGGTGTGTCCCGCAGGTGTGTTGGCGGGGGAACAGTTCGGGTGACCCCTATGTGGTGTGTCCCGCAGGTGTGTCGGCGGGGAACAGTGCAGGTGACCCCTATGTGGTGTGTCCCGCAGGTGTGTCGGCGGGGAACAGTTCGGGTGACCCCTATGTGGTGTGTCCGCAGGTGTGTCGGCGGGGAACAGTTCGGTAACCCCTATGTGGTGTGTCCCGCAGGTGTGTCGGCGGGGAACAGTTCTGGTAACCCCTATGTGGTGTGTCCGCAGGTGTGTGTCGGCGGGGAGCAGTTCGGGTGACCCCTATGTGGTGTTCCCGCAGGTGTGTCGGCGGGGAGCAGTTCGGGTGACCCCTATGTGGTGTGTCCCGCAGGTGTGTCGGCGGGGAGCAGTTCGGGTGACCTATGTGGTGTGTCCCGCAGGTGTGTCGGCGGGGGACAGTTCGGGTGACCCCTATGTGTGTGTCCCGAGGTGTGTCGGCGGGGGAACAGTTCGGGTGACCCCTATGTGTGTGTCCGCAGGTGTGTCGGCGGGGGAGCAGTTCGGGTGACCCCTATGTTGTGTGTCCCGCAGGTGTGTCGGCGGGGGAACAGTTCGGGTGACCCCTATGTGGTGTCCCGCAGGTGTGTCGGCGGGAACAGTTCGGGTGACCCCTATGTGGTGTGTCCCGCAGGTGTGTCGGCGGGGAACAGTTCGCCCCTATGTGGTGTCCCGCAGGTGTGTCGGCGGGGAACAGTTCGGGTGACCCCTATGTGGTGTGTCCCGCAGGTGTGTCGGCGGGGAACAGTTCGGGTGACCCCTATGTGGTGTCCCGCAGGTGTGTCGGCGGGGAACAGTTCGGGTGACCCCTATGTGTGTGTCCCGCAGGTGTGTCGGCGGGGGAACAGTTCGGGTGACCCCTATGTGGTGTCCCGCAGGTGTGTCGGCGGGGAACAGTTCGGGTGACCCCTATGTGGTGTCCCGCAGGTGTGTCGGCGGGGAACAGTTCGGGTGACCCCTATGTGGTGTGTCCCGCAGGTGTGTCGGCGGGGGAGCAGTTCGGGTGACCCCTATGTGGTGTGTCCCGCAGGTGTGTCGGCGGGGGAGCAGTTCGGGTGACCCCTATGTGGTGTGTCCCGCAGGTGTGTCGGCGGGGGAACAGTTCGGTGACCCCTATGTGGTGTCGGTGTCTTGTCATGTTGGTTCGGGTGACCCCTATGTGGTGTCCCGCAGGTGTTCGGGGAACGGTTCGGGTGACCCCTATGTGGTGTCCCGCAGGTGTGTCGGCGGGGAACAGTTCGGGTGACCTATTGTGTGCAGGTGTGTGGGGAACAGTTCGGTACCCCTATGTGTGTGTCCGCAGGTGTGTTGGCGGGAACAGTTCGGGTGACCCTGTGTCGGCCGTGTGTGTCCCGCAGGTGTGTCGGCGGGGGAGCAGTTCGGGTGACCCCTATGTGGTGTGTCCCGCAGGTGTGTCGGCGGGGGAGCAGTTCGAGTGACCCCTATGTGGTGTGTCCCGCAGGTGTGTCGGCGGGGGAGCAGTTCGGGTGACCCCTATGTGGTGTCCCGCAGGTGTGTCGGCGGGGGAGCAGTTCGGGTGACCCCTATGTGGTGTCCCGCAGGTGTGTCGGCGGGGGAGCAGTTCGGGTGACCCCTATGTGGTGTGTCCCGCAGGTGTGTCGGCGGGGGAGCAGTTCGGGTGACCCCTATGTGGTGTGTCCCGCAGGTGTGTCGGCGGGGGAACAGTTCGGGTGACCCCTATGTGGTGTGTCCCGCAGGTGTGTCGGCGGGGGAGCAGTTCGGGTGACCCCTATGTGGTGTGTCCCGCAGGTGTGTCGGCGGGGGAGCAGTTCGGGTGACCCCTATGTGGTGTGTCCCGCAGGTGTGTAAGCGAGGGGAGGTGATCCAGGTGAAGGTGCTCGGGGTGTTGGCCATGATCGACGAGGGCGAGACCGACTGGAAGCTGCTGGCCATCAACACGGACGATGCGCTCGCCGACAAATTGAACGGTACGCTGCCGCGCTCCCATTGGTCGGTGCAGCGCCGCCGATGGCGCTCATTGGTCGGCCGGGGCTCCGCACTGTGCTGGTTGGTGGGCCTGCGCTTGACCCTGATGATTGGTCGGGCTATTTTCGTCCCGTGCGCTCATTGGTCGACTGGGGCTCTGTCCCACCGTGACAGATTGATTTATGGACTAGACATACACACATTTACTGCACATCATACATATTATATCACAAATATAATATGTGTATGATGGACATGTTATATTTATACTTGTGCACAGGTCTGATTGGTCAAATAGTGACCAATCAGACGGACGCTGCGCGACGCGTTGGCTAGATGACGAATCACTACACCGGTGATCTGGTGAGATTTTGCCGGGTAGAGCAGCGCCGTTTCCGTTCAGCGACGGGTCAGAGGCCGTTCGTGTTCATGCCATCAGTTGTCCGGACATGTCCCACCAGTACGACGACGTCTCGTGTCCTGACCTGACTCTGACGTGAGTCTGTGGCCGCAGATGTGGACGACATCGAGAAGCACCTGCCCGGATACCTGGCCGCCACTGTCGAGTGGTTCAGAATCTACAAGGTCCCCGACGGTAAACCCGAGAACAAGGTGGGTGGCCACGCCCCTCCCGTGCAGCAGCCACGCCCCTCACGTGCAGCAGCCACGCCCCTCCGTGCAGCAGCCACGCCCCTCCCGTGCAGCAGCCACGCCCCTCACGTGCAGCAGCCACGCCCCCTCGTGCAGCAGCCACGCCCCTTCCGTGCGGCAGACACGCCCCTCCCGTGCAGCAGCCACGCCCCTCCCGTGCAGCAGCCACGCCCCTCCCGTGCGGCAGCCACGCCCCTCCCGTGCAGCAGCCACGCCCCTCACGTGCAGCAGCCACGCCCCTCCCGTGCAGCAGCCACGCCCCTCCCGTGCGGCAGCCACGCCCCTCACGTGCAGCAGCCACGCCTCTCCCGTGCGGCGACTCTCGTGCCGGTGGCCAAGGGCTGTGCTCCGCCCCAGAAATATTGTTTTGTTGGGAATGTTTTTCTTCGGAATACCTTGTCGTTGGTCAAAAATCTTTCACGTCCTTGTGATACCTGAATTATTCACATTTTTCCTTCCTTCGATTTCCATCGCTCCATGCAAGGCAATGTTGTGTTAGTCGCATCATGCTTCTCTTCAAATTTTGAAGAATTTTGATGTTTCTTGCTGCATTCAGTCCACTGCGATACTTTGTGCCCCATGCAATGATTATAATCTGCCGTTGAGTTATTTGCTCTGTAGCATGTCAATATTTACTGTAGGCCACCTCCCATCATAGCAGCTACCGGGTCAGCTTTGTGACAGCCACCGCGTCGTGTCTCCAACTGTTCTGCGGCTGGCCCGGCGACTGACTGTGTGACCAGTTGTGTAGGTGGTCCGGCGAGTGACGGACTCTGTGTATAGCCAGTTGTGTAGGTGGCCCGGCAACTGACCGACTCTGTGTATAGCCAGTTGTGTAGGTGGCCCGGCAACTGACCGACTCTGTGTGTGGCCAGTTGTGTAGGTGGCCCGGCAACTGACCGACTCTGTGTGTGGCCAGTTGTGTAGGTGGCCCGGCAACTGACCGACTCTGTGTATAGCCAGTTGTGTAGGTGGCCCGGCAACTGACCGACTCTGTGTATAGCCAGTTGTGTGTGGCGGCACTGGCCTCTTTGTTTAGCGTGTTGTGTAGGTGGCCCGGCAACTGACCGACTCTGTGTATAGCCAGTTGTGTAGGTGGCCCGGCAACTGACCGACTCTGTGTATAGCCAGTTGTGTAGGTGGCCCGGCAACTGACCGACTCTGTGTATAGCCAGTTGTGTAGGTGGCCCGGCAACTGACCGACTCTGTGTGTGGCCAGTTGTGTAGGTGGCCCGGCAACTGCCACCTGTGTATAGCCAGTTGTGGGTGGCGCGGCAACTGACCGACTTGTGTATGTGGCCAGTTGTGTAGGTGGCCCGGCAACTGACCGACCTGTGTGTGGCCAGTTGTGTAGGTGGCCCGGCAACTGACCGACTCTGTGTATAGCCAGTTGTGTAGGTGGCCCGTCAACTGACCGACTCTGTGTATAGCCATGGGGCGGCAACTGACCGACTCTGTGTGTGGCCAGTTGTGTAGGTGGCCCGGCAACTGACCGACTCTGTGTATAGCCAGTTGTGTAGGTGGCCCGGCAACTGACCGACTCTGTGTGTGGCCAGTTGTGTAGGTGGCCCGGCAACTGACCGACTCTGTGTGTGGCCAGTTCGCGTTCTCCGCCAAGGCCAAGGACCGCCAGTTCGCCCACAAGGTGATCGACGAGACGGCCGCCCACTGGCAGGAGCTGATCTCCGGCAAGGCCGACGCGCACGGCATCAACATGTGAGTCGCCGCCGTGCGTGACGTCACTGGTGGGGGGGGGCGCTGACGTCACGCCGGGCGGCCGGGCCGCATCGTGGTCTGTGCGCGTCGTCACTGGTGGTGGTGGGGGGGTCGCTGACGTCACGCCGGGCGGCCGGACCGTGCCGTGGTCTGTGCGCGTCGTCACTGGTGTCCTCTGACGTCGGTGGCGGGGCAGATTCCCGGTGACACTCTGTGCGCTCGTCACGGCTGTGACCTCCACCCCTGTCGGTGACCTCCGCCCCTCGTTACTCAGCCACGTAGTGAAGATGCCCCCCCGTCGGTGACCGCCACCCCTTCGTCCAGCCACGCAGTGACGGTGTCAGCCCCCTGTTGGTGACCCCTCTGTCGGTGACCGCCCCCTCGTTACTCAGCCACCCAGTGACAGTGTCCGCCCCTGTCGGTGACCGCCACCCGCTCGTCCAGCCACGCAGTGACGGTGTCAGCCCCCTGTTGGTGACCCCCCTGTCGGTGACCGCCGCCCCTCGTTTTCCAGCCACGCAGTGACGGTGGCCGACGCTCAGATGAAGCTGGAGTCCGCCGACGCGCTCGCCGAGCTGGAGAAGGCGCCTCACCTGCACCCGCCCGCCCCTGTCGACAACGTGGCAGGTCAGTGGCAACGTGTCAGGTCGGTGGCAACGTGTCAGGTCAGTGGCAACGTGGCAGGTCAGTGGCAACGTGTCAGGTCAGTGGCAACGTGTCGGGTCAGTGGCAACGTGTCAGGTCAGTGGCAACGTGTCAGGTCAGTGACAACATGTCAGGTCAGTGGCAACGTGCCAGGTCAGTGGCAACGTGCCAGGTCAGTGGCAACGTGTCAGGTCAGTGGCAACGTGTCGGGTCAGTGGCAACGTGTCAGGTCAGCGGCAACGTGCCAGGTCAGTGGCAACGTGCCAGGTCAGCGGCAACGTGCCAGGTCAGTGGCAACGTGCAGGTCAGTGGCAACGTGCCAGGTCAGTGGCAACGTGCCAGGTCAGTGGCAACGTGTCAGGTCAGTGGCAACGTGCCAGGTCAGTGGCAACGTGTCAGGTCAGTGAGCACTCGACCAGGTCGTGCGTTCGCATCTCGCAACCCGCTGGGTTGTCGTCAAGAGCGTAGCTTTTGGTTTCCGGGCGAGTGGGTTTCTACGTCACTATTTCCGGTCACCGCTCATGTCTCTGTCATGCAGGTCCCACGTCTGTCGGCAGCATTGGTGGTGCAAGTGCCACACCAAAGTATGGAGAGCTTCGCCCGTCGTCCCCGTTCCACCGACTCGGCTCGGTGCATCGTTGCTTGTGGCACGCTCGTTGCAGCTTGTTGCTTGCTGGCGTTATGTCCCCCCCCCCCCCCCCCCACTGTGTACCCCTCATCACCCACCGCCTTTCCCAAAAAAAAATGTTGGCGAATTGGCCCAGTCCTGGCTGGGTTAACGCATTTCCAATGTTTCACGCAATGTTGTGTTGTGATTTGCAGTGAACAAGGTGTTCTACCTGGCCAACTCCAGCTAGCCGGCCGACGCTACGTCACTATGACGTCACCGGTGGACGCTGATTGGCGCAGCCGGCTTCTGCGGCGCGTCGATGACCAACGCCGGCGTTCTGCCGTTGCGGATCTGAATGGCGCGTAGTCTGTTCACCGAAACTTTTTAATTGGCTGTCTTGTGTTGTGTGCTCGGCGATTCGGCTGCGCGGTGCGAGTGTCGGCGTGTTGTTTCATCGCGCAGGCAGTTGCGCACGTGAGTGGTGTTCCCGCCCGTTTCTCACTTTGTTTGTCGCGTTTTAGCTGGCCGTTGGCGGATGTTTTGTGTTTACCGTTGTGTAAGCAGCGCCTGCGGGCCGACGCCGTTGTTGGCTGTGTGACGTTTGTCCCGTTCGAGCTGCGCTTGCCCGGTGGCTGGCGGGGTTGTGTTTCTGGACGCTGCGGGCGGTACCCCCGCCCCCCGGGGTATCGCCTGAGGCTCCGCCGGCCGCGCTGTGCCATAGGGGGCGCCAGGTGTTGGGTTGTTCGGTGTCGGGAGCGTGGTGAAGTGGTGGCGGAGCGCTCGTGGACTGCAGTGCGGCGGCACCTCCAGTCGGGAGATGGTTTCGCAATAAATGGAAAAGAACTCTGTTTACTTTGTTGTTGGACGAGCGTGGCCGTATTTTTTTTAGACTGACGTGTAGTTGTCATAGTTGTGAATCACCCAATAAACAAACCACCCACCCATTGTCAGCGGTGGGTGGTTTGTTTATCGGGTGGTTCACGACGTACTTTATGCACATTCACGGCTAGCGCCGCACACAGTTTCGCCGGTGGGCCGCGGAATTGGGAAATGTCCCGAGCAGCGCTAGTGGCGGACTCGGGACATTTGGTCAGGTCATATATATATATATATATATATATATATATATATATATATATATATATATATATATGACTATATGCGATACGTAATATACTTTCGCTGTGTGGGCCATCTGGGAATGCACAGTGTACATTATCGCATCTATGTACATGCAAATACGTGGCTCCCCAGCCATGACGTGATGCTGCACGAACAAAGGCGACGTTCTGGTGGAACTATAGGGTCAGCGCGGAGCGTGTTGAAGAGATTACCAGCCGAGGAGAAGTACCGGAGCGTCTCGGTGATCCTCCGGACGTGTCTGGACTGCAAGTTATGAGACGGGTGCTGGAGAGGCGCCTTTCGGGCCGGGGCGAGGCACGCCTGGAATCTGCCACGAAGATGGTGGGACGCAACCCGGCACAGTTGGCTCCTGGGTGGACGAGTGGTCTAGGGGTAAGCTGCTCGTCTCACAATCAAAAGGTTGTGGGTTCGAGTCTCGCCTGTCGCTACTCTTCGCACGCGACCAATCGGCGTGAGAGATTGACGACGCTACATGACAACGGTCGATGTGTCGTAAAACCAATAACTAACCAACCAACCAGTCGGTTCCTGGGAAATTGTACAAAACGACGCCATTGTGGGTCATCAGAGTCGGCACCACGGCATGTGGAGAAGAGCTCGGGGTGGTGCACGCACACCAGCATGTTGAGCCAATCGCTTGGGCTTCTCGAGCACTCTAAACACATTCCATTGAGAGAGTCTGTGCCGATGTGGACGTGTTGAGAGTGAAGTGTGTGCAACGTCATTTTTCAGCTACGTATTCACTTAGAGCGCTATAATCGACCAAAAAAATTACCATTAAAATTAAATTCTTCCGTGGTGTGGTTCTTTAATTCCAGCCAAATTCTAATTTCCCGGTGTAGAGATCACATTGCACAGTTTGATATACACTGTCAGATCATCTGGAAAGACTGTGTTGCTGGATATTAAGAGCACTTGTTAAGCAAAAATTTGACAACAGAACACTAATATAGAACAAAAGAACAGAACACCGCAATCAAGAAAATCGTTATCATGAACTCACTCATGAGACATCGCTCTTTCGATTAAAGAAGTCATCGCACGTCATTAACCCGCGCCGTCTCGTGGGAGTCATTTCCCCCCCCCTCCCGTCCACCACCTCCGCCTAACGTCTTCCGCGGGTGGCGAAAAACGGCGAGTGGGTACGCGGCAAGATTTGGCAACCATTTTTCCACATCTATTTCACATGCCAGAAAATGCATGCATCGGGTCATCCACGGTTACCGAGCTAATGTATGCCAAGTGACGTCACCTCAAAAAAACGTTCAACGAGTCGTCACTCTTTTACGGGTAAACACATGTAAGTGAAACTTTCAGGGTTTACTTATCTAGATGCGCAACAAAACGCATCGGAGAAATTTGTAAATATTTGTGTTTTAATGCCATTTGTTTTGCATCTTCCATATGAGGGCTAAAGTCGAAGATCCTGGCTAAGGTAAGCACTTTGTGTGAGGCTATGTTTATATGAAACAGTGTTTCTTGGTTCTACCTATCCAGTATATGTATTTCTTAAATATCGAACACCCAAACTTTTGAAACTTCTAAAAATGAAGTTTTATTTTGGGTTTGGCAATGCTTTGGGAAATAGGGACTTCGCCTTTTTTTATCATTCAAAATAAGGTTCGTTTTTGAAAGCTTCCCCAAACTGAACGCCCCAGAGCTAAGGACATGACGTTGGTCGTGACCCACCCTAGTAATACATTTTTCGAAGGCATACCTTTTTTGTTTTTGTTTCCGGCCCTATTCCTCGAGCGCTTTGCGATGACATCTCTTTCGTTTTCGTGCGACGCTAAGTTTGGAGATTAGAGGGGGCTTATGATGCCCCACCAGAGACGGGGTGTGAAGGTCTGACCGGAAAGACGGGGGCGGGTTAAGACTACCGTCGTCCACGTAACTCACACAAATCCATCGCCCGTGGGAACATTGAGGCTTCGGTCTTGTGCGGGAGATGGTTCAGTCGCAACTTGTAGGTAATGGCTCTCCAAGACCTCGCCTCGGGCAAATATTTTACCTAGGCTATGGGCGCAAAAGGTCTCGGGTTCGACACTAGCGCCGCTCGGGACATTTCCCAATCCCCCCACCCACCGGCGAAACAGTGTGGGCGGCGCCATTAACCGTGAATTTGCATGAAGTGTGTCGTGAACCACCCAATAAACAAACAACGAGATTTCGCCTGAAGATGTCCGAAAGGTGAAGCAGTCAAAATGCGCCGTGCATTTTAGAGTGTTGCTCTTCGTTTGTTCGGCTATCACCGTGTGGAGGTAGCATCGCGGGCAAGTATACGGAAACCCGCCGGTACGAGGGTTCAAACGCTATCGTCATATGCAAGGGAAAACGACATTTTTTAAATTTATTTAATCTGAATTGTTGCTGGGGTGGCTTGAGGAACATTGCTAAGCAGAGCTTGTTGCGTGAACCCTGGCCCCTCCACCCGATCCATGAACTCCAGTTCAACGGCAGAATTTAGACCGAAAGTTTAACGTGCCGTCAATGCACCGACACGGCCGCCCGGTAGCTCGTCCCCGGCCTTATCGGGCCAGCTGCCAACTGACACTCCCGGCCGGAGGCTAAATGCGAGCGCCCGAAGCGACCCGAACCCTGTGTTGCCAGTACAGGGGAGACCAGTGCAGGCCAGCGCTCTAACCAGCTGAGCTACCGGGGCGGCATCGATGTATGCAGGAAACGAATCCGCACATTGACATCGTTCCGAGGTGTCAATTGCTGGAACTGATTGGTGGCACAGTGCATTGAGGTGATGGGAGTATCGATCAGGCTTGAGGAGCCACCCATCAATCCCGGGTTAGAAATTAGAGACATTGAGCAAGGGTCAAGCCAGCATTTTGGAGGGTGAAGAGATTCCCAATTTAGGGGGTGAGTGGTCTATGGGTAAGTTGCTCGTCTCACAATCGAAAGAGTGTGGGTTCGAGTCTCACCTGTCGCTACTCTTCGCTCGCGACCAATCGGCGTGCGAGATTGGCGACGCCTTTATAACTCAACGGTCGATGTGTCGTAAAACCAATAACCAACCAACCAACCAAGGTACCCGAACTGCACTAAATCGACACCCATGGTGAAGTCCACAGATCTACAGATGGTATTTACAGATGCAGATCTGCAGATCTACAGATCTACAGGTGGTATCTACCGATAGGAATATACCGCCAGCTCCCTCCACCCATCGGAACACACGCTCTGAGTGTTCCGATGTCGAGCAGGTCCGGCGGGGAAAACTTCGACAAATGTTGAATCCATACAGGACTCTCCGTCGACGGCTGAGTCCGGGGCTCGGATGCGGCACCCTTGAATGCTGTCAGTCGGAGATCCTCTCGCCAGCGATCTAGAGCCCTGTGGAGTCAGTGATGTCATCGCATCGATGTCCCACATCGCCCCCCCCCCCCCCCCGGCGTCCAGCGCGCGCAGAACCACCTGGTCGGCCGTCGGTGGGAATTTCCCGAGCGAAGTCGGCCGATCGCGTAAAACTCGCCGACCGTCGATGCGATCTATCGTTCCGGCGGCCGGACTCTGGCCAGGTGGCGGTCAAATTCGGCGGCGAATTAATATCGTCGCCATCGCGCCTGTCCCTGTCCGCCTGACACCCGCCGCCTGGCCTCCAATCCGCCTGTCCGCCTGTCCGCCTGTCCGCCTGTCCGCCTGTCCGCCTGGCACGCCTGCCCCAGTCCAGGCGAGCCGGTTGTAGATCAGGCTTGAACAGGGGCGTCACCAGGGGTGGGGATCAACCCTGAAGTGGGGCGTCACCAGGGATGGGGATCAAGCTTGAACAGGGGCGTCACCAGGGGTGGGGATCAAGCTTGAACAGGGGCGTCACCAGGGGTGGGGATCAACCCTGAAGTGGTGCGTCACCAGGGGTGGGGATCAGGCTTGAACAGGGGCGTCACCAAGGGTGGGGGTCAAGCAGAGCCGTGGCATCCTGAAACGCTCTTGTTTTGCTTGGCAACCACTGGAGCTGGGTCAAACACCCCATCCCCCTGACAGGAGTTGTAGGTTGCGGATGAAGTGTCCCGGTGGCCTCCGCGGGCCCCTGATAGAGGATGAGAAGCTTCGATCTTCCGATGTGAGTCAGGAGCGGGGAAAAATCGGGAGCTCTGCCTCTCTCTCAGTTTGTGAAGTTTCACACGTGTGTGCAGGTGCTGCAAAACCGGGCTGGAATGGTGAATGGGTACGCTCTCATCAAGACATGAAGATGATGATGATGATGGTGATGATGGTGATGGTGATGGTGATGGTGGTGGTGATGGTGATGGTGATGGGGATGGTGATGGTGGTGGTGATGGTGATGGTGATGGTGATGGTGATGGTGATGGTGATTGTGATTGTGATGGTGATGGTGATGATGATGATGATGACGATGATGATGATGATGATGGTGATTGTGATTGTAATTGTGATTGTGATTGTGATTGTGATTGTGATTGTGATTGTGATTGTGGTGGTGGTGGTGGTGGTGGTGGCGGTGGTGATGGCGATGGCGACAGCGACGACGACGACGACGACGACGACGAGGAGGGAAGGAGATGAGCTGCTACGGCCGGCGAGTATCTTCAAATGTTTTTTGGGTCAGGCGGCTGTTCTCTCGTGATGTTGACCTGGCCTGACCCATGTTCCCCGGACTTGCGCGGCTCCGTGTGAAGTTGCTTCTCCGTCCCACACCTAACGTGTGTGTAGTGAAGGTCGTTCCTGGTTGACGGAATTCCTGTAGTGAAGGTCGTTCTTGTAGGCTCGTGATATACTAGGGGACCCGCGCGTCGCGATAACTCCGAATGCAAAAATGATATGTTCTCTGCACGATATATTGTGCAGAAAGTATAGCGAATATATAGAGACACTCGTAATAATGTTCCAGGCCGACAGCCGACAGCAATCACTTTCAGTTCTCAATTTGGAGGCCGAAATACAGTTGCTAATTTACGCACGCGACCGACAGCGACAGGTCCGCGCAGCTCGACAGTCCAGACACGTCTCCCAGCGGGGGTCTGGCCACCGCCCTGGCTCGACCACGGCCGGAAGGCCGGTACACGTCGCAGTAGCCGGGCGTTGTCCCGAGAACACTGACTCGGTTCCGACGAGAGCCGGTGACCGCGTCGCCGGCGCCGGACGGACATGTACGGGCGTGACATGTGCCGGGCATGGTAGGTCGGCTGATTTACAGGGTCACAACACCCACAGTTAGATATTACACGATTAAAACAGTACGTGTCTAGCAACACTGTTACATTCCTGGCTTCCATGGCTGTAGCCTACAGCTGGCATGACCGACGCAGTCGATGCGCCCTTAAACTCCAATAACTAGCTAACTAATCTACAGTTGTGAATCGCATAGGTTGCGTGGCCAGGACATTTCATCTTCTACCAGAAAAATATGCGTTTTTTATCCGTGTGCTAACGCGCACACAAGAGGGCTTCTCACATAATGCGAACCGGGGCCGATTCCGTTCCCCGATCCCGATTTCTAGAACTGCTAAAAATAGAGAGGCAAAGCTTTGTGGAACGAGCACCGATGTGGCGAAATCTGCAGTATAAATGTCACGACCCAAGGTCAATGTTACACCTGAAGGCCGAGGCCTTCAGGGTCAAATTAAAGTCGACCGATTGGCCGCCGCACCGACGAAACCTTCGAGGTGGCAGGTCGGCCCACTTTGCACCCCTGCAGTTCCGACATTCTCGAACGGATTTCATAAATTATCTTTGGACACGATGCGCTTTTCAGTTGGCAACAACGTCACAAGATTGCATCACGATATCCCCGCTGGTTGATCAGATATATTCGCATGAGATATAGTCGAGACAAGCATGAGTGGTGGGCGTATTCCACCCTTCCGGAGAGTGTTGAAATACGCCTGGGGACGCCGTACAGTTGGAGAGAGCGCGGGCCTGCATTGATCTCCCTGTCTGGCAACACAGGGTTCGAGTCGCTCGCTTTTTTTTTTTTCCCGGGGGGTTTTTTTTTTTTTTGGGGCCGGAAAAGAAGGGGGCCCGCCCCGGGGGGGGGGGTGGGGGGGTTTAAGGGGCGGTTAATTTTTTGTTTAAAATTTTGCCGTTGAACTGGAATTCGTGGATCGGGTGGTGGGCAGGTTCGCAACAAGGTCTGAGAAAGAACCGGTTCAAGCCACCCCCATTAATTTTTTTTAAAATACCCCAGCAACGCCAGATCAGTGTCTTCCAGTGTTGAAACGGGGAGAGCCATTAAAGTGAAATTAAAGCACATTAACCGAATTCCTCTGGAGGGATGAGGATAAATATTCTCTTCAATTCCACTTCATGTATCACCTGATCTCCTTGAGGTACCCATGGGAGTGGGTTAATGTGTTCTAGTTAGTTAGTGTTCTAGTTCTAGTGGTTAATGTGTTCTATAAGTGGTTAACAGTTCATTTGTATTAACAAAACCCAATTGCCCACCCACCAAAAAGCCGTTTGTATTAACAAAACAAAGCCAAATTGCCGGCGCAGACCAGTCGACAAGTTTATTGTGCTGTCGTGTGGGTGCTTCATGCAAATTTGTAGCAAAAGCAAAATCATAAACGAATCATAAACGTACCACGATGAACGGAACATGTTAATATCAGGCAAGCGAAAGAACAGCAAAGTTAATTTCTGACCGTGAGAAGTCTGACCACCGGCAAGGTCAGCTTGAGCGAGGTCGGGCTGGAGGATGGAGTGGCAACCCTGTGGTGATGTGACGTCACGTGCAGGGCGGTCGACCAATTTGTCACGTGTATTGGGTCGGTTTCACATCGGAAGATTCCGGGAATTCGCGACCGAAAAAAAAATCCACCGTACCACAGATCCGCCTTGCGCAAGCTTCCTTTCCAACCACAAATATTTATCGGGAGGCGAGATCTTCTCCACGGTGTTTTTCGCCGAGGTAACCGCCTCGCCAACATAACGCCCGAAACGTGACCTCCACCACCGCCAGCTCGACGTTTATAGGTGACGCTAGCGTGGCCGCCAGCCATTTCGCGGCGCGGCCGCCAGGTGGCAGGTGAGTCGGCGGAGGACGGTTCGCCCGTCGGCCGCAGGTCTCAGAACCGCAGCGGCCGGCAGCCCGGCCGGAGGTGCCCAGCAGCCCGGTCGTCTGTCCGCTCGCCAAGTCCATACGTCCATGCGGGGAGGGACGGCGGCGGTCGGCATCTCCGGGTGCGATACGCGGATCGGTGGTGCTCGCCGCTGTGGACGTGGACAGTGTGGACTTTGTGGACGCCCAACTTGCACGGCGTGGGTGGCCGAGATCGGACACGTGGACGGCGCGCGCGAGTCGCGGCCGAACGAATGCGGACGAATTTGGTGATCGATTAATTTGAAACTTTTGATCTCCCGTTGACCTCCCGTGTGACCTGTGTGGATCGCGTGGACCGTGTGGATCGCGTGGACGGTACTCCTGCGGGCGACACCACATCGCGTCCACCATGCGGTCAAGTCGGGACGCGCGGCGCTGCGTCTGGGTCACACTGGCGTGCTGTCTGCTGACCCCGGCCAGGTCAGGTCAGGTCAGGGCGCCCGCCTACCTGCTGGACATGTACCAGCAGTTCAGCCGGGACGGAGGCGCCGACGGCAACACTGTGCACGCGCTGCTGCCCCTGCGAGGTGAGTGCGACAGTTCGCCGAGGTCGAGACGGTGGGCGGGGTTACGGCGGCAATGTGTTTTCTTGTCTTCAAGGCTGCCAAATTTTGGCCAAATACGTGCGCGTGGATTGCAGCAAGGAATCTGAGTGATAACCGATGTTGTCTATTCAGACGGAGTGGTGAGCGAGGAAAGAGAGCGAACGAATGCAGTCGTAAAATCGGCACCACTTAAGTTTCTATTCTGTTTGTTTGGAGGGGTGCAAATAGTTCCGCTCTAAACACCACTGTAGTCTTAATTCGGGCTTCGCACAAATGTAGCTTGTGGTTATCATCTCGATATTAAAAAAAAAAATTATTTATTTATTTATTTATTTAACAATACATGCCCTCCACGTGCAGTGGCTGTTACCGACAAGCAACGATAATTGCTTTGATATCACACACAATTGGGCATTAGTAAGGATGCGGTCTCGCCCTCACAATCGAGCGGCAGTTCTCCGGGGTCTTGCTCCGGTCCTGCGCTTCTGTTTAGCGGCGTGATTTCTCCTCTTATCTATTCATGAATCAGCACACATTCCACCGATTTTTGTAGTGCGTCAGCTTGCGTCATCTCAGCATCCTCAGACTCAACCTCAACCTCAACCCCAGCCTCATCCTCATCCTCATCCTCATCCTCATCCTCATCCTCATCCTCATCCTCATCCTCATCCTCATCCTCATCCTCATCCTCATCCTCATCCTCATCCTCATCCTCATCCTCATCCTCATCCTCATCCTCATCCTCATCCTCATCCTCATCCTCATCCTCAGCCTCAGCCTCAGCCTCAGCCCCAGCCTCAGCCCCAGCCAGAGCATCGGTCGGCACTGGAACACAGAATAGGCGAGATCCGAACAGCACACGAATGGCAAACAAGCGGAACGACCGGCGGCAGTTCGTGGAGATATCAGCTGTTTGCTAACAGCTGCTTGTTTCCATCGACTAATCAGCTCCGCGGCCCGCAACGTTACTATGATACACGAGGCGTGTCAAAATATATGACTAGATATTCAACAGCTTCCAAGCAACTTACAGGGGACGAGCGGTCTAGGGGTATGTTGCTCGTCTCTTAATCGAACGTTTGTGGGTTCGAGTCCCACCTGTCGCTACTCTTCGCCCGCGACCAATCGGCGTGAGAGATTGGCGACGCTGCATGACTCAACGGTCGATGTGTCGTAACACCAATAACCAACCAACCAAGCAACTTACATCGCTATAGACATTACCAATGTCGAACCGACTGCAGACCCTGGAAGCCACGTTTGTTGGCCGGAAATGGCATCGTCACGATCGCGCCGGTTACTTGCTGTTGGCTTGCGGAAACTCACGGGATCGAGGAGTTCGGGAAGGTTTGTGGATCTTCGGATGTGATTGTGGCGCCGATGCCATGCAGAAGTCGAGCTTCGGATAGGATTGTGGTGCCGATTTAATGCATAAACGGAGCTTCGTGGAGCTTCGAACCGGATGAAATTGCCAATGGAACAGGCCCATTGATGAAGGAAACTATCTCTGTCTCAAATTCGTGAGCAAGTGAGAATATTCCCTACATCTGTTGTGCATTTGTCCCATCCATGCGTCTTACCGGAATACGGATCCAGGGGAGGGACACCGGGAACACCTCTCACCCCTCCATATCAAAGGAAACGGCGTCCCCTCACGACTTGGCGCCCCTATGAACGTGCTCTGAGACGCCCCTTGCAAGGTGTTGTAGTGTCATTCTAAATTGTTGTATTTTCAATCAGTGGTGTCCTTTCGAGGAAATTTCACCCTCGTATTGCCTCGATTTCCTCGCCCCTCCCCTAGCAAAGTTTTCTGATCTTCCCTCGGTTACCGCAGTCTACGCGATGTTTTCTACACCGAATCTGCACACTCAGTTTGCGGGAGGCGGAAGATTCTGTGTCGCAAGAGGTGCATTCTTACGCCAGCCCGTCAGGTTTCAGGCAGTCTCGAGTGCATTCAGGAAGACCCAGAGATGAAATGGCCACAGTGTCCGTGGGTATGGCAGCTGGACCAAAGTCGGCCAGCACGGTGGGTCAAAGTCTGCCAGCAAAGTGGGTCAAAGTTTGCCAGCAAAGTGGGTCAAAGTTGGCAACCAAAGTATGCCAAAGTTGGCCAGCGAAATTGAACAAGGTTGGCGTGCAAAGTGAGTCAAAGTTGGTAGGCAAAGTTGGTCAAAGTTGTCAGGCAAAGTTGGTCAAAGTTGTCAGGCAAAGTTGGTCAAAGTTGGCAGGCAAAGTGGGTCAAAGTTCACAGGCAAAGTGGGTCAAAGTTGGCAGGCAGGGTGGGTCAAAGTTGGTAGGCAAAGTGGGTCAAAGTTGTCAGGCAAAGTGGGTCAAAGTTGGCAGGCAAAGTGGGTCAAAGTTGATAGGCAAAGTGGGTCAAAGTTGATAGGCAAAGTGGGTCAAAGTTGGCAGGCAAAATGATTCAAAGTTGGCAGACGAAGTGGGTCAAAGTTGGCAGACAAAGTGGGTCAAAGTTGACAAGCATAGTGGGTCACGTTGGTAGGCAAAGTGGGTTACCGTTGGGAGGAAAAGTGGACCAAAGTTACTTGCCACAGTGCAATCTGTCAGATCGGGGCACCGCTCTTGGGGGCCGCAGAAGATTGCAGATGTTGATGCCGAACTCCCACTCAGAAAGGCTGTCTTCGGAGCCGGCGGGCTGGTGATTGCTCCTTGGGATATTATATGGGCTCTTTTATAAACTCATTCACATGGCTCGACGCAATGCAAATCATCGCAAGACAGTTGGACGAAACATCGCTTCGCAGGGCGCGGAACAGTTCGGAGGAATTATCAGATTGATGAAATGCTTTGACATCTACATGTCTGAACGGAAGACAGCCTACGCCATATTTTAGTGTATGCTGCAAAGTCTGTCATGCAGTTGTAAAACGAATCTGTTATTATATTGGCGCGGGATTAAAATTTTTCATCATATTTCCCCCTTGAGATACTCGCATGCCGATGATCAACGCCCATGCTATCCACAGTACACTATGCACATGAGCGCATCCTCAACATATGCGCTGTGTAGTCTCGATCCGTTTGGCAGCCTCGGAATAATAATAAGCCATCATCGGAATTATCGCAGAAGAAAAACCCAATGACCCTTACAAATCCTAAACATTAATATCGTACTGCGGAAGGGATTCGAATGTACGCATGAGATGAACTGAAAAAGTATCCCAAAATCACAACTGTCACGAGGCTATGTGGAATCATCGCTGCAGAGTTAGTAGAGCCACGCCTTCGTATCGGGAAGTATTCTCCCACCTACGGCTATCTCAGTCGTCACCTTTCAGCCCGGCTTTCCAAAACACCGTGTGTGTGTGTCTGTGTGTTTGGCCAGCCTGCCACCGTGTGGTGATGTCGGCTGTTCAGTCAAAAATCCCGACATAGTTGTCTAGTTATCTTGGTAGCAGGCTTCTCCACTCCCAAGAGAAGATTTTCTGCACGGCTCAGCAACGAATATTCGACGCTTTTCTTCACAGCGCGAGCCCAATTTACTATGCGCACTCCGGCCCGGCCGCGATCTCGAGAGCATCGATGAGACCGCACCGCCCGCGGAGCCGCCGGCACACAAGCTCGCTGATGCCCTCGCGAGAGCTCTCTCTCGTCGTGTTCACGCAGAGCGGAGCCGGAGTAAACCATCA
Source organism: Imbricaverruca yamaguchii (assembly GCA_034440575.1). NCBI lineage: Eukaryota > Metazoa > Arthropoda > Thecostraca > Neoverrucidae > Imbricaverruca > Imbricaverruca yamaguchii. The sequence goes on along the minus strand of JAOTOL010001020.1, from coordinate 71,903 downwards.
GACGGTGCGGCGGAGAAAATCCGAGCCTCCGTAAGCGGCCGAGTTAATGCGGGCGGCCGAAATAATGACCCTTGGGCGGGTCGTTAGCGCCCGTGCGGTTGTCACATGCCGGGGGTGAATGTGGAATGTGGAGCAGTGTGCCTGCGTCAGTTGGGGTGGGGGTGGGGGGGGAGTCCGTGATGTCGAGTGTGGCATCGCGGCAAGCCGCGGCACTCTGTCTTCTGGCGGGCTGTGATGGAGATGTTGGACAAGAGCGGGGAAAGACACCGTCATGGAATATACTGCCGCTGATGTGGCCACACTAAAAGCATCTGGAATCATGCTACCTCAGTTCTTTCTAGCCGTCGGCTGCCCTTTTATACGCTGGTCTGCCTATTCAAGAAATGGACTTGCGTTATTTTGGTGGTAATTTTAAATATATGTATGGCAATATTTTCGTACTATGCTGTACAATCTCATCACCAAAATTCGACCTATAGCATATATATATATATGTATATACACATTTTATATATACATTGTATATATAATGTATATATATCATTTGATATATAATATGCATGGTGTATTTATAATGCATGTATTTTTCATGGTTGTTTTTCACTGTCCTTATCGACACCCCGCAATACAACTACATTGTACAGTTTAAGTAGCTGGCCATCATGTTTCATGCTTCTCACCTACCAGCCGAAAGATTCGTCGTATTTTCAAGCTGGGCATGCTTCGTTTTCATGGTTCGTCTCGGGATGGCTATGCACCGAGCCGCTGGCAGACAGCTACGAGTGTTGATAACCATAGCCAGGGGCAATACGGAAATCTTTCAGTTTTTTTTTCTCACACAAACAAACCCCGTTTCGGGGTTATTTTTTCCTCGTGAGTATCTTAGTATGAAGTGACTTGGCTAACTGTAAGCACGGCTGTGGAAATCAAAACAGTTCTAACAGTTTAGCAGTTCAAACATAACCGTTATAATTGTTTTGATCGACTTCATCACAAACAGCACGAGATAACGTTATCTGGAGCGGTTTGTGTTTGGGTCAATGGCGATGTGGTCCGTTGACAGACATCGAACTACAATGTGATCGCATTTCTCACCGTTCGTCGTCTTCTTCGCCGGAAAAACTGTGTCCCCTTTGCTGGCTGTCAAGTATGCGTTTTTGTCGCCTTTGCAATTAACACGCGCCCTGGAGGGCCTCGGAAAATTAAGCGCACTGGATGGGGGATTCCGTCCCCCTAAGATCTCGGCTCCTACTAAGGCTAGAGCAACGAAATTCGCAGGGTCGATGGGCATGATAGTGAACTCCATTGTGTGCAAATTTCATGACCTCAGATTAATATCTTCAAGGTCAAATGAGGCAAAAAAACAAAATTTTCGGAGTTTGCATGGATTGGCTTGTCAATGTTATGGATCGTTGTGATTGTGTTAAAATGCTCCAAAGTTGGCATTAATGATGTTTTTCACATTACTAATGATGCAATGCAGATGCCAGATCCGCCATTTGACCTCAGGTCACCTATATAGGAGCACTTTAGTAGGTCATTACCTGCTCCAGTTACCGGAACCGGGCTGCCCACCCGACTGCTCCGTTGGGCGGTTCGGCACAATCGACAACATTCCAGTTGACCAAGTTTGGTTCTATTAGCCTGTCATGAACTTGACCTGACTTGACCTCGGCGACCTAACATGACATTTAAATTATATAGCATAACAAAATGCATCAAACAAGTCGCTAGTGTTGTTAAGAACAGTTCCCTTTTGCCAATATACGGGAAAGGCATCAGCGCCGATTTTTGTTGTCTGGCGCTGCGAATTGTTTTTACTTTAACGGCCCCTAACTTGAAAAGTTCTCGGCCGATTTTCATTTTTTATACTTTATATAATGCGCCGACCATTTCCAAGTAGGTACGCAAAAAATGGTGTATATCAGCCGGTACAATATGGAGTTATGTACGAAAAATCGGAGATGTGGGCGGATTTCGCCATCCCTCCAGGGCGTGCGTAAACCTGTCAAAAGCTTGACCTGACTTGACCTCGGTGACCTGACATGACTTTGAACAATATAACATAACAATGCACACCAAACAAATCGCTAGTTTTGCCAAGAACACTTCCTTTTTGCCAATATACGGGAAGCGCATCAGCGCCGATGTTTGTGGTCTGGCGCTGATAAAATTGTTTGACTTTAGCGACCCCTAACTAAAAAAATGTTCGATCGATTTTCATTTTTCTTACTTTACACAACGCGCCGGTAATTTATAAGCAGGTACGCAAACAATGGTGTGTATCGGCTGGTAAAATCAGGAGTTATCTACGAAAAACCGGAGGGGTGGGTGGATTTCGCTCCCCCTCCAGGGCGCGTGCTAATGACGATCACGTTAACGTATCAGTGCCAGGGATAAATGCTTCACTTTGGTGGACGTACCTAGAGGTCTCATTGCACATTAAAGGGTTGTCGCATTGCATATGCCGCCCCGGTAGCTGAGTGGGTTAGAGCGCTGACCTGCACTGGTTTCCACTGTCCTGGCAACACAGGGTTCGAGTCGATTCGCGCGCTCGCGTTTAGCCCCGGGCCGGGGGAGTGTCAGTTAGCAGCTGGACAGATAAGGCCGGGAACGAGCTACTGGACGGCCGTGTCGGTGCATTGACGGCACGTTAAACTTTCGATCTAAATTCTTCCGTTGAAGTGGAATTCAAGGATCGGGTGGTGGGCCAGGGTTCACGCAACAAGCTCTGCTTAGCAATAGAATCCTGGTTCCTAAAGCCACCTAGCAACAACTCGGATCAATTTCTTTTAATCAACAACGGTAGAGTTCAAGGTTCGTCCGGGCTCGTCTGGACTCGTCCGGACTCTTCCGAGCCGGTCCTGACTGGGATGGTGTTCGCTATGCCTCCTCAAACACCATACCGTCTTCTTCTTGATCTGAGCCTTCATCTGGCATGCAAGTAGTGGTGCCCGCTCTCGGCAGATGCCATACAGGTGTAGGTGATGGGATGTCCCATCTCGCGGTCACATCTCCAACGGCCGCATCTTTCGCAGTCTGATGTCCTCCCGTCACATCTCCTCCTACCGCCGCACCTTCGCGTTACATCTCTTACCACCGCACCCTCCCGTCACATCTCCTACCATCGCACCCTACCGTCACATCTCCTACCACCGCACCCTCCGTCACATCTCCTACCACCGCACCCTCCCGTCACATCTCCTACCACCTGCACCCTCCCGTCACATCTCCTCCTACCACTGCACCCTCCCGTCACATCTCCTCCTACCACTGCACCCTCCCGTCACATCTCCTCCTACCACTGCACCCTCCTGTCCATCTCCTATCACCGCACCATTCCTTCACATCTGCCATCGCACCCTTCCTTCACGTCTACTATCACCGCACCCTCCCGTCACATCTTCTCGGCCGCATCCCCGACGACTCGACAACGGGCTGTACCGAGCCGGGCCGGCGAGTCGCGAGTCGCGGCAGACGCAGTCGAGCCGAGCGGCTGTCGAGTGGCCGTCGAGTGGCAAGTGGCCGCCGCCGACTACGCACTCGTCGCGCTTCTTGTGCGTGCGCAAACAGCGGCCACTCATGTCGGGCAAACAGCGGGCCGCCGCCGCCGCCGCCGCCGCCGCCGCCGCCGCCGCCGCCGCCGCCGCCGCCGCCGCCGCCGCCGCCGCCGCCGCCGCCGCCGCCGCCGCCGCCGCCGCCGCCGCCGCCGCCGCCGCCGCCGCCGCCGCCGCCGCCCGGCCGGGCCGACACAAGCGCGGGTAAAGCCGCCGCTGTTGGCGCGGACCCTGCGGCGTCTGAAGGGACCTCCCGGGGAGCCTGTCGGGCGCTCGGAACATCCAGACTGCTTCCAGTCCCTGGTATGATTCTCCCGCACGCCTTCTTATTCAAGAAAGTGTGAGTCATTCGAAATGTGCAGGGTGCAAACCCTTGAGAAAGAGAAAGAGAAAGAGAAAGAAAGAGAGAGAGAGATAGATAGATAGATAGATAGATAGATAGATAGATAGATAGATAGATATATAGATAGATAGATAGATAGATATATAGATAGATATATAGATATATAGATAGATAGATAGATAGATAGATAGATAGATAGATAGATAGATAGATAGATAGATAGATAGATAGATAGATAGATAGATAGATAGATAGATAGATAGATAGATAGATAGATAGATAGATAGATAGATAGATAGATAGATAGATAGATAGATAGATAGATAGATAGATAGATGGATGGATAGATAGATGGATAGATAGATAGATAGATAGATAGATAGATAGATAGATAGATAGATAGATAGATAGATAGATAGATAGATAGATAGATAGATAGATAGATAGATAGATAGATAGATAGATAGATAGATAGATAGATAGATAGATAGATAGATAGATAGATAGATAGATAGATAGATAGATAGATAGATAGATAGATAGATAGATAGATAGATAGATAGATAGATAGATAGATAGATAGATAGATAGATAGATAGATAGATAGATAGATAGATAGATAGATAGATAGATAGATAGATAGATAGATAGATAGATAGATAGATAGATAGATAGATAGATAGATAGATAGATAGATAGATAGATAGATAGATAGATAGATAGATAGATAGATAGATAGATAGATAGATAGATAGATAGATAGATAGAGAGAGAGAGAGACATACAGAGCGAGATAGCGTTAATTAACTTTATAAAATCAGTCTGCCGCCAGGCGTTGAGGAGGAAACACGTGTTTGGTGGGGCTACTACATACGAGCTAAGTGTTGCGGAAAAGGACGGTGTACTGGGATAAATTGTGTATAGATATTTAGCGGTTGCTTCTGAGCGTATATTTCAACAGTTTTTATCAAATAAGTATTTTTGACCAGCAAATTAGGCTATATTAACCCAGGGAGGCTGCCCAGCGCCATTTTGTTAAGTTCTAAGGGTGTTGGCTGTGTCAATTTGGTGTTTAAGTTTAAGATAGATTTTAAGACTAAGATAGTAGGCATAGCATTACACTAGGTATATCTTCATATCCTAGTGTAACTGCAGGATTGTTGGGTGTTGTGGACGGGTACTACAGTGTTTGATTCAGTGGTGTATATTTGTGTGGTGTGAGCTCTGTAGTGTGTAATTCTAGAGTGTATAATTCTATAGTGTAGGCTTCTGTAGTGAATAAGTTTGTGTCAAATTGGTGTGTAAGTTTAAGATAGATTTTAGGACTAAAATAGTGGGCATAAATTACAGTAGGTATCTTCATATCTAGTGTAATTATACGGGATTATAGTGTATTGTAGATACTTATAGGCTATATTACTGTATTACTGTAGATATATTACAGTAGATACTTGTAGGCTTACAAGCTTACAGTAACTAGACTTAGTACTAAGAGTAGAAAGAAAAAAAAAAAACAACAACAAAAATGGAAGGAGACTGTGGGAATTGTAAGTGTGTGGGAATCATTGGGGACTTGAGTAAGAGGTTAGATATGTTAACGGGGGGAGGTGGAGCGCTTGAAGTGTTTGGTGGCGGGACCCATCATGGGAGGTGCCAGCCAGGCAACTCGGGTGCCCGAGCGGAGGACTGATGGGAGTTCGGATGGCTTGGTCCGGGATGGTGGCAGTTGGAAGGTGGCAAGGCGCCATAGCACCCGACTGGCGCTAAGGAAGGTGGACATGGGCGTCCCAATTAAAAATAGGTTTGATGCACTGGAGGAGAGGGAAGGTAATGATGAGAGGGACGGAGGTGGGGATGACCAGATGGCTGAAGATAGAGATGGAGAGAGAGAGGTTTTAGTCATAGGGGATTCCAGGGTTCGGTACATGGATCGAACATTTTGTAGCAAGAACCCCAGCAGACGGATGCGTGTTTGCTACCCGGGAGCGCAGGTGAAAGATGTTAGGGATAGGCTGGAGGGAGTAATGAGGGGAAGTGGAGAGGGTGCAACGGTAATTGTGCAGGTTGGAGTTAACGATGTAGGAAAAAATAATACAGAGGAAACAATGAAAGCCTATAGGGCTTTGATAGGTAGTTTAGCAGGAAGTAGGAAAAGAGGAGTGGTGACATCCATCCTCCCTATGGTCCATGCAAGCATGGAGTGGTATTCGAGGGCCATTGGGCTCAATACCAGGGTGGCCAACATTTGTAAGGAGCTTGGGGTGCAGTTCTTGGATTTGTGGGGGAGTTTTGGGGGGAGGACGGAGATGTTTGCTTTAGATGGATTACATCTGAGCAAGAGAGGAGTGGAATTGCTCAGCAATAGGTATGAGGAGGCTCTCAACAGGAAACAGGGAAACTAGGCAGGACATGGGGGGATGTAGCTGATAAAGAGAGAAGCATAGCAAGCAATGGAAGGAATAATTTATCATGTTTTTATGTCAATGCCAGAAGTGTTAGGAACAAAATTGGGGAACTGCATGCATATATGTTGTCTGAACAGCTAGATTTGGTGTGCATAACAGAAGCATGGGTTAACGAAAGCATGTTTGGAGACAACTTGCAAGAATTTGAATTGACAGGCTACAACATGCATGCCTATCAAAGAGAGGCAAGGATAGGAGGTGGCATTCTCTTGTATGTTAGGCAAGTAATGAAATGTCATTCCATAGAGGATGGAGTACATAGTGCAGGAGTAGAATCTTTGTGGTTAGATATAATTCTGAAGAATGGAACAAAATTTAGGATTGGGGCATTCTATAGACCTCCAGACCAGAATGAAAACACTGACAGGCTGATGCAGGAAGAGATAAGTAGGAGAGTACAGGAGAGAACTATTTTGTTGGGGGATTTCAACATAGCAGGATTGGGAAACAAAACAATAGGTGTAAGCAAATCAGAAAGATGTTTCATGGCTTGTTTTGAGGACAATTTCTTCTTTCAAATGATACACGAGCCTACAAGGGAAAATAAAATATTAGATCTAGTGCTTACTAATGAGGAAAATTTTGTGCAAAATGTTAACGTAGGAGAGACCTTTGGTAATAGTGATCACAACATTATACGCTTCTCATTATATGTTGGAAGGGTAGCAACCAACAGAACATTGATTCCGAATTTTACAAAAGGGAATTACAGTGAGTTCAGGAGCTTCCTAAGTGAAATTAATTGGGAAGTCATATTGAATGGCTTAGATGCTTATGAAATGTGGACAATGATAAAAGATAAGCTATTTCAGGGTCAGGATAGGTTCATTCCCAGTAGGCAAATTAGATCAAACAGGGTTAAGCACCCTTCGTGGCTGACTAGGGAAGTTAAGCAATTACTGGACTCAAAGAAACAAGCATTCAAGAAACTAAAAGATACTAACTCTGGGTTAAACCTAGAATCATATAGAATAGCTAGAAATAAAGTTAGGAGGTGTGTTAGAGCATCTAAAAGACTTGCTGAAATCAACTTTGCTCGAGAATGTTCAGCAGGTAATGCTAAGAGATTCTTTAGCTTCTATAAATTTAAGGCTAAAAAGTGTAGTGTAGGACCACTGGAGGTAGATGGGGAAATAGTGGTTGATGATTGCGACATTGTGGAATCCCTAAGCAAGCAATTCTCATCAGTCTTCACTAAAGATAATTCTGGTACAATAGGAACATCTGTAGGCCATGCCATGGCAGGTGATATGCTGGAGGATCTTACAATAACTACAGAAGCCGTAGAGAAGCAGTTGCAGAATATAAAACCTAATAAAGCTTCCGGACCAGATGAAATATATGCTAGGATCTTAGTAGAGTGTGCTAAAGCTTTAGCAACTCCCCTAGGTATCATTTTCAGGCGATCTATGGAGTATTCAGAAGTACCTGAAGATTGGAGAAATGCAAGTGTAGTACCAATTTTCAAAAAGGGAAATAGGAAGAGTGTAGGAAACTACAGGCCAGTCAGTTTGACCTCATTAGTTTGCAAAGTACTAGAAAAGCTGGTTAAACAGAATGTTCAGATTCATCTTGATAGGCACAACCTTTTAAGGGATACTCAACATGGATTTCGATCTCAAAGGTCTTGTTTAACTAACCTATTGGAGTTCATTGAGTATGTTACCAAAGAAGTAGACAATGAAAGCAGGATGGATGTTGTGTACTTGGACTTTAGCAAAGCTTTTGATAAAGTTCCACATGGAAGGTTAATTCATCAATTACAACAACATGGGATTGTAGGAAAAGTTCTACATTGGATTGAAGCATGGTTGCAGGGAAGGAAACAAAGGGTAGTATTGAATGGATGTAAATCTGGTTGGAAAGATGTTCTGAGTGGAGTGCCACAGGGCTCTGTTCTAGGGCCCCTCCTCTTTATCATCTTTGTGAACAACATTGAAGTAGGGCTGAGGAATAGAGTGTTCAAATTTGCTGATGACATCAAGCTGGTAGGAGTGGCTAACAGCAGAGATCAATCTAGTAATATTCAACTAGATTTGGACGACCTAAAAGAGTGGGCTGATCAATGGCAGATGACTTTCAACTATGATAAGTGTAAGGTTATGCATATAGGGTCTGCAGGCGAGACATTCAGTTATAAAATGGGAGGGAGGGAACTGGATGTTATTGAAGAGGAAAGGGACTTAGGTGTGTTGGTCTCAAAAGACCTTAAAGCAGAAAAACAATGTATCTCAGCTAGAAATAGGGCACTCAGAATGCTGGGACTCATTAATAGAAGTGTGAAATATAAGAGCAGGGAAGTCATGAAAAAGCTGTACTTAGCATATGTGCGGCCCCACTTGGAGTACTCTGTACAAGCATGGAGCCCCTACCTAGAAAAGGATATAGATATGTTAGAAAGAGTCCAGCGCAAAGCCACTAGACTCGTCAGTGGATTAAGTAACTTAGAATATGGAGAAAGGCTTAATGCATTAGATATGTACTCACTCAAGTATAGGAGATTAAGGGGAGACATGATTGAAATGTACAAAATTGTTAGAGGGCTAGATCAGGTCAATTTGAATGATGCTCTGCAGTTTAGAGTATCCCATAGGGGTCATCAATTCAGGTTAGACAAAATGAGGTGCAGGACAGTTAAACGACAACAGGTCTTCAGTCAAAGGGTTGTTGACCAATGGAATAGGCTGCCTGCTGATGCAGTGGGGAGTCCCTCATTGAATGTCTTTAAAAGTAGGGTGGATAAATTTTTTAGACAGGAAAATGTTGTTTTTGAATTCTAACTTGTGATGCATGGGATATTGAGTATTTTCACTAGCTATATAGGGTATAACATTATGCTAGTATTATGTTGTACTATATGGGGTGTACCTAGCAGTGGATTTGGCAACTTCCTTTGCGATGTCATACTGATGAGATTGGCTGTGGTGGCACAGGTGGAGGGATTGCATGGGTTTGGAATTGATAGGTGTGAACATGTACTTTCTAATATCTTCTAGACAGGCTTGACCCAGATGGGCCCTTGTGGCCCTTATTAAGCCTTAACACTTTATGACTTTATGACTTTATCCCCCCCACCAAAAAAAACCACCCCTCCTCCCCTCCCTTTTTACTTCTTGGGGGGGGGGGGCCCCGGTGCGGGGCCCGACCCACCCCCGCGTGGGGGGGGGGGTGTCCCTTTGTCAATGCCCGACGGACGGTCGCCTAATGTGTGTATTTTCGACCTGTGTGTGTCCGTTTGATGGCCGCCGCCGGTGGGGGTGGGGGGGCCGTGGTCCGAGATCTTGGACGCGCGCGGTGCTCTTCTGTGCTCTTCTGTGTTGTTCTGTGCGTTCGTGAGAGCTCTCTGTGTGGACTTAGAACACGATTGGTTGGTTATTTGGGCTCACGGGCGCATCAACTGCGTTGGTCATGCAGCAGCTTAGAACACGAACATTGTGTTCTTGTATGAGGAACTTAACAGACGGTTACCAAGTGCCTTTCTCTCTCTCTGTACCCCCTCTTTCTCCCTCCCTCTCTCTCTCTCTCTCTCTCCTCTCTCTCTTCTCCTCTCTCTCTCTTTCTCTCTCCTCTCTCTCTCTCTTTTCTCTCTCTCTCTCTTCTCTCTCTTTTTCTCTCTCTCTCTCTCTCTCTCTCTCTCTCTCTCTCTCTCTTCTCTCTCGCTCTCCCTCTCTCTCTCTCTCTCCCTCTCCCTTTTTTTTATCTCTCTTTCTCTTCTCTCTCTCTCTCTCGCTCTCGCTCTCGCTCTCGCTCGCGCCGAACGGTCGTACTGGAGCAGGAAGTGGCGCGGTCTGGGAGGCTGGAACCCGCGACCTGTCGGTTGCGAGGCGGACCCGTCTCGCATGTGCTGCGGTGACGCCATGAGTGGTGGGGACGCCATGTCGACCGGCAGGGGTCGGCAGAGGTCAGAGATCGGCAGAGGTCAGAATTGTCAAACTTGACCTCTTCCGACAGGGGTCGGCAGAGGTCAGAGTTGTCAAATTTGACCTCTGCCGTTTGTCATGTGGTCAGGCGTCACACCAGTCGACAAATCGGCTGTCGGTCTGCAGAGCAGTGTTTGACTCGGCCTAAACTGGAGCAGTTGTGGGTGGTTCGTTATTGGTTTTACGACACATCGACCGTTGAGTCATGCAGCGTCGCCAATCTCTCACGCCGATTGGTCGCGGACGAAGAGTAGCGACAGGGGCAGTGAGTGGAGCTGAGAGCCGTGGTCATAACTACGACTGAGCGTGGTTGCTCTCTACCCGTCTCGTGGAGCTGGTGCTCGGTTCTGCGCGTGGCGCGGTGATGCTACACTTCTTGACGGACGGCTTTGCCTTCCACATGTTGTGCCGCGCACACATGTGTGTCGACTTGCCTTGCGCAGACATGTGACATGTGTGTAGACCTCTGATAGGGTCTTGGCCGCCCGATGTTGGCCTGTCCCCCCCCCCCTCCACTCCCTCCCACCCCCAATAATTTCAACTTTTAGCATGGAACTCTACGGAGTTTCCCATCAATTTTGGCATGGGCGCTAAATACCTTGTAGTCGGCGCGCCCTTAAGCCCAAATAATCAATCAACCTTCCATTTTGGCACGCCAATTGTTTCCATGTAGTTTCTTCTCTCGCCGCCGCCGCAGGGTCGCTGCACGCAGGCGCACTGAGCACACAGCAGGCGGGATTTCCAGCTGGCGTGCGTCCATGTCCACGATGTCTTGCGGTCTCGGTCGTTGTCATGTTGTCATGTTGTCTCGGTCGTTAGGTCGAGTTGTCGGCGTGTTCGGAGACTCGGACATGGGGCGGGGATGGCGCCCTGGTTAGGTGTCGGGCTATGGGTACCAAAGTAAAGGGTTCGACAATAGCGCCACTCAAGACATGTTGTCCCAATCCCGGTCGAAACAGTGTGGCGGCGCCATTAGCCGTAATGTGCATAAAGTGCGTCGTGAACCAACCAATAAACAAGGAGACTTGGACATGGGCCGGAGGGTTTGAGCGCGCATTGATGCCTGTTTTTTTCGGGTGGTTCACGACGCACTGCACGCACGATCACGGCTAATGGTGCCGCCCGCACTGTTTCGCCGGCGGGCCGCGTGATTCGAAAATGTCCCGAGCGGTGCGAGTGTTGAACCCGGGACCTCTGCGTCCAGAGCTCAACACCTCAACCACTCGGCCGTCCCCCGTCCACACAGAGCACACTGAGCCCGGTGTTGCCACGCCCAGCGTCTGACCGCCTCGGCGGTCGGCTCGTTAGATCCCCGGACGACCTTGGCTCAAGTCGCCACCAGCGCGGCTTCGGCAAAATTATTGCGATGGCGCGATACGTGAAGGCTGCGGGCGGGCCCAAATCGTTTGGTGGCGTACCACATAGGGTCCTATGTTGAAAGTTTAAATTGTTGTGAGACACAGGCTACATTAGGCGGCGAATGCCCTCCAAAAAGCACGGAAAGCTACACCTCCGATCACAAATCTGAGTAGCTCACCGGAGTCCGGTGTACACGTTATTTTTCAGTCTTTTCGCAGGAAATGGGCTTGAAATACCTTGGAATTCAACCAAGATTCTTGCGAGCAGCCAGCAAATTGATGCAAAATATCGCCTTAATGGAAAATCGTCTGCGTCTGCAGAGACGCAGCGAAGTCCTCCCCCCCACCATATGAACCAAAAGTGCACTGGATCGAACAACCAATTTTTAGGTTTACATCACTCAAAATCAAACAAGCGCGCATCGCATGCCCAAAACGTTCCCATATTTAATTACATTTTGTTTCGGTCGCCCCCCCCCCCCTCCGCCCACTGAAGAAGATCCTGACTGCGCCACTGCTGGGCGGTCGGACCAATCGGGACCGGCCACGACCGATGACGTCAGCGCCGACCGTCAGCTGACGTAGACAAATCGCCTGGTGATTTTACCTCCTGTATTGGACCTTCAGCTGTCGCCGACACTGTGAAAATGGCCAAAGACGTTATCTTCGCACGCGGTCAAGAAGCAATGCCGGTCTCAGGTGAAACGCGGTACCGCTACATTGAGCTGTACCCAAGGCTAGGTGGTACCTCCGCCTTGATCTGTGTCGAAGGCGCCAGGCGGTACCGCTACTTTGATCTGTGTCGATTGGTTGATTATCGGTTTTACGACACATCGACCGTTGCGTCATGTAGCGTCGCCAATCTCTCACACCGATTGGTCGCGGGCGAAGAGTTACGACAGGTGAGACTCGAACCCACAACCTTTTGATTGGGAGACGAGTAACTTACCCCTAGACCATTCGTCCCCCACTTTGATCTGTACCGAAGGCGTCAGGTGGTACCTCTGCTTTGATCTGTGTCGAAGGCGTCAGGCGGTACCGCTGCTTTGATCTGTACCGAAGGCGTCAGGTGGTACCTCTGCTTTGATCTGTGTCGAAGGCGTCAGGCGGTACCTCTGCTCTGATCTGTATCGGAGGCACCAGGCGGTACCGCTGCCTTGATCTGTGCCGAAGGCGTCAGGCGGTACCTCTGCTTTGATCTGTGTCGAAGGCGTCAGGCGGTACCTCTGCTTTGATCTGTGTCGAAGGCGTCAGGCGGTACCGCTGCTTTGATCTGTGTCGAAGGCGCCAGGCGGTACCGCTGCTTTGATCTGTGTCGAAGGCGTCAGGCGGTACCTCTGCTTTGATCTGAGTCGAAGGCGCAGGCGGTACCGCTGCTTTGATCTGTCCGAGGCCAGGGGCCGTCCGCAGTTCCGAAGCTGACCAGGGTACCCAGTTCCGAGCTGTCCGGTACCCCAGACGTACCGCAGTTCCGAGCTGTCCGGTACCCCAGACGTACCGCAGTTCTGAGCTGTCCGGTACCCCAGACGTACCGCAGTTCCGAGCTGTCCGGTACCCCAGCGGCTCGGCCTTGCCCCGCCTCTGCCCTGCGCGCCAATACGCGTACATCATTCCGGTGTTATCGCCGCCGTAAAGCGTACACGGTAAATCAATTTCATTGGGCGGGCCGGCCGACCGACGCCGCCTCACGTAATGTCGTCATTAGCTGACGTCATAGGCTGACCTGGAGTCGCTGCGTGATTAACGTCACGCGATTAATTTTGCGTCTGTAGTTCGCTGCTAGAGCACGTGCAATTGCCGCGAAGGCTCCGCCCACTCATGCAAATCAGAAGAAATGCTCGGATAGAGTTACATTGAGGGAGAAAACTGCATTGGGTTGGTGCATTAGAGTGTGAGATCACTGACTAGGTCAATTGAATGGGCTAGGGTTGCACATGCATGCATTATGCGTGAAATATGCGTACAGCATATGTGCACTACGTTCGTGCAATGCAGTACTAATATATCTGCAGGAATCTGGAGCGATGTGCGTGGTTTGTGTCTGACAAATGCTTCCAGTGTGAAGAGATGACATCCGTGCATTTTGATCCCATGATTGTCGTACATTTTGATGTCATGATATGCTTGGCATGTCATGACCGTGCTGCAAGCCGTGACGGATCCAGAGGGCTGGTCTTCGGCTGGTTTGTGGGTAAATTTCTTGTGTCATCGATATCGAAAAACAAGATCATTCAAATTTGGATAAGTAGTATTCGGTAGGTCCATTTATGATAATATGGTTACCATAAGATGTTTTATATATTCAGAAAATTCTACTTTATTGCTAACGTTGGGGGATGATCGACCATTTCTGTGGATGCTCTCGTGTCCCACACCCTCCTGATCCGCCATTAGTTGCAAACAGCCCGCGATAATATCGTCGGTCCGTATGCACTTACCTTCGGAGGGATTTTGACCTTCGAGAGAGAGAGAGAGAGAGAGAGAGAGAGAGAGAGAGAGAGAGAGAGAGAGAGAGAGAGAGAGAGAGAGAGAGAGAGAGAGAGAGAGAGAGAGAGAGAGAGAGAGAGAGAGAGAGAGAGAGAGAGAGAGAGAGAGAGAGAGAGCAGACAGCGTAGGAGGCAATACAGTCGTTTGGAAGGAAATGGTTGGTATCTAAAGAAGCATGCCTCCTTGAACTGACCCTTTCAGTTGCCTGTCTCCCGTGAGAACATATCTTCGTCGTTTTGTCGTGGAAAACTTACTCGGCGTCGGCAATTTCCCGGTACTTTCGCAGCTCTCTTTGGACTCGGCGGCTTCCGGGTCGAAGGTCAAATGGTTGGTATCGAAAAGCATGCCTCGTTGAACTGTCCCTTCAGTGCCTGTCTCCGTGAGAACATATCTTCGTCGTTTCGTCGTGGAAAACTTACTCGGCGTCGGCAATTTCCCGGTACTTCCAGCTCTCTTTGGACTCAGCCTTCAGGTCAGTGTGGTCAGGCGTCACACCCTCGTGTGGTCAGGACCTCGTGTGGTCACCTCGTGTGATCAGACGTCACACCTCGTGTGGTCAGACGTCACACCTCGTGTGGTCAGACGTCACACCTCGTGTGGTCAGACGTCACACCTCGTGTGGTCAGACGTCACACCTCGTGTGGTCAGACGTCACACCTCGTGTGGTCAGACGTCACACCTCGTGTGGTCAGACGTCACACCTCGTGTGGTCAGACGTCACACCTCGTGTGGTCAGACGTCACACCTCGTGTGGTCAGACTTCACACCTCGTGTGCCTTGTCAGACTCACACCTCGTGTGGTCAGACGTCACACCTCGTGTGGTCAGACGTCACACCTCGTGTGATCAGACGTCACACCTCGTGTGGTCAGACGTCACACCTCGTGTGGTCAGACGTCACACCTCGTGTGGTCAGGCGTCACACCTCGTGTGGTCAGACGTCACACCTCCAGCTCACACCTCGTGTGGTCAGACGTCACACCTCGTGTGGTCAGACGTCACACCTCGTGTGATCAGACGTCACACCTCGTGTGGTCAGACGTCACACCTCGTGTGACAGACGTCGCACCTCGTGTGGTCGCTCACACCTCGTGTGGTCAGACGTCACACCTCGTGTGGTCAGACGTCACACCTCGTGTGGTTGGTCAGACGTCACACCTCGTGTGGTCAGACGTCACACCTCGTGTGGTCAGAGCACACCTCGTTGTCACACCTCGTGTGGTCAGACGTCACACCTCGTGTGGTCAGACGTCACACCTCGTGTGGTCAGACGTCACACCTCGTGTGGTCAGCCACACCTCGTGTGGTCAGGCGTCACACCTCGTGTGGTCAGGCGTCACACCTCGTGTGGTCAGGCGTCAACCTCGTCGTGGTCAGGCGTCACACCTCGTGTGGTCAGACGTTGCCACCACACCTCGTGTGGTCGGTCAACCCTCGTGTGGTCAGGCGTCACACCTCGTGTGGTCAGACGTCACACCTCGTGTGGTCAGACGTCACACCTCGTGTGGTCAGACGTCACACCTCGTGTGGTCAGACGTCACACCTCGTGTGGTCAGGCGTACACCTCGTGGTCCGTCACACCTCGTGTGGTCAGGCGTCACACCTCGTGTGGTCAGACATCACACCTCGTGTGGTCAGGGTAAGACCCTCGTGTGGTCAGACGTCACACCTCGTGTGGTCAGGCGTCACACCTCGTGTGGTCACGTCACACCTCGTGTGGTCAGGGTAAGACCCTCGTGTGGTCAGACGTCACACCTCGTGTGGTCAGACGTCACACCTCGTGTGGTCAGACGTCACACCTCGTGTGGTCAGACGTCACACCTCGTGTGGTCAGGGCAAGACCCTCTTGTAGTCAGGCGTCCAACGTGAGTTAATCCGACCACTACATTTTCCCCAAAATAATATGATTCAGTGGTTACGCCAATTGGGAGGAATGCCGCCGGCGGCGCGAGTTAGGTTTCGGAGCGTCTCATTGGTTTGATGGCGTAGCGGGTGAAACCCAGCGGCAATTTCTCCTCTGCGTCCCCCACATCATGGGGCCTCGGGCGGATCTAAGGAGGGCACGGGGGCATGCGGTCAGTCGCAGGTACAAGGGGCATGTGTCCTCCTCCCCATACCTTGAAAGAAATTTCCCGTACATTGGCAGGTCTAAGTGGACGAAAGGGTGATTGCCACACCCTCGGAGACATATTTTTGCGGTTATTTTTCCATTAAAATTTAACGAAATCTAAAATGATATTATGACATCAAAATGTTCTTAAGCAGACCAGACGAATGCTAGGTGCTCATATCTGAACAGCTCTTTTTAACGGATATCTTTTTCTTCTTTTTTTTCTTGGGTTGGGGGGAATTCTCCCTCTAACATATCCTTCGAAATCCGCCCCTCCCCCATCAAAATTCCCGAACCGTCCGCTGTTCATGATTGCCGAACGCATTGGACGAGACAGACGCCAGACTCTGCCCAAGGTACCATCACTGCACGAGACAGACTCCTGACCCTGCCCAAGGTACCATCACTGCACGAGACAGACGCCCCACTCCTGCCCAAGGTACCACCATTGCACGAGACAGACTCCTGACCCTGCCCAAGGTACCACCACTGCACGAGACAGACTCCTGACCCTGCCCAAGGTACCATCACTGCACGAAACAGACTCCTGACCCACCCACCTGCCCAAGGTACCATCCACTGCACGAGACAGGCGCCTGACTCTGCCCAAGGTACCATCACTGCACCAGACCCTCCCAAGGTACCACCATTGCACGAGACAGCCACTCCCATACCTGACCCTGCCCAAGGTACCACCACTGCACGAGACAGACTCCTGACCCTGCCCAAGGTACCACCACTGCACGAGACAGACTCCTGACTCTGCCCAAGGTACCACCATTGCACGAGACAGACTCCTGACCCTGCCCAAGGTACCACCACTGCACGAGACAGACTCCTGACCCTGCCCAAGGTACCATCACTGCACGAGACAGACTCCTGACCCTGCCCAAGGTACCACCACTGCACGAGACAGACTCCTGACCCTGCCCAAGGTACCACCACTGCACGAGACAGACTCCTGACCCTGCCCAAGGTACCACCACTGCACAAAAAACTCCTGACCCTGCCCAAGGACCACCACTGCACGAACAGACTCCTGACCCTGCCCAAGGTACCACCACTGCACGAGACAGACTCCTGACCCTGCCCAAGGTACCATCACTGCACGAGACAGACTCCTGACCCTGCCCAAGGTACCACCCCTCAAAAGACTCCTGACCTGCCCAAGGTACCACCTGCACGAGACAGACGACAGACTCCTGACCCTGCCCAAGGTACCATCCACTGCACGAGACAGACTCCTGACCCTGCCCAAGGTACCATCACTGCACGAGACAGACTCCTGACCCTGCCCAAGGTACCACCACTGCACGAGACAGACTCCTGACCCTGCCCAAGGTACCATCACTGCACGAGACAGACTCCTGACCCTGCCCAAGGTACCACCACTGCACGAGACAGACTCCTGACCCTGCCCAAGGTACCACCACTGCACGAGACAGACTCCTGACCCTGCCCAAGGTACCATCACTGCACGAGACAGACTCCTGACCCTGCCCAAGGTACCACCACTGCACGAGACAGACTCCTGACCCTGCCCAAGGTACCATCACTGCACGAGTCAGGCGCCCGACTCCACACGAGATAACACGAGGCGGCTGCAGCGTCCAACTGCGCGCCGTTCCGCGAAGCCCACGGCGGCGGGTCGTGAGAGCGGCCTCGTCTGACCGTGCGACCGCTCGGGTCAGGTGCTGCGGCGGTCGTCTCTGACACACATGCGGCGCACCGGCGCGCCGGGAAGGTGCACGGCGAGTGGTCGAGGCGCGCCGCGTCCCGACTGCTCCAGGATGGGGTCCGCAACGTAAATTGAACATAGAAACATAGAACATAGAAACATAGAAAAAATAGAAACATAGAAACATAGAAACATAGAACATAGAAACATAGAACATAGAAACATAAACAAAAAAATAGAAAAGAAATAAAACATAGAAACATAGAACATAAAACAAAACATAGAAACATAGAAACGCAAATTGCACGCTGCTAAGAGTGGAGTAATAGGTTGGTTATTGGTGTTACGATACATCAACCGTTGAGTTATGCAGCGTCGCCAATCTCTCACACCGATTGGTCGCGGGCGAAGAGTAGCGGCATGTGAGACTCGAACCCACAGCCTTTCGATTGCGAGACGGGCATCTTACCAGAGTGGAGTAATACGATCTGTCTGGTGTGTAGATGGTAGTCGGTAAGGCTTCAATAAACAAGCAGACAAACAGGTCTATGAGGTAGTCTTCTGTTCAACCGTTTAATGATTAAAAGTAACGATAATAATTTCGCTAAATAGTTTCTTGTGTATGTGCATAGTTCCCTAGGTGTTGCTGAGGCCATTTGTACAGGGTGTGGTCAGTGAGTGGTCAGGGAGTGGTCTCGTCTCCCATGCCCATGTCTCGTCCATGTCTCGTCCATGTCCATGTCCATGGCCCACCATGTCTCGACTGCTCCAGACTGGGGTCCGGAACGCTGGCACAAAAATAACGCAAACTGCACGTCGCTTAGGGCGTGGGAAGATCATCTCTCTGGTGTGTAAATGGTGGTAGGTAGGTCTTCGAGAATTAAATAGACAATCGTGTCCACGAGGTAGTCTTCTCTGAAACCGCTTAATGATGAAAAGTAAGTATAATCAGTTAATTAAATAGCTAAATGTGAACGCGCATGAATAGATATCCATACATCAAATGCTAAATATTTAATATATTTATAGCTTAACGTCTTGCACGTAGTGGCGTAGACGAGTGGCGTAAGCATTTGAATGCATAATAATGCAGTATTAATAGAACAAAACGCAAAGCTTCCCGAGACGTTGCTGAGGCCAAACCGGACCTTCCTGGTTTGGTACCATTCTAATGTTAAGTTGTCGCTATAAGACCTATGCAGTTGATGCGCCCCAAAACTACGATGTGAAGTTGTCATTTTCCACATTCAATCTTAAAATATGTCCTGGGAAATAGGGCCCTGGACACCCCCACCCCCACCCCCGACTTGGTGAGGATCTTCGGCCTTGCTTACTGCTGCGAACTTGTTTAAGTAAGCGTTAGAGGAACTGCACACACTTTACACACCGCAACACGAACGAAGTGCGGCTGACGACCGAATTTCGTGTGAACTCTTTACGAACATCACGTGTGCACAAGTGCATTTATTCCGACAGAAAGTACCTGCTGTGCATGCGTCCCACCTGTTGACGCTTGTCGGGAACGAGACCCCACGATGTGATGAAGTGAGGGGACGAGTAGCCTTAGGGGTAAGTTGCTCGTCTCACAATCGAAAGGTTGTGGGTTCGAGTCTCACTTGTCGCCACTCTTCGCCCGCGACCAATCGGCGTGAGAGATTGGCGACACTACACGACTCAACGGTTGATGTGTCGTAAAAACCAATAGCCAATAACCAAGGATGTGATGAGGCGACGAAGTGACGAGGTGACGAGGTGATTCCATCCCACGAGGTGACCTCACCCCACTACGTTACGCTCGCCGGGTCATTCGTGGTTCCTGGAGCGAGACGGCCGGGCCCATCCTGCACGCGAGAGCCGGCAGGTCAGAGGTCAGAGGTCAGAGGTCAGCGGCAGGTGGCGCAGTTGCCGACGCCGGTGGTCGCCGCTCCGTGCGGCGGCGGCGCAGCCCAGGTACCGGCCGGCACGACTGCTGGCCGCTGATGGCCGGGGTCGCTGAGATACGTCATCAGTGGCCGTCGGGTCGCTGAGATACGTCATCAGTGGCGGCCGGGGTCGCTGAGATACGTCATCACCAGCTGAGATACGTCATCAGCTGAGATACGTCATCAGTGGCCGTCGGGTCGCTGAGATACGTCATCAGTGGCGGCCGGGGTCGCTGAGATACGTCATCAGTGCCGGCCTGGGTCGCTAAGATACGACATCAGCTGAGATACGTCATCAGCTGAGAAACGTCATCAGCGGCGGCCGGGTCGCTGAGATACGTCATCAGCTGAGATTCGTCATCAACTGGGACACGTCATCAGCTGAGATACGTCATCAGCTGAGATACGTCATCAGCTAAGATACGTCATCAGTGGCCGTCGGGTCGCTGAGATACGTCATCAGTAGCCCCTGGGTTAGGTTCGCACGCCGACGCTGACCTGTGAGAAGAAAGAGAGAAGCAATAAAGGCTGGTCTCTGAAGCACATTTCTGCCAGATGGGAAGAAAGTGACTAAAAAGTTTGACCTGCAGAAAAGTGCTTACGGGCTTCCCGGTAGTTGTTGTGTCGCTATCACAAGGGACCCATTGGACTTGTGCCCTATAGTGACTCTATTATATTATATATATATATATATATATATATATATATATAATAAATATAATATATATAATCATGTGATAGTATACTATCGTATGACATAGTATACTATATATTATATACATATATATATATATATATATATATATATATATATATATACATACAGGTGTGGCAATAGTATACTATATATACATGTAACTGTAGAGTATAACCACTGCAGTTGATGCGCCCTAAAACCCTAATAACTAACATACACGTGTCGCTATAGTATACTATATATACGTGTGGCTAAAGTTCCCCATAGGACCAACTCCACTGATTTGCAACTTCCCGATACATATTTGCACCGAATGTCGGCAAACGGCCTTAACAGTAGCGAAATGTCGCTGATTGAAGCCTTGGACATCTCCATCTGTCTGGACCGATAACTTCCAATATCTTAGCCGCGAAGTCTGGTTTGCGTTCAGGACTGAGGAGCCTAAAGTTGGACACAATGCGGGTACCAGGTTAATGCAGTTCTCAAGCAGCGAGGCCTGTATGTGTCGTTAGTCCTACGAAGCTGAAAATTGCCAACGCGTGCGTGTCCAAACCTAAGACAATAATCACGAACAATGGTTCATCACCTGTTATTCAACATCCTGCGAATCACGAGGATATATATCAAGTGTGTGATGGATCGATCCACCACGGGATATCCATCGCAGTGACACCATGGATCCACTATGGAGATTCATCGCAGTGACACTATGGATCCACTATGGAGATTCATCGCAGTGACACTATGGATCCACTATGGAGATTCATCGCAGTGACACCATGGATCCACTATGCAGATTCATCGCGGTGACACTAAGGATCCACTAGGGAGATTCATCGCGGTGACACTATGGATCCACTATGGAGATTCATCGCAGTGACACTATGGATCCACTATGGAGATTCATCGCGGTGACACTATGGATCCACTATGGAGATTCATCGCGGTGACACTATGGATCCACTATGGAGATTCATCGCGGTGACACTATGGATCCACTATGGAGATTCATCGCGGTGACACTATGGATCCACTATGGAGATTCATCGCAGTGACACTATGGATCCACTATGAGATCCACAATCGCGGTGACACTATGGACCACTATGGAGATTATCGCGGTGACACTATGGATCCAGCGCGAGGATCCACCAGTGACACGACGCCGCACAGACAGCTGACGGTCGATCGTGACGTCAGAACACTACTGGCGCAGGGGTGCAATGTCATCTGAGGGGGGTAGGGCACGGCCATAAACAGCAATATTAAAAAGGAACAAAAAATACGCGTCCCGATACTTTTCAGGCAAGGGGATGTTTTTCGTGGAACAGCACCGTATGATATTTTGAAAAGGTGAAGCATTTTCAGGTAGATTTTAGTTGAATCACTTGCCATCCCGTACACCTGTTCTTATTGAATCTCCGCCAAACAGGTCAAAAACTGTCGTTTGATCTTTATCGGACACTCGACTTCAACAAGCGGCAACTAATGCTGCCGTTTTCACACGCCTGTGCTTCGTGTGAAGCAGGCGTGGAGATTGATTAGCTTTGGCTGAACTGGCAACACAGCGTGTGACGTCACATCTGCGGCTGGAATAGCACGCCAGCTGGAAGGACAGTTGGTCTCCTTCCCACAGCCACCCACCCGTCGCACCGCAATCCCAGTCCCAGTGATCGGACACCGCATTCATTGAGGGGGATGTCGGTTAAGCTAACAAAATACTTCATCTCGTGCATATTTCCGGAGGGGGCGAGCGGTCTAGGGGTAAGTTGCTCGTCTCACAATCGAAAGGTTGTGGGTTCGAGTCTCACCTGTCGCTACTCTTCGCCCGCGACCAGTCGGCGTGAGAGATTGGCGACGCTACATGACTCAACGGTCGATGCGTCGAAAACCAATAACCAACCAACCAACCAACCAACCAACCAACCAACCAACCAACCAGCATATTTTCGGAGCAGTTTCCACACCACAGCGAACATCACTAAACGGATCCGTGGTGACGTCTGGTGCTTGGCTTCTTCTTGTAAGTGCCCCACATTACCGCTCGCCCTCTTCCGGCGAAGGTGGAACAGAGGAGGGGCGGGGCAGGGGGATATGCCCCCACATTTCATGAAAGTTTTACATTGATGCAACGGCGATGCCTGGTAAGAATGAACTTCACGGAGATCCATTCCATCCTCCCCACACTTTTTGAGACGTTACTACGCCTCTGTCTTCCGGCTGCCGTTAGCCGCCAGTGAGCACTGACACGCACGCGGTCTGACGTGGACTTGATTTGTCGACCCGAGTCGCCAACAAGTGGTAGGGTAGGCGCAGGTGTGCAACTTTGTAGATTTGATTTGTGGTCGACCAAGAGCGGATCCAGCACGAGTGAGCGGAAGGTTGCCGGCTCTCCCGCTCTAGCGACACAGTCTTGAGTTGCGCCATGCTCTGCGACTGGAGCGGCACCACGAGGTCAAGGTTGGACTTCCGAGAGGTCAAAGTTGGTCTTCAAAGAGGTCAAAGTTGAGCTTCCAAGAGGTCAATGTTGGGTTTCCAAGAGGTCAATGTTGGGCTTCCAAGAGGTCAATGTTGGGCTTCCAAGAGGTCAAAGTTGGGCTTCCAAGAGGTCAAAGTTGGGTTTGCAAGAGGTCAAAGTTAGGTTTCCTGTGGCCGCTCATGATCAAAGACTGGTCGAAACGGTCACACAAGTCCAGATAACAAACAGTTAAGATGCCTCCTGATCCGCTGTCCTGGGACCGCGCCTGCCGGCTGTGGACGAGGATCCAGCAGACTGGGCGCGGCTTAAGTGGACTGGGCGTGGTCGGCTGTGACACAAAGCCGACGATGTGTGTAGCCGTCAGCGGTAAGTGACGCTAATATTTTGGCCGACTAGCCGCGCTGAACCCCATCGGATGAAGTCATCAGCTGACATCGTTTGTTGCTATTTGAGACTCGTAACCATGGCAACCCGTTCACTATTTCACTGATGGTGTTTCGTGAATTTCACTGTTCCACTGATGATGTTTCGTGAATTTCACTGTTTCACTGATGATGTTTCGTGAATTTCACTGTTTCTCTGATGTTACTCCCATTTCACTCTTTGACTGATGTTTACTTTTCTCTGTATGATTGACGATGTTGCTCGCATTTCACTGTTTCACTGACGATGTTATGGGCGCTGCATGACCGATGTAGTCGATGCGCCCCTAAACTCCAATAACCAACCAACCAACCATGGCAACCCGTCAAAGCGTGACCACCGACGCCTTTGTCAAGGACAAAACCAGTAAGTCACCAGCATCGAAACGTTTGGAGTGCAGCTGTTTATTTATACACGCAACTGTTACATAGTGTATCTTCATTCATTCCACTTCAAACCACAAGGATCTGCGAAATTGAAAATTCATTGGTAAATGTTCGTTGAAGGAGTGCGATGCCCGAGAAGAATCACGTGCAGGTATGTAAGAATACGTAAGAATCGACAGGGTGCGGTGGCAGAAAATGAGTAGAGTATATAAGGTTCGATAGGCCATTATTTCCATATAACGTAGCGGCCGTGACAGAGATAAGGTTGGCTGAAGACGAATTCTCATCTCTATGCCTTTCTCCTGTCCGCTTCTCTTTGCGCCCTGAGTCGGTTCAGACGCGCTCAACCATCAATCCACTTCCGTTTCCACGGGCAGAACATACAGACATTTCAATTACCACGTGCCGATTTGCATCACCAGATGAACGATCCGACCGAAATTAATCCAGATCACAGCGTGAAATCCGTACAAATGTCTCGCCGTCGACGCCACCACAGGACGGCACTTGTCCGCTCCCCCTCCCCATCCCCGCCAAGCTGGACGCTCGTGTAACCACACCAGCCTTCCCGCCGTTCAGCGTTTCCTTGGAGACCGTTTATTAACCGATCACTCGCCGATGACTACACCACGCCGTACCTCGGGGCTGATTGGCGGACTTGCGTCAGGGTCGAGCCACGCCGACCCCCCCCCCACCATGGGGGAGGAGGCGACGGAGACAACTCCGTCGCCTGTAATTATGAGATGCCACCAAGTCCCCATCCTGTAATTAGGTAATGCGACAAGTCCCGTCCTGTAATTAAGCGACAGCAGTGCCGATCGAGGTGACCGGTGGGTCCCGGGAATGAGGTGGTGTCCTGCTGCCCGGCTGTGAGTGTCCTGTAGGTAGGCAGTATCCTAGGAACTTCGGCAGGTGTCCAGGAGACCTCGACAGGCGTCCTGTAGGTAGGCGGTGTCCAGGACACCTCGACAGGTGTCCTGTAGGTAGGCGGTGTCCAGGACACCTCGACAGGTGTCCTGTAGGTAGGCGGTGTCCATGACTTCTCGACAGGTGTTCTGTAGGTAGGCAGTGTCCAGGACACCTCGATAGGTGTCCTGTAGGTAGGCGGTGCACAGTACACCTCGACAGGTGTCCTTTAGGTAGGCGGTGTCCAGGATAACTCGGCTGTAGGTGTCCTGCTCTGATAGACACTGAGGGCGTGGTGTGGGGGATGGGGTACCGCTAGCCAGTTGCCACCACGCAGAAGACGAGTGTAGATAGTGTAACATGACACGGTGAGAGTGTGACATGACACGGTGAGAGTGTGACATGACACGGTGAGAGTGTGTAACATGACACGGTGAGATAATGTGACATGACACGGTGAGAAAGTGTAACATGACACAGTAAGAGAGTGTAACATGACACGGTGAGAGAGTGTGACATGACACGGTGAGATAGTGTAATATGACACGGTGAGAGAGTGTGCCATGATACGGTGCGAGAGTGCAGCATGACACGGTGACAAAGTGTAACATGACACAGCGAGAGAGTGCAACATGTCGCGGTGAGAATGTGACATGACACGGTGAGAGAGTGTGACATGACACGGTGAGAGAGTGAACACGGCATGGTGATGGTGTAACTTGAGACGGTGACCCTTACTCAGCGCATACCAGCGCATCTCACATCACATAACAGCAGGGACAATAAATTTCGGGGACACAGCTTACTGTCGATGAAGGAGCTACAACGAATAGTAGACACCGCAGACAGTATTGGTAAACAGTGAACATTGTCGGCAATATGAAGTAGACCATTTAGACAGAGGAGCGGTATGACCGAGTGGTTAGAGTGTTCTACTTTGGATCCAAAAGGTCCCGGGTTCGACACTCGCACCACTCGGACATCTTCCAATCCGCGGCACACCGGCGAAATAGTGCGGGCGCCGCCATAACCATTGTTGCGTAAAGTACGTCGTAAGCCACCCATTACAAAAATGGACAGACAGCATATAAAGAAAGATCAGGTAGCATAACGAAGCAGTAGAAGTAGGGACAGACATACAGAATGTACAGGATATGGAGAAAGACGACAAAGACCGCACAGAGAGAAAGAAGGAGCGAGAGAAAAGATGGACAGCGAGCCAAGAACAGGTGGCATTTAAGAGCGGCCGTCACGGTTGACTCGGGATAGACAGCGTGGTACACAGTCGGTGTCGTCACAGGATGTGTGACGTCAGACGCGTGACGTCACACGTGTGTGACGTATCGGTGACGTCATTCTCGTGTGTGCTATGCAGGCAATTGCACCTCAGCACGACACTGTCTTACCACGATTCTACTATAGGCGCTACATGATCAATGTAGTCGGTGCGCCCTGAAGCCCCAATAACTAACTAATCACGATTTGACTACTGAGTTTCCATGACTAAACTTGCTATGGCCGCTGTATGACCGTTGCAGTCGATGCGCCCTTGAAACCACGCGTTGGCTTGAAGCAGCCAACACTCGTGTGTACTGCGGCGATCCACTGTGCAGGACCTGGGTCCATGGCGAGGACGCAATATATGACGATATTTGCCAGAGGCATGCCTTTGCGGACCCGTGATGGAGCTGTTTTGAAGCCAAGATGTACATGTTAACTTCAATTTTCACTATGATTACGCGTCACCGATGCATATTTGTTCCCAGTTTTTCAACTTGGCCACTTTCCAGTGGATGAAAGCATCATTTGTATGAAAATAGCATAGAAAACGTACTTCCCAGCTCTACTCAAGTGAAGCACTGCCTTAGTGCCTTACATGGACCGAGACCGCCCCTGGCCCATGCGCCGACATGCTTGGTAAAGTCGTGAGTGTACCTTGCCGTTGACTGTCGAAAAGTCGAATAATAATAGTGGTCTAGGGGTAAGTTGCCTGTCTCACAGTCGAAAGGTTGTGGGTTCGAGTCTCACCTGTCGCTACTCTTCGCCCGCGATCAATCGGCGTGAGAGATTGGCGACGCTACATGATTCAACGGTCGATGTGTCGAAAGACCAATAACCAACCAACGATTGTCGAATGATGTGCATTCTCGTGCACGGTTGGCCAGCGGCAGATTGAGCAAGTTTAACGGCAATGTGAGATTGTCAGGCTCGGATCAATTCCTCGCTAATCGCGAATGTTCCCGCTGCTGGGCCTACGACTGACTCTCGATGCCGATCACCAAACCAGTGTTTTGTGCGGACTGGATAGATATAGTGAGCAGTGTATGTAGTGAGCAGTGGATGTAGTGAGCAGTGTATGTAGTGGATGTAGTGAGCATGGCACACTGCCCTGCAACTACACATACTGGTGGATGGTGAGCATTAGCAGTGAGTGTCAAATTGGCGATCATAAAGAGATTAAACATTCATGTTTGGACTGTTTTGGCATCTATTGGGGTGATGATCCACACATCTGGCTGAAGGGTTTGTTGTTGGCCATCAATATGTGACAGCCGGATAGTGCCCTGATGTTCTGTAGGTAATAGCCCGAACACTTTTTCATTTGGACACTTTTATTTCGACACTTTTCGGCTGGATACTTTCAGCTTAGCACTTCCAGCTCGGTGACAAAGCACCCAATCAATAAACCTTGCACACGTCCCTAAAACATCAACAGGCTATATGGTCAACATGGTCGATGCGCCATAAAGCCAAACAAACATCAACAGTCTCCTCAACAGGAAATTCAAATTATAAACAAACGCACGAGCATAGCTATTCAACGATCTTCACGTCCATAATACGCGCGAAGCCACGCAAAAGGCGGCGACATCAACCGTCTCAGCTGCACCTGCGATAACAGGAGTGCACAGCTACCTTCCCGTTGGACATCGTCGCGCCCGTGCCGCTGCCCTGGCGCACCGTCGGCCCGACACGAGCTAATGCGAAGGTCGTGTCCTGTCACATCGGCGCGTTCTCGGCCTCGTAATTGCGCGACCGATTACCAGACTCTTAACGTGACGTCAGGTTCCGGGCCGGGGGGCAGAACGACGCGGGAACACGTGTCCGGGGAAACTGGCCAACTCGGCGCGGCGCAGACTCGGGATGGCGCCGCGACTGGTGATTTTAGTTAAGATAGCTACTAAGATAAGATAAGAGAAGGTTATCTTAGTTAAGATAGTACTAAGATAGGATAAGATATAGTCATTTTAGTGAAGATAGAATAAGATAGTCATTTTAGTGAAGATAGTGAAGATAAGCACACACGTGTGACCGTCTGGTGTAGTTGATGGGCAGGTTATCATGAGCGGGGTCGTTGTATTATGGCGGTATCTTCGCGCAATTTATTGAAATGGTTGTGATTGTGATTGAAATGTCAATGATTGTGTGACGTCAGACAGCCGTTTTCCCGTTTTATGAGGACGCCCGTTTCAGAGGAAATTTTATGAGTCCACATATCCCATCACGTTAATGTTATGACAAGTTGAAAGTTCTATTATGCAGCCCGCCGGGATGTCACGTTCAAAAGGGAATTAGCAACAGGTCAATCTAGGTCACCTGTCACGTGCGAATAGGTGGAGATACTACTTTTTGTCAGATGATGCCAAACTATGGCAGTTCCTATTTTCTGCTCCAAGTTTCTGCGTAACAGTTTGCCAGGATGGGCAAACGGCAGGAAGCGGCATGCGGTGATTCAGGGGCTCTGGAGTGGCTTCAGTTTACACACATAAGATATTGAATTGCATATCATAGCATGCGATTGAATGAGATGTACGTTTGTCGCATAGGCTTACTTCGGTGCGGAATGCAGTGAAAGCAAACACACGCCTGAAGACCAGACCACTTCACATTTCACGTGACATGTGACCTCGGGTCAACGCACGCCACGATACCACAACGGGAGTATGGTCTTTGTGTTTGTTGCTGTTGGTGTTGGTTCCCTGTCAAGCAAAAACGCCTCTGAAGCCTACGTCGGGAGGCGTGTCTAAGGCCGAGTTGGAGTCGTTTTGGCGACGCGATGTCAATAGTGACGTATCGTCTGTACTGCGTTACTTGCGCATGCCAATCACAGCCTTCTTTAGAAAAGTAGTACTGAAGTTGTGTTAGTGTAGTGCTGTGGCCGCGTAATTGTAGCGTGCGCATATCTGTCAAACAATAGCGAAGCAATCCGCAGGCTTGCTTAGCAAACCACACCAAGAACAAATTTGCCATGACACAAACTAATAGATCCAGGGAGGTCAAGTGCAATGCAGCCGAAGTTGTGAGAATGGGGTCAGGCGGTCATTTGCCCACCCCTCTTCGGGGCCGGACAAATATCCTCACTGAGAGCAGCCGATACATATTTTTCTCTCCCAATCGAATTTTATATTTACTTATGCGACCGCGGTGCGCCCCCCCCCCCCGACCTTCACACACGCATTCAACACGAATTGCCCGCCTGGATTTTATGGGCGCGAATGATTAATTCTGGTCGAGGCGCTCTAAAGCCCAAATAACGTAACTAACTAACACAGCCTGGGGCGCTGTATAACCACTGCAGTTGATGCGCCTTAAACCCTAGTAACTAACTAACTAACCCGCCTGGATTTTCTAGTCGGTCGAAGTTTGCCAAAAGTAGATCGGCTATCCACCCTGTTGCCCCCTCCCCCCGAACGTCGGCTGGATTCGCTAGTGACGTCATTGTCCGACAGCGTGGGCAAACCGACAGCGGCTTCTCTGTTGTTATCATCGCTACGATAGCCCGCACGCAGTCCGGGGGTCGCAGTTGCTCGGTCGGTAGGGCGCTGCACTCCTGATCGCAAGGTCGTCGGTTCGGATACCGCAGCTGACGGGAGTACCAAGTCTGCCCTCGGTAAACGGACATGGGAGGTCGGCGACGCTGCATGGCCCGGCAGGTGAATGTGTCGTAAAATAAACAATGGATGGTCGCTTGGTTATTGGTTTTTACGACACATGGACCGTTGAGTCATGTAGCGTCGTTAATCTCTCACGCCGATTGGTCGCGGGCGAAGAGCAGCGACGCAGCGACAGGTGAGACTCGAACCCACAATCTTTCGATTGTGAGTCGAGCAACTTACACCTAGACTACTCGTCCCCAAAATAAACAATGGTTCTTCTTCTGAACACAGCCGGCTCATAGATACGACGAGCCAACATTTTAAGCATTTAGCGGCTCTATTTTAATGTTGTCCAGAGCATACCTCCGATAAGTATCCGGCTGCACATCCTATGATAATGGCCCGACTATACTTTGAGAGATCTTCAGAACCGAAGATATGAAGCATCCGCCGTTTATTTTGTGTTTTGTTTCAAAGCTATGATGAATAGAAAGAAAATGCGGAACGCCTGACCCCCCCCCAGGCATCAGCACCGAAAAGGCCAGGCTAGGACCAAGCTGATGGTGCCTGAAAAATTAGTTTAAGCGCCGTTTCACTCCAAATGAAGTTTTGTGTCGAACTATTTTCGTATTCTGTGGGGAGAAAAGAGAACGAACACCACGGCCAGGTTCTTGTTCAGGTTCTGAGCTCCGTATGAAGCGTTTTATTCTGGCTTTACCTCACACTACCTAGTTCCCCGTCCCCTCCCCGGACCTCGTACCCCATGAAATCCCGGTTCCCGTCCACCTTCCCTTCTCTCCTGGCTCCTGCCTCCTGGTTCCTATATATGGCCCCGTCTCCGGGATCCTGCCCTCCATTTCCGGTCTCCAATCTGTGACCCATCCGGTCCCCTGTTCCCAGTTCACTTTCACCAGTCTCCTGTCCACAGTTCCGTTTCCTCTGACCTAGTTCCTGTTTCCTCTGTCCCAGTTCCCGTTTCCCTGTCCCAGTTCCCGTTTCCCCTGGTCTAGTTCACGTTTCCCCTGGCCTAGTTCCCGTTTCCCATGGCGCAGTTCCCGTTTCCCCTGCCCAAGTTCCCGTTTCCCCTGACCCAGTTCCAGTTTTCTCTGTCCCAGTTCCCGTTTCCTCTGGTCTAGTTCACGTTTCCTCTGTCCCAGTTCCCGTTTCCCCTGCCCCAGTTCCCGTTTCCCCTGCCCCAGTTCCCGTTTCCCCTGACCACAGTTCCGTTTTCTCTGTCCCAGTTCCCGTTTCCCCTGGTCTAGTTCCCGTTTCCCCTGGCCCAGTTCCAGTTTCCCATGGCCCAGTTCCCGTTTCCTCTGTCCCAGCTTCCGTTTCCTCTGACCTAGTTCCTGTTTCCTCTGTCCCAGTTCCCGTTTCCCCTGCCCAATTTCCCGTTTCCTCTGCCCAAGTTCCCGTTCACTCTGTCCCAGTTCCCGTTTCCCTGGCCCAGTTCCCGTTTCCTCTGCCCCAGTTCCCGTTTCTTCTGACGCAGTTCCCGTTTTCTCTGCCCCAGTTCCGGTTTCTTCTGTCCCAGTTCCCGTTTCCCCTGCCCCAGTTCCCGTTTCCCTGTCCCAGTTCCCGTTTCCTCTGTCCCAGTTCCCGTTTCCCCTGGCCCAGTTCCCGTTCTCGTGTCCCAGTTCCCGTTTCGTCCGTTCCCGCTTCCCCTGCTTCCCTGCCCCAGTTCCCGTTTCCCCTGTCCCAGTTCCCGTTTCTCCTGGCCCAGTTCCCGTTTCCCGACCCTTGTCCACTGGTCCAGCTCCGGTGCCGGTGCCGCCGACCCTGCCCACTGAAGCCACACGTAGACGGCCGACCAGTCGACACCACCACCGCAACTGCGCAGTAAGGCTCACCTGAGTCGGCTCCGTAGCCGGCGGCGGCCGGGATCACGACCCCGGCCGGCACGAGCTGACTTCGCAGCTGGCTCGGCCGCCGGGTAACAGCTGCGCTGTCGGAGGTGCCGATGCTGTTGCCAGCAACTGCTGTGTAAACTGACAGTCAGCGCTGTCGGAAATGGGTGGGGGAGGGGTGGGGGTGGGGGCGGTCCTGAGGGCGCAGATCGAATGCGAAGTTCGGCGCGTTGGAATTTGGAAGTTTAAATTTTTGAAGTGTCGGAAATTGGTCGGACAGAAAAACTCGGATTTTTTGGATGACTTAGCAGCACTTTGATTGATTATTTGAGCTTAAGGGCGCGCCGACTACAAGGTCATTTAGCGCCCATACTTAGCAGCACGCTGGCTGTGCAAAAAAACGCAACGTGAGCTGTCCTCCCCGATGGTTATAAAATTTCACTCGCAAGTAAGTACGAAGCATAACAAATTATCTGAATTATTAAATCTTAAAGTCTCCTTAACCTGACCAACACTTCAACCCCTTGAAAATCAATGCTAAAACGAAAACCAATGAAGACTAATACTTAAAACTTTAAATCTCCTTAGTATTCTGTGCAGCCTCCCGAATGAGACTGAAAAACACTTGGCGTCCTTGCTCTTTTTGAGCCGCCGTGTCCTGGGAAGAGCTGCCGTCGGCCGCCCCCCGTGCCCCCTCCCCCCTCCCCTCCTCCCCTCCCCTACCTACTTACCCCTCCCCCGACGTGGTACTCTTCTGGCCTGCATTGATGTCCAACACCGAGGAAAATAAATCAGCTGGCCGGCTTAGTTATTTTGAGCATAGGTGACACAGTTCAATCGGAGGTACACCGACCATAAATGGAGCGTGACATCCGTGAGTGATGTGCTCGCTTTGTTCTACCGTGTCCATTGTGTTGTGGTGAGTGACTTGTGCCCACTTGAATGGGGACGGTTATCTGGCGAATGCATGCCGCATGAATGAGGATGTGCTGGGCCTACAGACACGTGCCGAGCTGTAAAGCCAGCTTGTGGCGCCTTACGGTTCCAAGGTCTACTCAGTGTACGGTTGAGTGTGAGTAGAGTGGTGTGTGTACCTCAGGTTTACATCGGACCGGATCAGCAGAATCGAGGCAACGTTCCGTCTACGTCATACCGCTCGGAATGAAATGGAGTGCTTGGTGAGACCCGGCTCGTGGTGAAGGGGCGCAATATTTCACCCGGTTCCAGACGGGAACATCGTGCTACATTGAGATAATGACGTAGGTGTTTCCTTTAATTGGTGCCTGGAACACGTTTAGGCAATCTCATCAATACTCGCCAGCGGTATTAATTAAGCTATTGGAAGGAATAATGATTTGATACTTCGGTGTAAACAGTTCAGGTTCCTGGCTGTAAAATGATCTAGCGTGTAAAGGTATTGCACAAGGATACATGCATGCGCATACATGCACACGCACACTGAAAGGAGAATGCTTCATTGGTAGCATACACCTCCCCTCTCCTTTCGCTACATCTCTTGCAAACGAACTTCTTCCGACCTTTCCAGCTTATTCTATGTTGCCGAAGTCCATAGAGATCTATATATTCATGTATGAACTTGATTCAGTTGCAGTGCGTCCATATATCTATAGCGATCAGTTGTTGCTTGTCGACAGGAGTCCAGTGAACTGCAAATGTTGTTCACTGAACTGCAAATGTTGTTTGGCCGACTGAGGCATGCAAGGTGGGAACAGGGCAGACTCGTGTTTATCACTTCATGACTGCAGGGCAAATAGTGTTGCAAGCAAAACTAACTGTGCCACGTGACGACCAGACCCGCGGATTCCTCTGGCTGGGACACTAGGCCGTGGTCAGCCTGATAGTGTCACGTAGCGCGTGGCTGTGATGCGGCACAGTCTACGTTCTTAGTCGCCAGTCATGGTAATGGTGTACTGGAACATATTTCCGTGACCGCCTGTTCCTACTTGTAGACGAAGATATCACGCTCTAAAAAAAAGGAAAACGATGTACTAACGTAAATTTTACCAATTATCTTCATGGATTTTGTTTCATGTAAAAAATAAACCAAAGATGTTACGTCGTATTCACGCTCTTGATAGAAGCATGACTTCTAAGTAACTACTCCACTAAAAGGTCCTTTTGGTCTCAAATTTAGATATCTTGCGGCGAACAATCGATGGTAAGGAGACGCAAATTCAGCTTGAAGCTAAAGCTTTTCGTTATATTCGAAACTTTCAATACAACTTTACATCTCATCAGTTAGGTCATCGCCATCGATCACTCAACTGTCACAACATTACAATCAACGTCTTGCTGTAATTTAGTATTTTTGCTCGCTGTTCATGTGCGGCACATGCGATTTGCTCACGCCAGCTTGATCATAGACTGAGGACGTGGGAAGTGTTGCAACTGAATACAATCTTTTGCGTCTCTGAAGCTAAGCCGTCAAGGACGTCAACACCTTCAGTTTCCAGATGGGTCCGACTCCGGGGCGCGGGAACGAACTTCAAGATGGGGCGAGACGTTGGTCGACTTGCCCTTTGACCACCAGCAAATGACGAAAACACTCGTAATTTTCACTCATCTTGCATGACGATCGGAAGCGCTACAAGCGCCTCGGCGGTCGCAGATCGAGATGGGTTGTTTGGTTTTTGCCAGCTCAGTAACGAGACAGCCAGCGAGTGCGGGTTCAGTGGCGGATCCAGCCGGCTGGCTCGGGGTGTGCAACTTCCGATGCACTGCCGCCCCCCGCAATTTCTCCAAATCCCGGCCGAAGTGCACGCCGAGACTGATGTAAACGCTGTCGAGCGAGGCAAGCGGAGCAGGTGGAGGAGCGGGGAACGAGTAGCCTAGGGGTAAGTCGCTCGTCTCACAATCGAAAGGTTGTGGGTTCGAATCTCACCTGTCGCTACTCTTCGCCCGCGACCAATCGGCGTGAGAGATTGGCGACGCTACATGACTCAACGGTCGATGTGTCGTAAAACCAATAACCAACCAGGTGGAGGAGCGTGGTGCGCTATGGGCAGCAAGAAGTGTTTCCCTTCGGTCTGGCGATCCACAAGACATGTCATACCAACCCTTCAGCCTTTGGAGGCCACGGTCGGATACCCCGCCCCACCTCCCGGCTCTTCCCTTGTACGAGCTACCAGCGTGCATCGCATCGCTAACCCGCGTATCAACTTCACAATGATTTAGTGGGGTATCTTCCTGCAGTTCTTATCTTCCTGTTTCTTTTCGGGCGGTGTCGGATCCCACTGCAAAGAACCCAGTCAAGGTCGATATTGTATTTCCATTGCCATTCGATGCTGTTCACCCACCTTGACCTGATGTGATATTTTTTCGTAAATCAGTCAGCCTGGGATTGCATAGGACGTTAAAAATGAACGTAGCGTAAATTGTATCTCTAAGTGGAAGAAAATGACATCTTTTGACATCATTGCGAATGTTTCCAAAACGAGGTCCACACCTCGTCTATGTCACCATTCAACACTTGATCTATGTGTTCAAGTGCAACATATCGCACATCGTCAGTCTCCAAAGATACTGCATAATCATATGCTGGAGCATCTGCACAGCGTATTGCGTGTATTGTTTCTGCACAGAGAAAGACTGCACGCGAAAATCATCCGGTTTTAGTGACATTCAAACTGACCTCAGACGTCAAGTTCCCGTCAAACCTTAGGTACCACATTTCCGACACCAATCGCGAGAGCACTCTCGGCGCATTACCATGGCCCTTCCTCACGCCGTGTCGTTGGCATTCGCCGCTCGGTTATTCCCGGTACCTCCAACCGTGCACCGGGAACGGGGCAGAATGCGGCAGAATGCGGCGGGGGCGGGGGCGGGGGGTCAGCTCAGCATGGGCGGTGGTCCCCCTCAGTCGGCACGTCAGGTGTGTGGGTGCACGGCGTTCATGCCTGCACGAATGCAACGAATTTGTCGGTTGCAGCGCGCGTGGTGGTCGCACCCGGCGGTCCGGGCTTTACCTACGCTATGCAGTACTAGGCATACTACTGGTATACTATTTAATCTACACATACAGCGGACCGCATCCTAGCCACACTATGCAACGCTATATACTACTACGACTACTATGCTACTTTATCTATACATAAAGCGGACCGCATTTTACGTACACTATGCAACACTATATACATATATATATATATATATATATATATATGTATATGTACTACACTATTTCATCTACACATAAAGCGGACCGTATTTTACCTGCACTATCAGGTACTATACATACTACTACTATCTACTAGTGTACTACTTTATGTACACATACAATGGACCGCATTTTACCTGTACTATACAGTACTATATATACTACTACTATCTACTACTATGCTACTTTATGTACACATACCACGGACCGGACTTTACCTACATTTCAAACGCAGCCGATCGGTTTTTATCTACACTCCAAGCACAGGGGATTTGATTTTACCGACACCCCGCACCCAGCACCCCGCACCCCGCACCCCGCACCCCGCACCCCGCACCCAGCTCTCTGTGAATGCTGGGTCACACGCTGCTGGCGGAGATTACGTGTTTTTCCTGGAATACTTTCTTTTTGCCGGGGATGTGGGGATCTGATGAGTGTGCAGCATTTCAACAAACGACACGTAAAATGTGGGCTGTTTTGTCACAGCTTGTCATTATAGGCAATGCTCTCGGATATACTCTGTGTGGAGAAGGTCACACTCGTGACCCTTCAGCCAGGCTCAGAATGTGGAGAAGGTCCCACTCATGCCCCCCAGCCAAATTCAGGATGTGAAGAAGGTACCACTCGTGTCCCATTCAGCCAGGCTCATGATGTTGAGAAGGTACCACTCGTGTCCCATTCAGCCAGGCACAGGATGTGGAGAAGGTCCCGCTGGTGGTCCGTTCAGCAAGATTCAGGATGTGGAGAAGAGTCCCCTGGTGGTCCCACTCTCCCCACAGCCAGATTCAAAAGTGGAGATGTGGAGAAGGTCCCACCCCCTGCCCCCCCTCCCACAGTCAGATCCAAGAGTGCATCTGGTGAGACCACCCAGCCCCACACTTCATCACTTCCACACTGCAGATTCGCATCAGACACCGCTCGCAGTGCAGTCGGCTACAACACAGACGGAAATCCCACCTTCCATGTCGGCCCAGCGGCAGTCTGGAGCCGCCTGGACAGTCTGGAGCCGCCTGGACAGTCTGGAGCCGCCTGGAGGCAGTCTGGAGCCGCCTGGACAGTCTGGAGCCGCCTGGAGGCAGTCTGGAGCCGCCTGGACAGTCTGGAGCCGCCTGGACAGTCTGGAGCCGCCTGGAGGCAGTCTGGAGCCGCCTGGAGGCAGTCTGGAGCCGCCTGGACAGTCTGGAGCCGCCTGGACAGTCTGGAGCCGCCTGGACAGTCTGGAGCCGCCTGGACAGTCTGGAGCCGCCTGGACAGTCTGGAGCCGCCTGGAGGCAGTCTGGAGCCGCCTGGACAGCCGGCGCGGCGACTCCCTTCCATGCTGCAGATAAGCCCGGGACGAGGTCTCACGCCGTGTCGCTTTTTGGCCGTGAGACGTCCAGTTTTCTCAGCCGAGACATCCGGTTGCGTTTCAGTCGAGACATCTGGTTGTGTTTCAGCCGAGACATCAGGGGACGAGTAGCCTGGGGGTGAGTCGCTCGTCGCACAATCGAAAGGTCGTGGGTTCGCGTCTCACCTGTCGCCACTCTTCGCCCGCGACCAATCGGTGTGAGAGATTGGCGACGCTACATGACTCGACGGTCGATGTGTCGTAAAACCAATAACCAACCAGCCAACCCATGAGCCGAGACATCCAGTTGGGCCTCAGCGGGGCACAGCTGGATCCATTCTTGCCGCTCGTGCATCCATTCATGCGCCCGCAACACTGTTGGGCAATGGCAGTCCTGACTGACCACTGATAGTGGCGACCCAGACTGACCACGGATAATGGCGACCCAGACTGACCACGGATAGTGGCAGCCCTGACTGACCACGGATAATGGCGACCTAGACTGACCACGGATAATGGCGACCCAGACTGACCACGGATAGTGGCAGCCCTGACTGACCACGGATAATGGCGACCTAGACTGACCACGGATAATGGCGACCCAGACTGACCACGGATAATGGCAGCCCAGACTGACCATGGATAATGGCAGCCCAGGCTGACTATGGATAATGGCAGCTCAGGCTAACCACGGATAATGGCGACCCAGACTGACCACGGATAATGGCGACCTAGACTGACCACGGATAATGGCGACCCAGACTGACCACGGATATGGCGACCCAGTTACACAGGCAATCACAACCCAGAGTTACCCCACCACGGGCAACAGCGACCCAGGCTGACCGGCTCAGTCACACACCGGGGGGAGGGGGGGGGGGGGGTGGACTGCCCGTGCGGTCAGCGCGGGGTACACCGCACAGTCATGTGCCGGACCATCGGCCGGCCCATCTGACGCACCGTCAGAGGAGTCTCCGCCCCGGTGGGCGGTTGTTGGCGTGCCGCCAAATGTCGGGCGTGGCGTGACAGTCGATGACGGGCGACGCCGCCGGGCGTCGGCGGATGACAGACAACTATACACGACAGACGATGACAGATGACAGACGACTATACGACAAACGACAGACGAAGACATGACAGATGACAGACGACTTTACACAGACAGACGATGGCAGATGACAGACGACTTTAACGACAGACGATGGCAGATGACAGACAACTATACACGACAGACGATGACAGATGACAGACGACTATACACGACAAACGATGACAGATGACAGACGACTTTACACGACAGACGATGACAGATTACAGACGATGACAGATGACAGATGACAGATGACAGACGATGAC
This sequence comes from Imbricaverruca yamaguchii, assembly GCA_034440575.1. Taxonomy (NCBI): domain Eukaryota; kingdom Metazoa; phylum Arthropoda; class Thecostraca; family Neoverrucidae; genus Imbricaverruca; species Imbricaverruca yamaguchii. The sequence goes on along the minus strand of JAOTOL010001020.1, from coordinate 33,589 downwards.
AGATGACAGACGATGACAGATGACAGACGATGACAGATGGCAGACGATGACAGATGACAGACGATGACAGATGACAGACGACTGCATACGACAGACGATGACAGATGACAGACGACTGCACTTGACAAACGATGACAGATGACAGACGACTATACACGACAGACGATGACAGATGACAGACGACTATACACGACAGACGATGACAGATGACAGACGACTATAAACGACAGACGATGACAGATGACAGACGACTATACACGACAGACGATGACAGATGACAGACGACTATAAACGACAGACGATGACAGATGACAGACGACTATACACGACAGACGATGACAGATGACAGACGACTATACACGGCAGACGATGACAGATTACAGACTATGACAGGTGATGACAGACGATGACAGATGACAGATGACGGACTGTATGATATGGCAGATGCGCCCAGTATGATACGGCCAGGTGGCGATGACAGATGACAGACGACTGCACACGATGACGATGACAGATGACAGATGACGCCATATGAATACGATGACAGATGGCAGACGATGACAAATGGCAGACGGTGACACAGACGATGACAATGACCAGACGACTGCACACGACAGACGATGACAGATGACAGACGACTGCACTTGACAAACGATGACAGATGACAGACGACTATACACGACAGACGATGACAGATGACAGATGACTATACACGACAGACGACTATACACGACAGACGATGACAGATGACAGACGACTATACACGACAGACGATGACAGATGACAGACGACTATAAACGACAGACGATGACAGATGACAGATGCGCCAGGCGCGTCGCAGACTTAGTATGATATGGCCAGGTGGTGGCTGCAGTATGATATGGCCAGGTGGCGGCCGCAGTATCCGGCTGGCGGTGGAGGTCGTGAGCTGCGGCACAGTATCGCGCCATCTGGGGCGGGGGCTGGGCCGTCGGGGGCGGGGCACTCATGGTGATCACGTGCGTCGATAATTTGATAACGGCGCCGCCGACTACCGTGGTGCGGCTCGTCCTCTGCTTCCTTTTCTTTTGATTTTTGTTCGTGCTTGGTGACAGGAAATGATCACTTGGGGAGTATGAGACAAAAATGCCAGTGCAGGTGGGATCGCTGGTCGAATTTACTGAGCCTGATCTTATTTGCGGCATTTGGAGCTGCAGTTGCGGTCACTTCTTCCGAACCGCTCTGTGCGAGTGGAAGATTCAGAGGATTTGGCGCGTTATCTTTGGAGGAATACGCCACCATCGTCTGATAAATTAATAATTTTAGATTTTAGATTTTTTCAGATTTTAAATGGGGATAGCAAACCCCCATCTAAAATCCAAACTAAGCGTCGCACGAAAACGAAAGACATGTCATCGGAAAGCGCTCGATGTGTAGGGTCCGGATCCACCCTCCAAAACAACTTACCCCCAAAAGTGACGTCACCAGGGGGCTAGATTTTCACAACTTTTCACCACTTCCATTATGTTTTTTGGCTCTGGGGAGTTTATTTTGTGGATATATAAAAACAAAATGTATTTGGAATGAGAAAAGGACATCCAAATCGACCAGGTCAATTATTTTTTTGGGCCCGCAAAAATGCAAATTGTATTTTTTGAAATTTCAAAATGTTGAGTTTTCAAGTTTTCTTTAATTTTCCTTTTCCAAGCGGTAGAGCAGACCGAGAAACGTTGTTGGAAGTCAACTTGCCCTCATGAAGAATGCTTACTTTAGCCATAATCCTCTATTTGAACTGCAATTTGGCAAATACGCACAATTTATATGTAGTCAAAAAGGAGAAAAAAATTCCACTCGTACGTTTTGTTGCATCCCTAAAGATAAGCAAACGCTGAAAGTTTCATTAAAACATCTGTATCCGTGAAAGCGTGACAACTGGTTGAACTTTTTTGGAGGTGACCTCACTTGACCTTGACTAACTCGTTGACCCTAGATGACCTGACATCAAAATTTTGAAACAGCATGCCAAATTGACGTGGGAAAAGGTAGGCTAAGTTTTGGCGCGCTGCCGCGCCGTTCGTCCGCTATCCGCAAAAACTTGAGGGGGGCGGTTGAAGACCCCCCGAGACGGGACAGGTTAATAAGAATCACAAGGGTCATCAGGGTTTAGCCTGTAAAGGGAGCATACTATAAGCCTGAGCAAAACGATGTTCACCGCCCCAACCAAAACCACATAATTCCAAAGAAGCTGTCCACCAACATCCTACACACCAACCAATGCCTATCTAACACTGTTCACTCGATTCTGCATAACACACGCGTCAATCGAGTGTCCCATCAGTATTTCTTTCAACTATATTCAACTATATTCAACTATATTCTCTAACAGTATTTCTTTCAATTATTTCAGTATCTCCTTGTCAACTTCTTTCGTGCCTGCTGAAAGGGACCTGCGTCGTGTACACTTAACCCTTAGCATAAATATCGCTCCATCCACCACTAATTATAACACAAAAACAAGATCAATCAACCTAAAATATTGTCCACCCTATCTTTAATATATTCAATGAGGGACTCGCCACATCATCAGCAGACAGCCTATTCCACTGATCAGCCACCCTTTGGCTGAAAATCTGTCGTAGCTTAAACTGCCTTACGCCTTGACTTGCCTAATTTGAAATGATGACCCCTATGTTATGCTCTAAATAGAAGAGCATCATTCAGATTGACATTATCCAACCCTTTAACGATGTGGTATATTTCAATCACATCACCCCGTAATCTCCCATGCTTGAGTGAGTGCATGCCCAATGTTATAAGCTTTTATTCATATTCTACAAGTTACCTAATCCATTGATGAGTCCATTGGCTTTGCGCTGCCCTCTTTCTAGCATACCTATATATCTGTATATGTAAGGCATTCACGCCTGATGTAAGGCATTCACGCCTGCACATAATATTCTAAGTGGGGTCGCACAGAACATTCCAAGTAGGCCAAGTACAGTTCCTCGTGACTTCCTTGCTCTTTTATCTCGGACTCCTATTAATGATTCCCAACATTGTGATTGCGTTGTTCCTAGCCGAGATACCTTGTTGTTCTGCCTTGAAGTCATTTGAAACTAACACACCTACGCCACTGTCCTCTTCAACGACATCAAGTTCCGTACTTCCCATTGTACACCTGTTTATTAGGTGATTCATGACGCACTTTATGCACATTCACGGCTAATGGCGCCGCCCACACTGTTTCGCCGGTGGGCCGCGGGATTGGGAAACGTCCGGAGCGGTGCGAGTGTCGAACCCAGGACCTTTGGTACCCAGAGCACATCACGTCAACCACCCGACCCCCCCCCCCCCTATTGTACACCTGAAAGTCTCGCCTGCAGACTCCGGACGCACAATTTTCCCCGAGGATATCCTCGTTCGTCAAGCGACCGCCGGACCATGCGTCTGTCGGCTCAGACTGTCGGCTCCGACTGTCGGCTCAAGCGGCTTAGACGCGAGGCGCGGCTTAGACGACAAACTGCCCGGAGCCAGATTTGTGACGGAAATTACACCGTCGGGAGCGACGGTCTGCCGGTACTCCAACACCACCGGTAACACCGCCGGTAACACCGCCGGCAACACCGCCGGCAACACCGCCGGCAACACCGTAGGCAACGCCGTAGGCAACGCCGTAGGCAACGCCGTAGGCAACGCCGTAGGCAACGCCGTAGGCAACGCCGTAGGCAACGCCGTAGGCAACGCCGTAGGCAACGCCGTAGGCAACGCCGTAGGCAACGCCGTAGGCAACGCCGTGGGCAACGCCGTGGGCAACGCCGTGGGCAACGCCGTGGGCAACGCCGTGGGCAACGCCGTGGGCAACGCCGTGGGCAACGCCGGGCAACGCCGTGGGCAACGCCGTGGGCAACGCCGTGGGCAACGCCGTGGGCAACGCCGTGGGCAACGCCGTGGGCAACGCCGTGGGCAACGCCGTGGGCAACGCCGTGGGCAACGCCGTGGGCAACGCCGTGGGCAACGCCGTGGGCAACGCCGTGGGCAACGCCGTGGGCAACGCCGTGGGCAACGCCGTGGGCAACGCCGTGGGCAACGCCGTGGGCAACGCCGTGGGCAACGCCGTGGGCAACGCCGTGGGCAACGCCGTGGGCAACGCCGTGGGCAACGCCGTGGGCAACGCCGTGGGCAACGCCGTGGGCAACGCCGTGGGCAACGCCGTGGGCAACGCCGTGGGCAACGCCGTGGGCAACGCCGTGGGCAACGCCGTAGGCAACGCCGTGGGCAACGCCGTAGGCAACGCCGTGGGCAACGCAAACGCCGTGGGAACGCCGTGGGAACGCCGTGGGCAACGCCGTAGGCAACGCCGTAGGCAACGCCGTGGGCAACGCCGTGGGCAACGCCGTAGGCAACGCCGTGGGAACGCCGTGGGCAACGCCGTGGGCAACGCCGTGGGCAACGCCGTGGGCGACGCCGTGGGCAACGCCGTAGGCAACGCCGTGAGCAACGCCGTAGGCAACGCCGTAGGCAACGCCGTAGGCAACGCCGTAGGCAACACTGACGGGCAACACTGACGGGCAACACCGCCGGCTGTCGAGCCATTGTTCATCTCTCAGGAGCATGCAGTTGCGGTCCTCGCTATTCAGACATCCAGATCTGCTCTGATCTGTTCTGATCCAGATCTGTTCTGGGAAAAAAGCCGACGACTCTATTGCAGTACCAAGCTGGTGCCAGGTCGGTGTCAGGTCGGTGTCAGGTCGGTGCCAGGTCGTTGCCAGGTCGGCGCCAGGTCGTTGCCAGGTCGGCGTTAGGTCAGCGTCAGGTCGGTGTCAGGTCGGTGTCAGGTCGGGGTCAGGTCGGGTGTCAGGTCGGGGTCACCTCGCGCAAACAGTGAAGACACGTGAAGACCGCAACATGGTATTTGATGCACGTGCACTGCACAGTATGCACCGCGTCAGCCTTTTTGCTGGCTTGCATTGCACGTGGATGCACGCGCTAGCATCCCGGGACATGTAAGCATGCAGCAGCCCTGACCTGCAGTAGCACCTCTGACCCCATGACCCCTGACCCCACGACCCCGCGGATCCACGGCGCCGCTGACTTTGAAGAGGGGAGGGTGGTAAGTGAGGGGGTGGGGGGGGTGGCTCGTTCGTGGATCTGTTCTTTCCATGCAACGCCTATGGACGTAATGCCAAGCTGTGTGATGTTGGAGGAGACACAACCCCCCCCCCCCTGCCCCCACACCCCCGTTCCCTTCTGGCGTAGTACATACCGCCACGGCTAGGCCTTAACACGGAGACGCTAACCAGTGGGTGGAAATGTGTACATTGCTCTCAGGTCTTGTGGAGGTCAATGCGTTTCTCGTTGCTGTAACAACTTATCACTCCTTTAACAAAACGCAGTTCTGTCACAAATAATGTTCATGCTCCATGCGGATCCACATGCTTCACATCAGTGCACGCTTCACGTGTATTTACATGGTTCACGTTATCTCACGCTTCACAGTATTCACATGCTTCATAACTTCACACGCATCACTTGAGTTCACACGCTTTACATTACCATACGCTTCATATCACACGCTTCACACGTATTCACACGTTTCACAGTATCCATGTGCTTCACCTTTTCACACGCTTCACCTTATCACACGCTTCATACAATCACACGCTTCACACCACCAAATGCTTCACACGTATTCACATCCTACGCATTAACATACGTTTCACGTGCATTCACAAGTTTCGCATTATCACACGCTTCACAGGTGTTCACATTATTCACATTATCACACGCTTCACAGGTGTTCACATCTTCATGGGCGCTGTAAACCACGTTGATGCGCCTAAACCCTAATAACTAACTGTTCACATGCTTCACATTATCACGCTTCACAGGTGTTCACATGCTTCACATTGTCACACGATTCACAAGTCTGCGCAAGTTGTGGTTCACCACCACCACCACCACCACCACCACCACCCGGGGTCGTGCACGAGTCGACGGTTCCGGCGCCCCGCCGACTCGTACGACCCCGGCGGGGTCCGGTGACTGTCGTCTGCTGGCGGGCGGGGATCCCCGACCGCAGCGGACCTCCATATAGCGCCCGTCTACCGGCGCGCCTGTGCTCAGGCGCTATATGGGCGCTATACGAACGTTATATGGACGCTATATTACCACTATATGAATGCTATATGGCCGCTATATTGGCACTATATGAACGCTATATGGCAGCTATTTTGGCACTATGAAGGCTCTATGGACATTATATTGGCGCCATATGAACGCTGCATGGAGGCTATATGGACGCTATATGGACGCTACATGGGTGCTATATGAGTGCTATATGGACGCCATATGGGCGATGACGGACGACCGCCTCGGCGTGGTCTTCAGCTGGGTCGGGCCGATATCAAGCTCCTCGAGAGTGTTCCGCCCGATGATGGTGTGCCTAGCGGCGTCCCGATCACTCCCGCGGAGGTTTCCGCGCGCGCGTTGACCCGGGGTAGTTCGGCGGTGACGTATCGCGCCGCACCTGCCGCCGCTCCGGGAACAGACGGAGCGCCGCCGACCCGAGCTGAGAGCGGCCGCCGCCGGACCGCGGCTCGGTCGGGGCGCCCGTCTGGGGGAAGGTGCGCCTGAGCTGCTGACTCAGGTGTACAGCAGGGTCAGGTGTACAGCAGGGTCAGGTGTACAGCGGGGTCAGGTGTACAGCAGGGTCAGGTGTATATCAGGGTCAGGTGTGCAGCAGGGTCAGGTGTACAGCAGGGTCAGGTGTACAGCAGGGTCAGGTGTACAGCAGGGTCAGGTGTACAGCAGGGTCAGGTGTACAGCAGGGTCAGGTGTACAGCAGGGTCAGGTGTACAGCGGGGTCAGGTGTGCATCAGGGTCAGGTGTACAAGGGTGTACAGCAGGGTCAGGTGTGTAGCAGGGTCAGGTGTGTAGCAGGGTCAGATGTACAGCAGGGTCAGGTGTACAGCAGGGTCAGGTGTACAGCGTGGTCAGGTGTACAGCGGGGTCAGGTGTACAGCAGGGTCAGGTGTGCGGGCACTCCATGACCAATGGGGCCAACGGGAAGTCCGATAATCGGTCTCCACCCTACCTCGACCTCAGCGGCCGGGGCCGTCCTCCGCCCTACCTCGACCTCAGCGGCCGGGGCCGTCCTCCGCCCTACCTCGACCTCAACCGCCAGGACGGAGGCCGGTGACCGTGGGAGTGGGTCGTGCACTCTGTGGTCCACTCCCCTCTGTGGTCCACTCCCTCTGTGGTCCACTCCCTCTGTGGTCCACTCCCTCTGTGGTCCACCCCCTCTGTGGTCCACTCCCTCTGTGGTCCACCCCCTCTGCGGTCCACTCCCTCTGTGGCCCACCCCCTCTGTGGTCCACTCCCTCTGTGGTCCACTTGTGGTCCACTCCCCTGTGGTCCACCCCCCTGTGGTCCACTCCCTCTGTGGTCCACTCCCTCTGTGGTCCACTCCCTCTGTGGTCCACTCCCTCTGTGGTCCACTCCCTCTGTGGTCCACTCCCTCTGTGGCCCACTCCCTCTGTGGTCCACTCCCTCTGTGGTCCACTCCCTCTGTGGTCCACTCCCTCTGTGGTCCACCCCCCTGTGGTCCACCCCCTCCCACTCCCTGTGGCCCACTCCCTCTGTGGCCCACCCCCTCTGTGGTCCACCCCCTCTGTGGTCCACTCCCTCTGTGGTCCACTCCCTCTGTGGTCCACTCCCTCTGTGGTCCACTCCCTCTGTGGCCCACTCCCTCTGTGGTCCACTCCCTCTGTGGCCCACTCCCTCTGTGGTCCACTCCCTCTGTGGCCCACTCCCTCTGTGGCCCACTCCCTCTGCGGTCCACTCCCTCTGTGGTCCATTCCCTCTGTGGCCCACTCCCTCTGTGGCCCACTCCCTCTGTGGCCCACTCCCTCTGTGGTCCACTCCCTCTGTGGTCCACTCCCTCTGTGGTCCACTCCCTCTGTGGTCCACTCCCTCTGTGGTCCACTCCCTCTGTGGTCCACTCCCTCTGTGGTCCACTCCCTCTGTGGTCCACTCCCTCTGTGGTCCACTCCCTCTGTGGTCCACTCCCTCTATGGTCCACCCCCTCTGTGCTCCACCCCCTCTGCGGTCCATTCCCTCTGCCGACGGGCGGCGAAGGTGCAGCCGCTGTTTTTTCGCTCGCATTCGCTGCGGCCGGTGGTTCCCAATCTCAGTCATCAGAGGTTCTCGATCTCAGCAACACATCAGCTATGCTGAACATCTTGTCGCGACTCAGAGCGAATCAAGATTGCGGCGGTCGGCGTCACGACCGTCTCGTTGCACGCTTTGGGTGACGTAAAACGGAAACGATAATTTCAGTTGGACTCATGGAACTCGCATGTCGTGAAATCTGGCTGTTCTTTTCCGTGTTTTCCAAGGCATCCTTGGACGATGCTGATGTTGTCGACGCTGTGTGGGACCCTCCAACCAAGCTGCGATGATCAGGGTCGGATCCTGGAATTTTCACGGGGATGCACTCGCATTGAGGAGCACGATTCCCTCGGAAGAGCACCATTCCTTCGAAGGAGCACCACTCCAAGGGTCCCCAGGAGGGACACCACTCCGAGAGTCCCTCGAAAGGGCTCCACCCTGAAGATCCCTGGAGCGGCGACTTCGGCTAAGCACTCGTTGGGCAGAGGACGGGGTGCCTTTTTGTCTCCGAGGGGCGCCTTTCCGTCTGTAGGCGGTGTATTTTATTTGATCAGAGGGTACCCTTTTGCTGACAAGTACGTTGGCGTGGGGGCTGCTTTCGAGCACCCTTCCACCATGTTGGGGTGCATTTTCCTTTCAGAGGAGCACCACCTTTCCGTGAGGACATATGCCCCCCCCCCTACACTCACACACTGTATCTGCCCTAAACGGTGGGTGCAACTTGGATAGCATTGAGAAAAGTGCCAATTTTTGTTTGCACTTTGCATCGTGTAACGCTATCAGCTCGCTCGCTTTCCAGCACCAACTTCTTCGATCTCCCTCGATTGTGTCGGATGCGTGGGCAGGGCCTATACTGTCGGCCAGACATTTCCGACAAATTTTCCGATCCATGGTGCCGGCAGAAGTGTCGGTTTATGGAAGCAGTGGGCGAGGGGGGGGGGGCAGACACGACAAGTTCATACATCCAGGACAGCTCTAGAGGCGAGACAAGACGTGGTGCGGTGCCCTCATTTGATAACACCAGTTTGCCCGTTACCCCACGCTGCCGATCAGGGAACGATGTCAGTTTAACCACGACGCTTCGTTGCTGCTCTTTGAAACGTCCCTCATCGCAGTCCCCTCGAGAACCATCGAACATTCGCTTCGGTCTGGCAAAGCCCTTTTCCTTTTCCGAAGCATCCTCCGGCGCAGGAGATACACAATCCATCACAGAGCCAGCCGGGACTTAGCGCTTGTCTCCGGCGAAATTACACGGTCGCAGTTTCGCTCGCTGCCGGCGATCTTGTGCCTGGACAGGCGGGGAAGGTCGCCGCCGTAATGGTCCAGGTCGCCGTGTGTCGGTCGTAAAGCAGCCGACCGTCGCGACCACTCTATGAGAGGCACCAGACGGAGACCATTTGCCAGCTCGCTGCGACTGCTCAACTTACTGCTGCACTTACCCGTTGGGTACGTTATGAGAGAGAGATGAGCCTGACATGAGGAGGTGGTGTGTTCAGGCTGCTTCCGGTACGTGGTGCGAGAGAGAGAGAGAGAGAGAGAGAGAGAGAGAGAGAGAGAGAGAGCAAGAGAGAACGAGAGAGATAGAGAAGAGATAGAGCGAGAGCGAGAGAGAGAGAGAAAAAAGAGAGAAAAGAGAGAGAGAGAGAGAGAGAGAGAGAGAGCGAGAGAGGGAGAGAGAGAGAGAGAGAGAGAGAGAGAGAGAGAGAGAGAGAGAGAGAGAGAGAGAGAGAGAGAGAGAGAGAGAGAAGAGAGAGAGAGAGAGAGAGAGAGAGAAGCGAGAGAGAGAGAGAGAGAGAGAGAGAGAGAGAGAGAGAGAGAGAGAGAGAGAGAGAGAGAGATGCGCCTGACGTGAGAATGTCGGAGGCGGTGTGTCCCGGCCTCCGTGGCTGACACGTGCCAGCACGTGCCGCACGTGTCGCCACAGCACGTGCGGCACGTGACAGGCGGTACGGCCGCAGGTGGTCCGCAGTGCCGCTCCTCCATTACGGTACACGGTGTGTGGTCCGCCGATCGCACGGATCAACGCAGTGGGGCGGGGATGGCCGAGTGGTTAAGGTGTTGGCTTTGGGTACCAAAGGTCCCGGGTTCGACACCCACACCGGTCGGCACATTTCCCAATCCCGCGGCCCACCGGCGAAACAGTGTGCGCGGCGCCATTAGCCGTGAGTGTGCATAAAGTGCGTCGTGAACCACCCAATAAACAAACAAACGAATGGATGCAGCGCTTCTAATGTGTGATGTGCGGCTTCCGGGTCGTGGACCACTGATCCGGTACTGGTACTGTGGTCGTGGACTACTGATCGGGTACTGGTACTGGGGTCGTGGACTACTGATCCGGTACTGGTACTGTGGTCGTGGACTACTGATCGGGTACTGGTACTGGGGTCGTGGACCACTGATCCGGTACTGGTACTGGGTCGTGGACTACTGATCCGGTACTGGTACTGGTCGTGGACTACTGATCGGTACTGGTACTGGGGTCGTGGACTACTGATCCGGTACTGGTACTGGGGTCGTGGACACTGGTACGGTCGGACTCTGATCGGTACTGGTACTGGGTCGGTCGTGGACTACTGATCCGGTACTGGTACTGGGGTCGTGGACCACTGATCCGGTACTGGTACTGTGGTCGTGGACTACTGATCCGGTACTGGTACTGGGGTCGTGGACTACTGATCCGGTACTGGTACTGTGGTCGTGGACTACTGATCCGGTACTGGTACTGTGGTCGTGGACTACTGATCCGGTACTGGTACTGGGGTCGTGGACTACTGATCCGGTACTGGTACTGGGGTCGTGGACTACTGATCCGGTACTGGTACTGGGGTCGTGGACTACTGATCCGGTACTGGTACTGGGGTCGTGGACTACTGATCCGGTACTGGTACTGGGGTCGTGGACTACTGATCGGGTACTGGTACTGTGGTCGTGGACTACTACGGTACTGGTACTGGGGTCGTGGACTACTGATCTGGTTACTGGTACTGTGATCGTGGACCACTGATCCGGTACTGGTACTGGGTATTGGTACTGTGGTCGTGGACTACTGATCTGGTTACTGGACTGAGCCGAGACCTGGGCTACCTCAACCTGGGCTACGTGCTCGGGTCCAGGTCGCCAAGGTGGTTACTTTTTGGTTACCTTGTTACTCAGTGGTTACTCAGTGGTTACTTTTGTTACTCAGTGGTTACTCAGTAGTTACCTTTGTTACTCAGTAGTTACCTTTTTACTAGGGTTACTGTGATTACTTGGGTTGCGTCGTGGGTACGTGCCGTGAAGAAGTGTGCCCATTGAATTATGAGTCGACACCCTTTGCCGATGCACCATGAAGTCCAATGTGGATGGCGCCGTTCTTTCTCGATGCTTCTACACGGGGAGGGGAAGCGCACATGACCCCCGTGTCGCCCACCCCCTCATCCGCCCTGAGTCGAGACCAGTTTTGGATCGCTTGCCGACAGCACCATGGGTCTAACACGGACCTCCTGAAATCTGAGCAAACCATGGCCCGGATGTTTAGTGAAAAGCCACACACATGAGGAAGCGTGGTAAATACTGCTTGGTATTTCATCGGCACCATCGTTCTTCCGTCCCCGTCAGAGATTAGCTACTCCAGAAAGGAAAAGAAACTCAGATGCAATCATAGCAAGGCACTGTGTCTGTGAAGTTATTGCCTTGTGGGAATAATTACAATCTCAACAGCAGAGGTACCCATACGAGTAACGCGTCTTGGCATTCCTGGTTGGGCCCTGGAAGTGTCTGCTCAAGCGTGAGAACACTGACTCTCACCACGTAGACAGCGTTGCCAGTTTTTCTTCATCGAAACCCGATCCCCATAGTAGGAGGCGACAGCCCATCTCGGCAAGCATGGTCTAATGTTTCCGCCCGGGCAGCCGCCACCTCTATCTACCCATCCGTGCACGCCCGGGAACCACCACCCACCCGCTGGGCAGCTCAGGTGAATTAATCTCCTCCAGCTTCGTCTCGGGCTCCTCCGGCCAGGAGATACCGCCTCAAGCGGATCAAATTACCTTGCCGGCGGCGCCGCCACCTGCGACAGGCTTTTTTCGTTTTCCAGATGGATGGACCCAGTGTGCGATAGTATCAGGATGTGGAGTGTGCGCGTGCAAGGGTGCGGGAACCAGGGGAGAGTGCAGGACGAAATATAGCGCAAGCAGCTGACGCAACCAAAAATCCCATCTGCACTCACGGGGGAGGGCGCAGACGGGCAGCGGGTCCCAAACTTCGGACGAGTCCAACATCGACCCCAAGGGTGTTGCATGGAAAGAATCGACTTCAAATGACTCATGCCCTGCTAACCTGGAGATAGTTCCCGTTATACTGTACGCCTGGCATGTGAAGTAATGCATCCCGTAGTCCATAGATCGCGAGAACTCCTTGCTGTGGACGGATGAGGGGATGGGTAGCCTAGAGGTAAGTTGCTCGTCCCACAATCGAAAGGTTGTAAGTTCGAGTCTCACTTGTCGCTACTCTTAGCCCGAGACCAATCGGCGTGAGAGATTGGCGACGCTACATGACTCAATGGATCGATGTGTCGTAAAACCAATAAATAGCAAACATCAATAGCTGTGGACGGATGTCAGTTGTCAGAATGTCAGATGACAGATGTCAGATGCCATCGGCATAGCGATGCGTCGGGAACGACGTTGAAGATGTCCGGAGGAAACCACGAATCAATATAAAATTTTGCGGAGTTTCGTGATGGTGTTTGATAATTCCGCCAAATTAGCCATACCTGGCGACAAAATTGGCGTCAGGTTCAATAGCTGGCTGACTGTCACTTCATCGTGGCGGATCCAGGGGGCCAACGGGGTCATGCCCCCACCCTTGTGATTGACTGATTTGAAGTAAAAATTTGCACTTATGCACGATTTGCGGAAAACATGACACACTTCATGTCGAAAGTGATGGCTCAATCTTAATTCCAGGTCCTAACCTATCCAAATCCAGTGAATTTGTTTGCTTCACGATAAATTTATATCCCCCCTCCCCAAGCCGACTCAAACCGACCGGCTGAATCCGCCTCTGTCGCAATGCACATCCGATCGTCCCAAACGTCAGCACGAGCGCTGGTCGGCCCAGGCGTTACTCGGGACTGCGGATGACACAGTTTTTCGTCGACCTCAAAAACAGGGTCTCTTAAATCCGGTGATGTTTCGGTTTTGCGAGCGAAATTGGTTTAATAACCGGGACAAGAAGCTTGACCTACCCCCTGCCAGCTTCGGCGGTCTGGCGCTTCCCCTGCCGGTCAGTTTCTGGAAGTCATGCATCCTGATTGGTGTGTAGGACATTAATCACCTAACACTTAACAGCGCGTGGAACTGTTTGGATACTTGTCACATGTTGAGCTACTCCCCAACACGTGTGGAGACTGCTCCCCCACACACGGTGGAAGACCCTGTCTGACCCACACCGACCCTGTCTGACCCCACACCGACCCTGTCTGACACACCACCTCTGACACACACCGACCCTGTCTGACCCACACCGACCCTGTCTGACCCACACCGACCCTGTCTGACCCACACCGACCCTGTCTGACCCACACCGACCCTGTCTGACCCACACCGACCCTGTCTGACCCACACCGACCCTGACCCACACCACCCTGCCCACCGACCCTTCTGACCCACACCGACCCTGACACACCGACCCTGACCCACACCGACCCTGTCTGACCCACACCGACCCTGTCTGACCCACATCGACCCTGTCTGACCCACACCGACCCTGTCTGACCCACACCGACCCTGTCTGACCCACACCGACCCTGTCACGTGAGCGGCAGTGACTCCGGCCGGCCGCGTCCAGTGGTTATCGCCAAAACACGGGAAGCGTTTCAGTGTTGGCGCGCCCGCCAAGGACGGAGCGCGGCGAGGAGGGGGGGGGGGGCGGGGCAGGGTGCCGACGATTGGCGATCACTCATAAGTGATCGGCGTCGATTTGAGCCGACGATGGGCGGCCGGCGAGGATGCGCGCCCGCCCGAGCCTCTGGTGAGCCTCTGGTGAACCTCTGGTGAGCCTCTGGTGAGCCTCTGGTGAACCTCTGGTGAACCTCTGGTGAACCTCCGGTGAACCTCTGGTGAACCTCTGGTGAGCCTCTGGTGAACCTCTGGTGAACCTCTGGTGAACCTCTGGTGAACCTCTGGTGAACCTCTGGTGAACCTCCGGTGAACCTCTGGTGAGCCTCTGGTGAGCCTCTGGTGAATCTCCGGTGAGCCTCTGGTGAACCTCTGGTGAATCTCGGTGAACCTCGTAAGTGAACCTCTGGCGAGCCTCTGGTGAGCTTCTGATGAACCTCTGGTGAACCTCTGGTGAGCCTCTGGTGACCTCTGGTGAATCTCTGATGAACCTCCGGTGAATCTCTGGTAAACCTCTGGTGAATCTCCGGTGAATCTCCCCTGGGGAGGAGTAGCCTGGGGATAAGTTGCTCGTCTCACAGTCGAAAGGTTGTGGGTTCCAGTCTCACCTGTAGATACTCTTTGCCCGCGACCAATCGGCGCGAGAGATTGGCGACGCTACATGACTTAACGGTCGCTGTGTCGTAAAACCAATAATCAGCCAATCCTCGTTCAAATTGTAATGTCCCTACTCTTCGCCCGCGACCAATTGGCGTGAGAGATTGGCGAGGCTAACCAAAACCAATAACCATCCACCAACGGTGAATCTCCCGAGAACCTCCGGTGAACCTCTGGTGAACCTCCGGCGGATCTCCGCCGAATCTCCGGCGTATCTGTGGCGGATATGTGGAGGATCTGTGGAGGATCTGTGGAGGATCTTGAGTGGGTTTGTGTCAATCGAGATATCCAGAAGTGGCGGTCGCACCAGCTCGTGTGGGTCTGTCGTACGTGTGAGCACGTGCTGTAACGGTGCCGACGTGGAAACACATTGTTCCCGGTTGGGCGCTAAATGATCACATTTTGGTCGAAGTGCGCTTCAACCCAAATGACTAACTAACATTATTCCCGGTACCCTTCCGTAGGTTCCGTCGACTTCCAGGGGGGGTGGAATCGTCTGGAGGGTGGTGGTGGTGGTTGCTGGTTTTTACGACACATCGACCGTTGAGTCATGTAGCGTCGCCAATCTCTCACGCCGATTGGTCGCGGGCGAAGAGTAGCGACAGGTGAGACTCGAGCCCACAATCCTTCAATTGTGAGACGGGCAACTTAGCCCTAGACTACTCGTCCCTAGTCTGGAGGAGTAGGATGTGCGCCTTCCAACCGACAGGTTGTGGGTTCGAGTCCCATGTGTCGCTGCTGTTCGCCCGCCACCAGTTGGAGTGAGAGATTGGCGACGCTGCGTGACCCAACAGACAACGCGTCACACAGCCAACTCTGAAGCCTCCGCCACCATCTGTTTGCCAAGAATAGTATAATAATTAGGGGAATAATGATAATAGGACTCGTAATAATAGGAATAGTCGTAATGCTGGGAGTAATAGCCATATGGGAGCTAATAATAGGAATAATGATAATAATATGAATAATAATAATAGGAATAATAGTAATAGGAACAATAGTAATAAAAATAATAATAATAGGAATAATGATAATAATATGCATAATAATAATAGGAATGATAGTAATAGGAACAATAGTAATGCAAATAATAATAATATGAATACTGATACAAGGAATAATATTGCCAGGAATAATAATACCACGCATAATAATTACACAAATAATAACAATAGGAACATGGTAATATCGGCAGGCAACCGATTTCAGAAGGTTGCGTGTATCCCACACAGCGCAACGGCGGCAGTTAGTGGCATAGCTTCAGTTATCCGGGCTTCAGGGCTCCTCGACTGTGGCGGCATACTGCGTTCTTCCCCAGACGGCCACCGAGATCCGGCCGAGTATGGTGTCGGGCGGGTCGTGGCAGGCGGCGCAAATGACCTTTACGGTGGGGGACGAGTAGTCCAGGGGTAAGTTGCTCGTCTCGCAATCGAAAGGTTGTGAGTTCGAGCCTCGCCTGTCGCTACTCTTCGCCCGCGTCCAATCGGCGTGAGAGGTTGGCGACGCTACATGACTCAACGGTCGATGTGTCGTAAAACCAATAACTAACTAACTGACCTTTATGGTGCGGCAAGCCCCCCCCCCCCCCTAACGTCGTGCCCCCCCCCCAACGTCGCTGGGCATCGTCCACATGGCGGTGGTGTGCCGCACAATTTGCGTACCGTGCGTGCCAGTGCGTGGTGCGTATCGCCGACAGCGACGCGCCAGATAAGCAGTCCATTAGTGGCGGCGGTCGGACCGCGCGAAGATCGTCCGACGGGACAGCACCGAACGACGCCGCCTGGGGGGAGGGGGCGGTAGTGACGATGGCGTTCGACAGCATCGGGAGGGCACGAGATCGGCGAGCTGTCAGCGCCGCTCGACACCTGGAGCACTGAGGCAGGGTGACGCTGAGGAAAGGCGAAGTTGGGTGATGATGCTGGGGTGATGACGCTGGGGTGATGACGCTGGGGTGGTGACCCTGGGGTAATGATGCTGGGGTGGTGACGTTGGGGTGATGACGCTGGGGTGATGACGCTGGGGTGATGACGCTGGGGGTGATGTGATGATGACGTTGGGTGGTGACGACGCTCGCCACGGTGCCGCCCAGAGGGTGGCCGGGCCAGCTCCCACCGCTGTTCGCCCGGCCGCGGTCACCACTGGGACCTTTCAGGATATTGCCGCAAAGATATTCCAAATGTTTGAGGTGGTGGACGCTGAGCGCTGCATGACCAATGTATGGGCTTTAGTAATTAGGGCTTTAGGGATGCGCCCTAAAGCCCTAATTACTAACTTGAGGTAGTGGATTTGTGGGAATAGTGATCGGCTGACCTATCCGTGCCCCCGACTGATCGGCTGACCTAGCCGTGCCCCTCCCCTCCCCCCGCCCGGCTGATCGGCTGACCTAGCCGTGCCCCTCCCCCGGCCGGCCGGCTGTCGGCTGCCTGCGTGCCCTCCCCGCGGTGCCCCCCCCCGGCTGATCGGCTGACCTAGCCGCCCCTCCCCCGCCCGGCTGATCGACTGACCTATCCGTGCCCCCCGACTGATCGGCTGACCTAGCCGTGCCCCTCCCCTCCCCCGCCCGGCTGATCGGCTGACCTAGCCGTGCCCCTCCCCTCCCCCGCCCGGCTGATGGACTGACCTAGCTGGCCACAGCCGGCGGTGACGACTGTCCACGGCTGGCCATCACTGTCGGCGTCACAGAGCGTGTTATCTCCAGTGGCTATAGCTGGCTATGTCCGTCAGCTGGCCACAGCCGGCGGTGACGACTGTCCACGGCTGGCCATCACCGTCGGCGTCACAGAGCGTGCTATCTCCAGTCCAGGCTATGCGCGGCGGCCACAGCCGGCGGCGACGACTGTCCACGGCTGGCCATCACTGTCGGCGTCACAGAGCGTGTTATCTCCAGTGGCTATAGCTGGCTATGTCCGTCAGCTGGCCACAGCCGGCGGTGACGACTGTCCACGGCTGGCCATCACTGTCGGCGTCACAGAGCGTGTTATCTCCAGTGGCTATAGCTGGCTATGTCCGTCGCTGGCCACAGCCGGCGGTGACGACTGTCCACGGCTGGCCATCACTGTCGGCGTCACAGAGCGTGTTATCTCCAGTGGCAGCGGCGCGGCCACATCCTCCCGCTGCGGCGTGCCGATAAAGGATAAACGCCACTCGCTGCGGCTCAATCGTCGGCGCCGGCCGGCGGTCCTCGTCCAGAGGGGGTGGCTGGGGGGGTGACGTGCGTCACCGAGAGAGCCGACGCTGGTGTGGCTGTATGAACGTAGCGTGACAGATCTGGCCGCACTAGCGCTGAAATATTGCCGGGAATTTGGCTTTCCTGCGGCGGTTCAGGTTGTGAGCCTTTCGCACATTGCCACACAAGCGCAATCATTCAAATTGATTTATATATACTTATATAATATATATATATTTGAGGTGCCAGATAACACCGGGCCACCTGGAGCTGTATATATGTATATATATATATATATATATATATATATATATATATATATATATATATATATATATATATATATAATATATATATATATGCTTTGAGGTGCCAGATAACACCGGGCCGACCTGATATATAATATATATAATATATATGATATATAAGATATATACATATATATATAGATATAGATATATAATCAGGGATATTTTGATAATCAGCTCCAGGTCAGCCCGGCGCAACCTGGAGCTCATCCTGACGCAGGTGCGCCAGCTGATCCAGCTTGACGTCGAGGTGCGCCAGCGAGATGCCAGTAAGGCGCCGGGAAGTGGGGTGGGGTGAGGGGTAGGTGTATGGGGGCTGGGCAGGGCCTGGGCACAGGTGCAGGATACCGGCACTAGACGCAATTGCATTAAACAACGGCGGAACGCTGTGGATGACGTCAATTAGCTGTGCGTGAGGCGGCGAGTGGCGCACTGGGCACGAGTGGTGAAGGACTCGTGCCCAGGATTTTGTATCGGCGGCGTAGATTCTAGCACCGACCACAACTTGTCACTCAGGCAAGAAATTTTGCATTCGCGAGGAATGGTCAGCTGAAAAAAGCCATCCATGTCTTGATCCCGACTCAGACTTGACCCGACTCAGACTCAGACTCAGACTTGACTTGATCTTGACTCAGTTTTACGGAGGTTTCTTGCCAGGCTGCACTCTCTCAAGTTTCAAGAAGGCATTATGACGTCGAACATTTTGTTTATTTGTTATTGGCTTTACGACACACCGACCGTTGAGTCATGTGGCGTCGCCAACCTCTCACGCCGATTGGTCGCGGGCGAAGAGTAGCGACAGGTGAGACTCGAACCCACAACCTTTCGATTGTGAGACGATCAACTTACCCCTAGACTACTCGGCCCCGCGTCGAACATCTGCGCAAAGGTGAGCCGAAACGAGGCGGGAATTGCTGTGTGCTGTGAAGATCGTCGAGGGAGCGCAATATTAGCTCCATCGGGGTTATGATCAGCACTTGTTCGCGCAGGGAGGATTGCAGGAACCGTTCGGGAAGGGATGGCAGAACCGTTCGGGAAGGGATGGCAGACGTTCGTGGAGGGAGGGTGGTAGGAATCGTTCGGGAAGGGATGACAGCGTTCGTGGAGGGAGGGTGGTAGGAACCGTTCGGGAAGGGATGACAGCGTTCGTGGAGGGAGGGTGGTAGGAACCGTTCGGGAAGGGATGACAGGAACCGTTCTGGAAGGGATGGCAACGTTCGTGGAGTGTCGGTGGTAGGAATCGTTAGGGGAGGGGCGACAGGAACTGTTGGGGGAGAGAAGACGGCAGAAACCGCTGGAATTGCCTGCACGGACGGCTAGAAGAGGGAGGAAAATGTAGCCACGTTCTCTGAAATATACATAATTTCATGAAATAATTGGGTCATCGATAATTTCCATATAATACAGTTTAATTTTAGGGAGTGAATACTGACTTCAGTTCCTTATTATCCCAATATCTTTCCAAACACCAGAATGCTTTTCAGAAGTGGATCGTAATTTATGTTTGACCCAAGTACTTGGTAGCCGCTCAAGGCCGCGCCATCCTAGAATGGTTTGTTGGCTCCACGTCCTGACCTCTTCAGGTCCTCCGGTGGTCCAATGGTCCCGAAGTGGTATAATGGTCTTCAGTCGTCCAATAGTAGAATGACCTTTCTATGACACACCAATGGTACAGTGGATTTAATGGCCCTACAGCGGTCCAATGGTCATCCAAGTCTTCCCAATGAGTCTGCAATGGTTCAATGGTCTAAAGTACATTTAATGGTACAATGGCCGTCCAACAATACAATGGTTGTCCTATGATCAAATGATTCTATGGTCCGAGGTACAATGGTCCCACAATGGTATTCTGGTTCTCCAATAGCCAACACTGGTCCAGTGGCCCAATGGTCCTACGATGGTAAAATGGTTCTGCAATGACACAATTGTTCTCCAATGATCCAGTGACCCAATGGTCCTCCAATGATGCAATGGCCTCCGATGGGCGAGTGGTCCAATGGTACTCCAATGGTACAATGGTCCTCCAATAACCTCCGCTGATCCAGTGGCCCAATGGTCCTACAATGGCACAATGGATCTGCAATGGTACAATTGTCTTCCAATGGTCCTCCAATGATCCAGTGATCCAATGCTCCTCCAATGGTGTAATTGGCCCCTGTTGTCTTCCATGTCCTCGAGTGATCCTCCCTTGATTCAGCAGCCAGCAGTTCTCCAACAGTGATCCGCCGGACGGTAGTTGACACGGGTCGGCTGCCGGTCTGCTCTGTGTCAATGAAAACCGTCAATCAGAACTTAGGGCCGTCCAGACCGGCGACGAGCAGCACGCCCCCCCCCCCCAACAGGCCTGGGGGACGCCCGCAGCCGCCGCCGACCCTGTAACTGCCGACTGTGACGAGCTTGACGCGTCCGCGCCATTAGTGGCGCTCAGCGGCGCTGATGCGCCACAATTTGTCGCCGATCGACACGCGCTCCGCCGGCGGGAGTTGGCGACAGCTGACTGCCGACAGTCAGCTGATTGTGTGGCCGGCCGGCGATCGGGTGCGTCATCTGACGATTCCGGGGCGATCTGACACTCACTCGATCTGCCTGGCACTCGCTTCCAGGGCGATCTGCCTGGCACTCGTTTCCAGGGCGATCTGCCTGGCACTCATTCAGGCGATCTGCCTGGCACTCGCTCGCGCCGGCAGAGTTGTACCGTATCTGGGACCAATGTAGTCGATGCGCCCTAAAGCCCTAATAACTAACTGTACCGTATCTGGGACCAATGTAAAATGTACCGTATTGATGCGTCGATGCGCCCTAAACCCTAATAACTAACTGTACCGTAACTTGGACCAATGTCGTCGATGCGCCCTAAAGCCCTAATAACTAAGTGTACCGTATCTGGGACCAATGTAGTCGATGCGCCCTAAAACCCTAATAACTAACTGTACCGTATCTGGGACCAATGTAGTCGATGCGCCCTAAAGCCCTAATAACTAACTGTACCGTATCTGGGACCAATGTAGTCGATGCGCCCTAAAGCCCTAATAACTAACTGTACCGTATCTGAGACCAATGTAGTCGATGCGCCCTAAAGCCCTAATAACTAACTGTACCGTATCTGGGACCAATGTAGTCGATGCGCCCTAAAGCCCTAATAACTAACTGTACCGTATCTGGGACCAATGTAGTCGATGCGCCCTAAAGCCCTAATAACTAACTGTACCGTATCTGGGACCAATGTAGTCGATGCGCCCTAAAGCCCTAATAACTAACCAACTGTAGCGTATCTGAGGCTCGGGTCGCCGGATCAGCCATCGCCGCCGGCGGTCGGCGTTATCGGTGCGGTTTGGCGGATCGGAAGAGGAACTGTTAGCGCGCTGACCGTAGCGCACAACGCCTGCGGCGTCCAATCGAGCGGAGAGCTATAAAGCGTTATGGTATTTTATGGCGCACGCCACGGGCGCATCCAGGCATTTCCATGAGGAACTGGTCTGGGGGGGGGGGGCGCCAATTCTTCAGAGGGGCTTTACTGTGCAGGCTTCAGGGGGTGCTGCTGCGAAATCCTCAGAGGGGCGCCATTTTTTTTAGAGGTACGCCACTGCGGAAGCCTCGAGGGAGACCTCCGGCTGAAGATTCGCTGAGCGGGTGGGGACGGGGAGTTGATGGGATGGAGTGCATTCCAGAGTGCTGAAAGGGCGCCTTTTCCTCTCTCGAGACGGCGCCTGTTCCTCACAGGGGAGAACCTTTCCGCCGAGAGGGGCACCTTTTGCTCAAGCATCGCCTGAGCAATAGTGAGGGTACATTGAAGCTATCCCCGAGGGGTGTCTTGTCCCGGCCAGAAGAACGCCATCTTTCTATGGGGAGGGACACATGCTCCCCATCAGGATCCTCCTATTTCCGCTCCCGCACAATGCCATGGAGATGTAGGCTTGCGATGGCGTGGTATTGCATTGGGCAAGCCAATGCAGATTGCGCCAAGACATTCAGCGATTACGCCAAGATATGTGGCAAGATATCACGCGAAAGTGGGCGGGCGATCACGTTACCAGAATGCTTCTCATGAAAACTTGTGGAAGGGAAAAGCCCGGAGAACCGGAATAGATGATTGGAATGTGAGTTGCAACCACACACAATTTTAATGCTGACATGAAGTCTTAACCCTTGCGTTTGCTTCCACCACCCCCGCCCTCCCCCCACACCCACACATACACACAGACTTATATATCGGCATCAGTTAGCTTTGTCTGATTACAGCAACGACACGGGACCCGGAAATGGGGGGGGGGGCAGAAAAGGCAGCGGTCTTCCAAACTTTGGACGAGCTTCTCGGAAAGATGCGACCACAAAATGGCGTTCGCCCCTCCCACAAGCTTTGCGGCAGTTCTGGTACAAATGGATTTTGGGCTAAAACACGTTTCACTTCGGCACATTTCCACAATTCCCCATCCTGACTGCGTGCCTGCCCCTAGCATTTCCCAACGGAGAGTTCTGGCGACTTGAAACGAAAACCACCACGTAACACGTGTTGCCCATGCCGCACGTGCCGAACGTGTCACACGTGCCGCATTGCGATGCGTCGCATTTTCGCCGGCAGGTCAAGCCAAGGACAGGCGAGGATCCTGTGTTGACCTCGGCCTGGAAAATTGTCGCCCTGAAAGCGCCGTTGTCTTGTACGTAGGGTAAACTGAACGTAGGGTAAACTGAACGTGGGGTAAACTGAACGCAGGGTAAACTGAACGTAGGGTAACTGAACATAGGGCGAACTGAACGCCAAGATTAGTTTCAGTGCTTAACTTAACCTCAACCTTAACTTGAATGACACGGGAACCGCAAAAAGTCATCTAAGGTCGAGTTGGTCAATGACCTTGAATGACCTCGGCAAGGTCAACGATCTGCGTCAATGCGCCAGCCGAGTTGTCCGTAGTCCCGCCAACTCCAGCTTTAGACATTTGGGGGAAATAGGTGAGACTGCTCGCCGATAACTCACGATTTCGGCGAGCAACAGGCTCGTCTGTTCCCCATGTGACGTCACAGATCAGCATCATGACGTCACATCTTCAGATTTGTGTTCCGTGGGGCCACAAAAGATGCCCGATCAGCTGTACCAAGCGGCGGCCTGCCGACGACCACCATTTATCTATCCATGACCACAAAAACCCTCACATGAGTAGCTGCATCGCCCACCCATCCCCCTCCCACCCCCTGCATGGGCGGGGCTTCGGCGTGTCGGCACTTGCTGTCAGCACTGAATGCGCACACTTGCAAGTGTTCGCCGGCTGTTGCCGCCTGACAGTTGAATGCCCGCGGGTCAGATGTCGGTGACGATGCTGAAGTGACTACGGCGTGACGGGCGAATGGCCGAGAGCCCGGCGCTTCTCGGCTTCAATGGAAAATTGCCCACGAATTGCAGGCCGCAATTTACCCACTATTATTGAAGTTGAGTTGGGCGCTAAATGACCTTGTAGTCGGTGCGCCCTCAAGCCCAAATAATCAATCAATCAATTGAAGTTGAGCGAAGGCTAATATCATCATTCATGTACGATTTGTGCATGGAAAATGTAGCGTAGCAATGTAGGCTGTAGGAATGTGACTTGTGATAATGTAGCAGTGGTGAAGCCAGGATTATTTGCGCCGGGGGATGGGAGATTAGGCTATATACCCTCTGCACAGGATGCCCTATTCTTTCCGTCGGGTGCTCTCTACACTGATGCCTGCCTGGGGCGCCCGTCTCTGCAGACTAGGAATGTCCCACAACAGATGGGGCGCCCTCCCTGCAGACTAGGAATGTCCCCAACAGATGGGGCGCGTCTCTGCAGACTAGGAATGTCCCACAACAGATGGGGCGCCCTCCCTGCAGCCACGAAACACCCTGCAGCGGATTGGGCGCCCCTCTCTGCAGACTGCAGCGGTGCCTCTGCAACTACTCGGGTGTCCCTAAAAATCGTGCTGCAGAGCTCCCATCGACACAGTGAAAAAGCTTTTCAGGTATTCGCAGCTGGCTCCGTAACCCCCAGGCTGGGCCACTGCAACGGGACATCAAAGGATGTACGTGCAAATATAATAATGTGGCATGTGCTGATGCAATGCACCAGGTGCACCGGCAGTGTCGGAGTATAACGGCTCGATACTCTCCCGCTCCAAACGCTGCCAGTGGACTGGCATTCACGCATCGGCTCTGCTTAGTATAAGGCCCTGGTCCACACAGCCACCCCTGCAAGAACTCGGACTGAAGTTCCGTATATATATATATATATTTATATATATACACACGTTTATATCGGCCTGGCCACAGTCGGGGCGCGTTCTCTCGGCCTGGCCACACTTAGGGCGCGTTCTCTCGGCCTGGCCACACTTAGGGCGCGTTCTCTCGGCCTGGCCACACTTAGGGCGCGTTCTCTCGGCCTGGCCACACTTAGGGCGCGTTCTCTCGGCCTGGCCACACTTAGGGCGCGTTCTCTCAGTCCGCTGGCGGTCGGGGCGCGTTCGACGCGGGAGAACTCGCCGCAGATAGCGCCACCGCCGGCGGCGGCATTTTTCACGTCTCCGCCGCCGCACCTGAACTCCAATCCAATTACGCCGCTGAATTACAGCACTGACCAGCGGCCGGACAGCTCCATTTGTAGATTAACATCTGGCCATTGGGTCTACTGCATCCGGCCGCCGTTGGAGGCTGACGGAGGCTGACGGAGGCTGACGCAGGGTAGCGTGCAAATAACGCCCGGAATGGCCGAGGCTGACGGAAGCTGACGCAGGACAACGTGAAAATAACGCCTGGACTGACGGAGACTGACGGGGCTGACGCTGGGTGACGTGCAAACAATGCCTGTACTGACGGAGGCTGACGGAAGCTGACGCGGGACACCGACCTGCCGGACCAACACCGACGCCATCGCGACCCCGGCGGACACACACCAACCTTGTCACGTGACACACACTCAGGAGCATCGGCCCAGTGTGCCGTGACCTCATCGTGACCGGCCCAGTGGGTCACACTGGTCACCGCAGCTCAGTCGGCAAGGCGTTGGACTCGAGATCGCCGGGTCGCGGGTTCGACTCCGAACGATCGCATCAGCTCACCGCGCCGTGAAGAAGTTTAATTAAAACGTGCATGCATGTTGTTTCAACATTAAAATTCAACATTAACAACATTATGCAATTAAATGCATGTTCGTTTTAACATTAAATGTTCGTTTTAACATTAAATGTTCGTTTTAACGTTAAATGTTCGTTTTAACATTGAATGTTCGTTTTAACATTAAATGTTCGTTTTAACATTAAATGTTCGTTTTAACATTAAATGTTCGTTTTAACATTAAATGTTCGTTTTAACATTAAATGTTAGTTTTAACATCAAATGCTCGTTTTAACATTAAACGTTCGTGTTAACATTAAATGTTCACTGTTTTGCTTGTGTTGCACACCACCTTTCCCGGGATGTGTTGATGATTATGCCAAATGCGTCCACATGGGCGCTGCATGACCTCGGCAGTCGATGCGCCCCTAAACTCAATAACCAACCAAATGCGTTCACATCGCGGGCACAGTTCTAACTGAGAATGGCCGGTGTCGTGAGTGTGATTGAGATTGCCCCGGACAGTTTCGATGTTCGGAGCCATTCCGAAATCCGACCAATTGACCCCGGACAGCACGAGACGTTCCGAGGCTTTACGGCAGCTCCGAGTGCGCCAGTTCGGAGTTGGCGAAGTGAGATAGAGCGTCCCTTCCGCTGAAGGAATTCCAGCGGAAATGTTGACCGACATCGTGACCTACGAGACAGACAGTGGGAGCAGGGGAGAGATGCAGCCGAGGGAGTCCCCTTCCACCCCTCACCCACTACCACACTTGGCAACCAGAATATACTAGTTGAAAAAAGGAATTTTGATTTGCTAACCATACAACACCGGAGATTTCGAATAGTGGTCGCGCGAATAGTGGTCTACGTTTCATTACGTTTTTTTGTCGGGCCCCCTGAAGGAAATACTGGCTGTGTCCCTGATACAGAGTATATATCCCGCAATGTTTTCCACAGCTAGCCTGAGGCCAACTGGTGTGGAATGAAAACAACGCACTAACAATGTATTTTTCCTTCCGTGGATGAGCCCTGCCTTTTAAATGGATGCTCCTATTTGGATTGGAACGCAGTTTTGTTTGAAGTAGAAAGGCATTTGATAAGAACGGGTCAAGACCACCAAATGAATACGGTAATTATTTACTCTACGAAAGCAAAGCCAGTCGTGAATCCTGTCACGGGAAACTGGCAGACCATGGCAATAAAGCTTCATGATTTCATCATGGATTTCTCCATGATTTGCTGTTATGTGGTGTACTCTTGTGCCCCTACCCCCCACCCCCCCCCCCCGACACCTGGCGGTGCCGTTTGCCGGGGTCAGGAAAAGGCGCACATCTGTACAACACAAAATCTCAACTCCAGCGTTTGTCTCGAGAACTTGCAGAACTACTGCTAACATCTAGCTGTCCGATCTTACCTTCAAACCGACCGCAGAAGTGAAGTTGCTGAACGTCCGACGAACTATCTCTGCGGTGGAAATTCGACTGTCTCTCAATGTTCTTTGGCGACGGACCATTGTGGTTCCTTCTTTCGCCCTCCACATCCTTTTCGTGCGTTGTAATCTATCGTGTTCTAAAATACAATGAGTACTATTTTTATGTGCTTTTGTGATACTACAATGAATGATGAGATGAGCGCTAAAGCTGGGATTCAGTGGCAATTTTGTAAATCATCAGTACATGCCTAGGCGGCCTGGTCGGGCCTGTCTACTTATACGTCTCCTTTTTCAGAGTACATAGGCGCCTGAGAAGTAGGAAAAATAGTCGACACTCATTACTACTGAATAGTACACTTCTGCCACACATGTAGCCAAGCAGTCAAGGAAGGAATTATCATCTTATATTTACACAAAAAACGACGCGCCAACTGTCTTTTAGCCTCATGGCCATGTGTGTGACGTATTCCTCTATAGAACGTCCAATACCATATTTGGGCAAAATAAGACGTGTTCCTCCACTCTTGAAGAAGCCGTGGCAGTTTCATTGTCCAATGTTCCAAAACAGCGAAAAGCCTTTGTAATTAATACATTTGATATTAATAATAATAAGATCTGAATCCATGTGAGATACATGTGAGATACTCGGCCATTACGACCCTGTTTATCATTTGTTTCTTCTGCGTTGGTTATCACAGTCCATCAGCAGATCACTTATACGGTGGATCACCGTCCGATCACTCTAGCGGCTGGATCACCGTCCGCCATCGGATCACCCTCTAGGGCTGGATCACCCGTTCGTTCTATTGCTGAATCATCGTGTGTGGCAGCATCGAGACAAGGTGCACTAACGATAAATGAAATCAGAGACCCGATTTAACTTGTTGAAACCCGATTTACGATTTCACTTGGATGTTGGAGACATCGAAGGCATATTCTATTACCGTCCACATGTCTTCCCAATGGCAAACACCCATTGGGACGTGTTTTTGGAAAATCGTCCATCACTAGGACAGTCCCTGGAAGAGCAAACCGCAAGGGCAAGCTTCCATACTGAACTGTTTGCATTGTGTCAGCATCGAGTCAGTCGCGTGAAAAATATTTACCGACAAAAGTGTTCTTGTCACGTCGGAGGAGCTCGACAGCCGCAGAAGCTTTCTGGCCGTAACCTAGCAACGGGTGGAATTGTACAACCCACTTTTGGCGGTGTGTGCGCATGTCACCGACGGTTTTGTCGCCAGCGTCCGGCCGACAGAAGGCTGTATCCCTCTTTGTCGTCCCAACCACTGTGTTGTCAGCTGGACAGCCGTGTCTGTGTGTGCGTTCTCTTTGAGTGTGTGTGTCTCTGTGTGTCTGTGAGTCTGTGTGTGGCCTCTGTGTGTCTGTCCGTTAGTGGACCTTTGCTTGCTTCGCTTCCTTCATTGTTCCTTTGCTTTCCGTCCGGCGCCTCCCACCTTTTCAATCTTGCTCGGCTGGCACCGGGTGCCGCATCAACTGGACTGACGTATCTTTTCCTTGGCGTAGCCCACCCAGCAAATGGCACGTGCCTCCGCCGAAGTACAACGTGGAAGAGAAAAATGTGCAACCGGCAACAACTCGTTCTGTTCGTGGAACAGTTGGGATGTCTTTTTTTTCGCCGGGAGGCGGCTCGACTCGAGAAGCGGCTGGGCTGTCTTCTTGACCGCAGGCAGCTCGGTCCACGGATCAGTCTGGTCTTTCATCCGCCGATAGGAAGCTTTATCCGCCGAGAGGAGTCGACGGCGCAGTTTGGCTCTTTTCCCGCCTAGAGGCAGCTTGGTCCACGGAGCAGTCTAGTCTTTCATCCGCCCAGAGGAAGCTCGATCCTCCGAACAGTTCGGCCTTTCTCCCGCCAAGAGACAGCTCGATCCACGGCGCAGTTTGGCGTTTCTCCCGCCTGGGGGAAGCTCGATCCGAGGCGCAGTTTTGCTCGTCTCCCACCGGGAACAGCCGCGGGCATTTGCCGGCATGGCTCGTCCGATGGCCGCCCGGCGTAATCGGACCTGATTTGCGGTCGTTAGTATGCATTCGCCCGGCGCGCTCGGCGCGGCGATGATGTCGAACGGCGTGTCGAATGTCGCCCCGCTGTCGACTAATCCCGGGCCGCACGCCGGCCGGTCGGCACGCGCCGCCGCCGCCGCGAATGGGCGACTCGGGGTCGGCGGGCGGCGTGGGAGCGTTGGGCGACTCTGGGACCACGGACGGCACTGGAGTAGTGGAAGACACTGGCATAATTGGCGACACTGCATTGGGGTAATGGCGGCACTTGGGTAATGATCGAAACTGTGGTAATGGGCGAAACTTGGGTAATGGGCGAAACTGGGGTAATGGGCGAAACTGTGGTAATGGGCGAAACTGTGGTAATGGGCGAAACTGGGGTAATGGGCGACACCGTGCGACGCTGCGGAGGTGGAACCACTGGCGCCGTCAGCGACACTGGTGAGATGGGGACAGTACTGGAGGTTAGTTAGATATTGTGGTTTGTGGGTACATCGACTGCGTAGGTCATATGGCGCTCATCAGTACCGGAGATCAGCGACATTTCGGAGATGGGGACAGTACTGGAGGTTAGCGACACTGGGAGATGGGGAGTACTGGAGGTCAACAGGAGATGGGGGGGTTAGCGACACTGGTGAGATGGGGACAGTACTGCAGGTTAGCGACACTGGGGAGATGGGGACAGTACTGGAGGTCAGCGACACTGGGGAGATGGGGACAGTACTGGAGGTTAGCGACACTGGGGAGATGGGGACAGTACTGAAGATATCTCGGTCCGGGGCCTCTCTCCCGTATCCACAGACAGTATCTCGGTCCGGGGCATCTCTCCCGTATCCACAGACAGTATCTCGGTCCGGGGCCTCTCTCCCGTATCCACAGACAGTATCTCGGTCCGGGGCCTCTCTCCCGTATCCACAGACAGTATCTCGTTCCGGGACTTCCTCCCGATCCACAACAGCATCTCGGTCCGGGGTTCTTCTCCCGTATCCACAGACAGTATCTCGGTCCGGGGTTCCTCTCCCGTATCTCGGTCCGGGGTTTCTCTCCCGTATCCACAGACAGTATCTCGGTCCGGGGTTCCTCTCCCGTATCTACATACAGTATCTCGGTCATGGACTTCCCTCCCGTATCCACAGGCAGTATCTCGGCCCGGGGTTTCCTCCCGTATCCAAGACAGTATCCTCCCGTATCCACAGACAGTATCTCGGTCCGGGGTTCCTCTCCCGTATCCACAGACAGTATCTCGGTCCGGGGCCTCTCTCCCGTATCCACAGACAGTATCTCGGTCCGGGACTTCCCTCCCGTATCCACAGACAGTATCTCGGTCCGGGGTTTCTCTCCCGTATCCACAGACAGTATCTCGGTCCGGGGTTTCCCTCCCGTATCCACAGACAGTATCTCGGTCCGGGGTTCCTCTCCCGTATCCACAGACAGTACCTCTGTCCGGTTTCTCTCCTCCCGTATCCACAGACAGTATCTCGGTCCGGGACTTCCCTCCCGTATCCACAGACAGTATCTCTGTCGGTGACTTCCCTCCCGTATCCACAGGCAGTATCTCCCGGCCGGGAGTCCGCTCGCAGCGCGTCCCCGCAATCTTCCTTGAATGGTGTGCGGTTTGGGAGCCGATCAGATAATGCTCGTCTCTTGATGGAGAGTCGCGCTCGCCGAGAATGGCTGCGGACCGAAGTCAGCTGACGGAAGAGGAAGAGCGGAGGAAGCGCTGAATAGAGGCGGGCAAGCGGAAGGATTCGCTTAGAAACAAGAGCGTTGCCGTGAAAGATGGACTCTATAAGATAATGCAAGTGAAGTTATATTGAATACGCGAAGGGAACAGGAAGTGACGACAGAACGTGAAACATAAGCGACTTGGTGTTGACAAACGGTGGAAGTATCCGTGTGAGATCAGGAGAAGTGAGACAGTGAGAAGGTGATGAAGTTGGTAGTGAGGCGGGAAGAAGTGAGGCTTTCCTGGGAGATATATTGAATTCCTTCTGACTCAGCTTTCAATGGTTGTCTCTCAGCTGCTACCATCTTGATAACTCAGTTCAACTATCGGCTCTAACTAATTTAGTTGTAGCTGTTGTGCTTAACTTTTTTAGTTCTAGTTTACATCTTTCCATTCTGGCACAACATTCATATATATAAGAGTAATCATGAAATGCAAATACAAATAAATTCAGAAAGACTACCGCAAAAAGAAACATCAGCACATACATCTGCAATTGTAACTAGTGTCTTCGACTTTCCTACATATCGGTATGTGTTTGTGTATTTCCCGTATGTGCTTATTTTGCGACTTTCCTGTACATCAGTGTGTGTCTGTGTAAGCGTGTTCTGAGATGCTGGCTGTATGTATGTATGTCTGTATGACTGTATGTCAGCACGTGCCAACTGGTCAGCTACGCCGATACTCCGGCGGATTCAGATGACGGTATCTGACATACCTCAACAGGTTCAGATGACAGAGACCTACTCAGTTCAGCGGATTCAGATGAGAGTATCTGACATTCCTCAGCAGGTTCAGATGGCAGTGCCTGACATACCTCAGGAGATTCAGGTACCAGTAGCTGACATATTTCAGCAAATTCAAATGACAGTAGCGTGAAATGCGTCAGCTGATTCGGATCACAGTAGATGACAGATGACAGTAGATAGTAGATGATAGATGACATTAGATGACATTGAATGACGTTGGATGACATATTACAGTAGAAGACAGTGGATGGCAGGTGACAGTAGATGATAGATGACAGCAGGTGACAGACTTCAGCTGGTTGAGATGGCAGTACATCACTAGGCCAACGCAGCACTAACGGCACGGCAGCAACACGCCGGGAACCAAACTATCCCCCCCCCCCCAGACAGTCACACGCCGCCCTGATCACATTCAGTTTGGAACAACAGTTTTCCTGATTGGAATTCCTGAAATTCTCGACGTCTCGTTCTGCGCCTTCGACGAGCCATAGTCCGTGGAGAACTGCCGAGTGGATTAGGCGCGCCTCAACATGCATGGTGAATTGAGTGCCCGCCATGCTGGGCATCGATTGCTCCTGCTTCTTAACTCCAGGAGGCGTTGCAAACTGGGGCGTCGGTAGCTCGGTGGTTAAGCTGAGCGTCTGGCGAGTCAGAGGTACGGGGCTCGATTCCCCGCGATGCCCGCCCTTCCTGCCACGGCGAGAGGCAGGCGACGCTGTATGGCCTCAGCTGCTCTGAGGACGTCGAAAAGCCACAATCCAATGCAGGCGTTGCAAACTGCAGAGATATTATGAGGAAGTCGGCGGAGCCAGAGCTCCCGACGTACGCGGTCGGCGGCCTTCCGCCGGGCGGCGATTAACAGCGCAGGTGCGACTAACTCGCCGGCTGATGGCCCGCCCGGGCCGGCGTCCGTCCAGCACAATACTGTTTGAAGGTACGCACATCTGTACGCACCGCATTGCGCCGGACCTGAAGCAAATATCTTAGTTGCTGTAGTACCACCATGATAGATGACCTAGCCTTCCGAGCACCATACTTTCGTTAGAATTGGTGGGGACGAGTAGTCTAGTGGGTAAGTTGCTCGTCTCACAATGGAACGGTTGTGGGTTCGAGTCTCACCTGTCGCTACTCTTCGCCCGCGACCAATCGGCGTGAGTGATTGGCGACGCTACATGACTCGACGGTCGATGTGTCGTAAAACAAATAACCAACCAACCGTTAGAATTGGAAGCACTTCAGTATCGCAAGCCCTGACCTTTCTATCCATGACGCGAGTCTGTTCAAAAACATTGCATGGAGTAATCCAACGTATGGTTCCCTGCACGTTTTGAGCCTGGCCGCTTCGAGGCCCCACATATGTGACGTCACTGCTACGAAAAGGCTTTTAATTCGCTGGCAACCCCAAAGTGAAATTACTATATTACGCTGTAAGTGCTTCCCTAAAGATAAACAAGGGGCGGGGATGGCCGAGTGGTTAAGGTGTCGGGCTATGGGTACCAAAGTTCTCGGGTTCGACTCTAGCGCCACTCAGGACATTTCCCAATCCCGCGGCCCACCGGCGAAACAGTGTGGGCGGCGTCATTAGTCGTGAATGTGCATAAAGTGTGTCGTGAACCAACCAATAAACAAAGAAATAAACAAACTAAAGATAAATAAATTTGCAGTTTTGTCTTCGAAGTATTATTCCCGTTTTTTTGCAACCAAAAACCCATTATACGAAACGTGTCCATCAGCGGCCAGTTGCGACTGACCCGCCAGCTGACGGCGTGCCCTGCAGGCTTCCGCTGGCCTCGGACACCGGTCGTGTCGGCTATCAAAGGTCTGAGGTATACGGCCACGCTGGCGACGCGGGCGGCTTCGCTGCGGTGGCCAGTGGCAGATCCAGAGGGTCAACCACTGGTGGTATGGTCAACATGATGGCGATTTTACCGATATTTCGATATCGATCCGCGTCCACCACCCCAGCCACTCCGAGTCCGCCACCCCAGCCACTCCGAGTCCGCCACCCCAGCCACTCCGGGTCCGCCACCCCAGCCACTCCGAGTCCGCCACCCCAGCCACTCCGGGTCCGCCACCCCAGCCACTCCGGGTCCGCCACCCCAGCCACTCCGGGTCCACCACCCCAGCCACTCGGGCAGCCACCCCAGCCACTCCGGGTCCACCACCCCAGCCACTCCGGTCCACCACCATGGCAGCCACTCCGGGTCCGCCACCCCAGCCACTCCGGGTCCACCACCCCAGCCACTCCAGGTCCACCACCCCAGCCACTCCGAGTCCACCACCCCAGCCACTATGGCAGCCACTCCGGGTCCTCAGCCGGTGTTTTATGTCGCCGCCGCCTCGGTGTGCTGACGGCGTGAAGTGGCGCCGGCCTGCGCTAAAGTGGCCGCCGCTGGAAATGGCGGGCACAAATGGCGGGCACAAATGGCGGGACAATGGCGGGCGGTTGGT
>JAOTOL010001019.1:47500-213916 GCA_034440575.1 Imbricaverruca yamaguchii | reverse complement strand
TTTTGAAATTACTTCGATATCTCAACATTCTGATACCGTACGGCAAGCCACGTCAAGTGATACCCACATGATGCAAATTGAAGCCATAACCACGAAACGCAAGGACTCTGACAATTAACACACGCCTTGAAGGGGGGTCGAAATCCGCCTACCCCCTCCCCGTTTTTCGTACATCACTCCCGATAGTTACTGGCAGATAAACACCATTGTTTGCGTACCTGCTTACAATTGACAGCCGCGTTGCTTAAAGCATGAAAAACGTAAATTGGCCAACAAATTTCGAGTTAGGGGCCGTCAAAGTCCAAAATCTCGCGGCGCCAATCCACAAAAATCGGCGCTGATGTGCTTCCCATAGATTGGCAAAAGGTATTGTTCTTGGCAACACTAGCGACTTGTTTCATGTATATTATTATGCCATATAGTTTCAAAGTTATGTTAGGTCACCGAGGTCAAGTTAGGTCCAGTTCATGACAGGTTAATGGAACCAAACTTGGTCAACTGGAATGCTGTCATAAATGCAAATGACTGTCATGCGGTTGATGTCACTTTGTGTGTTATTCCCTACACATCTTGAAAGCTACTGTTTATCATTATGTACCGAAGCGTTTCCATACTTTTATTCATGTACTTCACTCCATTCTTTACAAAGCAGGTTGCGATGAGCCGCCCAACGGAGATGTCAGGGGGCGGCCCGGTTATAGTAACCGCAGCAGGTAATGGCCCGATAAATATTGCTATATAGATGACCTGAGGTCAAATGTCGGGCTTAGCATCTGTACTGCATCAGTAGTAATGTCCAAAACACATTGATGCCCATTTTGGAGCGTTCAAACACAATCACAGCGATCCATAACAATGACAAGCCAAGCCACGCAAAACCAGAACATTTTGACATATTTTGACCTAGTATGTCCTTGAAGATATTGGCCATGAAATTTCCACACAATACAGTTCACTATCATACCCATCTACCCTGCGAATTTCGTTTCACCAGCTTTAATAGGAGCCGTGAACTTAAGGGCGGAATCCGCCCCCTCCCTCCAGTGCGTGTAATTTTCGGACGCTCTCCAGGGCGCACGTTAAACTAATCTTTGACCTTGGAGTTTGATCTGACATGCCCCATATTGAAATTCTACTCCAGAGTTTCCCACGGGCTATCTCTCGATACCAAGCATGGGTAGCTTTTGGAGAAAACGAAGGAACGTTGGGCGACAGAAGAAATGACTTTGACCTTTGACTTTGAAAATTAAAGTGATTTCTGAACAGTTTGATGGAGTACGACACGACACATTGAGTCACTCTACTGGATGAGAATTGAAGACATAGCGACGAGGCGCGAGGATGTCGAACCATTTAAACTAACCTTCGGTCTTGTGCTTTGACATTGACATTGATCCGGTTTGAAATGTTGCTTGAGGTGCACCACGGGCTATTTATTGGTATCAGATTGGAGTAGGTTAGGGCGAAGAAGAAAATGCGAGGCGACTAAGGAAATCGGTTTGACCTTTGACCTTAGAAATTAGTTATATTTGGTAGCATTATGATACGGCACAAGCCACGTCGAGTGACACCCACTTGGTGCAAATTGAACCCATAGCGACGAATCGCGAGGACTTGGAAAAATTAAAACTAGCCTTTGAGCTTTAGGATTGATCTTCCCACATCCTGGTTTTAAAATGTTACTCGAGGGTTCACCATGGGCTGTCGATTGATAGTGGATCTGGATAGGCTTGGGCGAAAACCACAAAAAATATGAGGCAACCGATGAAATCAGCTTGAATTTTGATCCGTCAAGACTACTTCTAAATTTAAACTTTCTGATAATGCACATCCACTTTACGAATGGCATCCACTTTCTGCAAATTGAAGCAATAGCGACGAAACGCGAGGACATCGAAGAACTGAATCAAACCTTTGACCTTGACCTGTCCCGGTTTGAAATGTTACTCGAGTGTTCACCACTGACTATTGCCTGATGTCAGATTTGGATAGGTTTGAGAGAAAAAGAAGAAAATAGGCGATCGAAGGATCAGCTTGGCCTTTTCTCTTAAAAAAATAGATTGCTTAGCTTTCTGATACTGCATAGCAAGCCACATTGAATGATCCTCATTTGGTGCAAATTGAGGCGAAGGCAACCGATTCCCCCGTTCGGTCAATATGACTTCAATGTCACCATCCAATAAATCAAGCTAACATTTGACCTAGAAGTTTGACCTTGACATGTGCCGATTTGAAATGTTGCACGACGGTTCACCACAGGCTATTGCTTGATACCAGATGTGGGCAGGTGTGGGCGGAAAAAAAATTGGAGACGACCGAAGAAACCGGTTTGCGTTGAACCTTGACCGTTAAAGTTGTATTGTGAAACCTATGTAGTTCCTTCCGGCGTGTTCAGTACAGGCAGAAGCATTCGTGGCAATTGATTCGAACGATCTTAAAACCGTCGTGGAATGCCGATGCCATTACAAATACGCCTCTGGCGAACTCGTCACTGAATACGAATACGAATACGACATTAACTAGACATACGTGCTTACGGCTCCCCATGACTTCCCTCAATAGTCTCGAAGGTACCCAAGAACACCTAGAGTCACATTTGTTCAAGATATATCAATATATGAGCAGGTGAATGCAACCTAAGACGTATAAAGCCCTGCGATAATGCAAATTTGTTGCCTAGCAGAGCACAATTTTCTACCCAAGTGAAAACAGAAGATGGTCAAGGTTCATGTTCTTCAAGAATTGGCTGGAAGAAGAAAAAAGTTTCCTGATTTATAATTATAATTTTTTGCAACTACAGATAGCCTGTGAAGCTCGTTGATTGCCTAGGTCGGCTTTTAGTATTGTTGGTGATTCTCTGACATACATATTTTCACTTCATAAATGACTAAGTATAATTTTGCAGAGATGATACTCAGGTAGCTGAGGCTGGGGGGACACGACAAAATTGAGGGGGCAAATCGTCACTTCTCAGAAATTGGGGGACATGTCCCCTCTCCAGCCCCCTCAATGGTTACACCCATGCAGCACACCAATAGTTAATCCCTGATTCCGAAGCAGGGGGGAGGCAATTACAAACGAAATGTCATCATAGATAAGGAATCAAATTGTGAGGCACCAAAAGTGTGTAAACACTTGCATTCTTAGCGGAGTACAATCCAGGCACACATGGGAGGAATATACAACTTGCAATGTCTTCATAGCCATGAAAAGGTTCTTAAAATGAATGACTATTATTTCAAGAAATTTCCAACGTTTCGGGTTTGATACTCAATTGCTGATATATGGTGATCAAGTCTGAAGCACAAAACGTCGGTAATGTAGTGAAACAATGTAACCTTTGAATGTACTGTCCCAAAAGATTGAGGGCGAGGGGGACATTAATACCTTGCGGGGTGATAGTACGTGTCATCCCTTTCCCAAAATATGCACCACACGACTGCTAATCGACAAGAACGTAGCTTATAAACGTCTATGAAACCTAAAGTGATCTGCCCCAAACTTTACTTCAATGACTCCAAGTTCCTCAGTTGAACACGGGTCATGTTTGCGTTGCTAGACGCACACCAGCAGATGTTACGCCACACGTTCAGCAATGAAACCAACATCGGAGGGCCCTGAGCCTTAAGCCCTCAGTCGGTGCGATTTTTGGTCAGGTGCATCGATTTGTAAGCCTCAATGCAATTTGTTTTAAACTCTATTCGACATTTTGAAGGTCCCTTGTTTTTTATGTAAACTGAACCATTCCGGAACCATGTGGAAGCTTTCAGGCCACGGTGCACTTTTTCAAGATCCATCGCGATTTTTGTTCTCGGGAGGATGGAGTCCAACGATTTTGTGAACTCTGATACGATTTTCTTAGGCCGCGGCGCGATTGGTATGGAGCCCAGCATGGTTTGTTTGAGCACTATCGCCGTTGTAGTGTCTGGCGATATTTTTATAGTTATACCCAGCGGCTTTGTTTTGAGATGAATGGCTCACTCAATCTAACTGCAAGATACCGTCCCAGTCTCCGTAACACCCAGCCCTACACCCAGCCGGTTTGATCTTTTATCACAATATTTTGCAATGTCCTTTCTGCAGCGTTTTGTGAGCAAATATGATGCTTATGATTATGTAAGCACTGATGTCAGAGGATCCAAATGGCACAGTCCAGGTAACAGCTTGCGAGGTTGCCATGCAAACGCATTAAATAGCCGTGAAAAATAGGAGTATGGAGACCGGGTCTAGTTGATACACGGGATGGTTAATACAACAGCATTTTCTCCAAAAGCATGAAGCCGGTTGCCATGGCTACTGTTGCACATGTTGCTACTGACACCCTCTTCTCACGGAAAAACCAAGCCCAAGTACTTTTGACCCGAGACTACAGAATAGTAAAGATGTGACACATTTTTGGACCGAAAGTGCCTTTGCTTTGCCCTAAATTTATAATCTGTCGCCCACTTGCTAACTTTTTTAAGTGTCAGCTCATTACCATGTTCTCTCAACTTTGCGACTGTGAAATGTGTTTAAATTCGTGCTTAACATACAGCCTGTTTCAACGTTTTATGGATTGGAAATGGAACAAAATAACCATACAATTGCCTACTTGTATTAAGGCGTCTGCTAAAACTGAATCAAGATATCTATGGAATGAACGTTTGAGCATTCCATAAATGGCATAAACCATTAGCTATGGTCAGTCAAGACTCACACCAGTATTGTTACTGTAAGTGTAAAATATGAACCTTTTGAAAGGAGCAATCTAGTACCATCTATATTCATAACATAGTTTGCTTAACCTACATTATATCAACTTAACCCATCATCAGCAACAATTTAACCCTATTGCGGGGTAAGTTGATGAACCGATAGTTGCGCCATTATTTGCTCTCTGGTGGAAAGCCCAGAGGACGCCACGAAAACAAAATATCGTGATGATACCAGGTTTAGGCTCGGCGTAGGTGCAGCAATCTCCTCGCTACCCCTCCAAAGTGATGAGTTATATTGAGTTTCGTTAAAATTGTATCAACTAGGCCAGGTTTCCCCTATCCAATGATTGCAACAATGACGTCATTAAGGTTTTCTTCACCTCAGGCCCATCCATTGTTATGAAGACTGTAGCGAGACAGAGGAACATGAGCTTATCACACGAAGTCACCAGATAAGCACAGTAGATGTTATGCCAAAGTACGCCCACACATCCAAAAAATCAGCCAGACTTCGGCCGCTTTGTTGTAGACATCGGGTATGGTTGAAACATTTTTACCAACTGTAAAAATCAAACATGTATTTGGAAGTTGATGGACCCCTGCCATCCCAACTTTCAAGTTGGAGAGGCAGTTTCCATACTGGCATCACAGTATCTACAATGATGATGTCTTTCACCTCATTAAACTTAAAAATGCAATAAGTAGTACTGATAGCATATTACATCCTAAGCGATCACTACAGCTTGAAGGCATTCATTCTTGCTATATTTGTGGTTAATAAGATGGAATTCCATGTTTAAATATACCTAATTGTTCTAGTTTTTCTGATTATGAGGGAACCATTCAAATTGTCCTGCTCGAACAACTTGGAATTACGCTCTCAATACGAACTAACGTGTACATTGCTATGTCTGTTGCCGACGGTAGCACGAAATAATTGGTGATTTCGCACCAGCCCCAGCATCACTTGAACTTCACCTTCCCTCGAAGCATTTTCATTGCCCACAGAGAAGTAGATTAAAATACTTTGTTTTTGTCTAACGCGACACGGATATGAGTCACGTTTCTGTTTTCACCGTAAATCTAACCTAAATACGTTCCCATTGCTAGTCGGTTGGTCATTGGTTTTTACGACACATCGACCGTTGAGACATGTAGCGTCGCCAATCTCTCATGCCGATTGGTCGCGGGCGAAGAGTAGCGACAGGTGAGACTCGAACCCACAACCTTTCGATTGTGAGACGAGCAACTTACCCCTAAGCTGCTCGTCCCCGTGTTCCCATTGCTAAAATCCTTTGGTGGGGGGCAGGATAGCCCGCGCTGAATTCGAAGTTATTAACGTATGACAAACGTTTTCATGGGACAACAAATGCGACTCTGCGCTGTTTAAGGTAGACATTCGAATTACCCCGGCCCATGCAAACTGAGTAACTGATTTTATTAATTGGCTTACATGTTATCCTAGCTGGGTCGATGGTCGGCCCATGACCAGCCTCGACCCTTGGGAGGTGGAAACTGAGGTCACCCGTCGGACACAAGCTCCCCTACTCGCACGCCACCTAAAATTTGGGGAGCTCTTGATCAGATCACAGACCTCTTAAACACACAGGTCACCATAACACCAGACACACACCGCAACACATCTCAGGGGATAATGCACGCATGGGAGTTGGAATGGATGCCTGAGGAGAAACGGGCTCGCAGGTTTGCGAGCCAGGGGATCTCCTCGGTGTACCGGCCCCCTCCCCCCACAAACAAACCAAACACTCACATTCTCATCCTGACTTTCACATCCAAACAACAACCCGCACATGTCACAGCTGGTTACATCACATACAAAGTAACATCACGTGCACCCCTCCCTCGTCGCTGTTCCTTTTGTCAAGGATATGGCCACACGAGGGGGTGGCTGCAAACACACAAACCCCATATGTGGCCTCTGTGCCGAACCACACTACACTATCGAGTGCACTAGTGAGGTTAGGAAATGCGTGGGCTGCGGCGGGAACCACTCCTCCCGGAACGGGGCTTGCCCTCGGTGGAGGAAGGAGAAGGTCATCCTCCGACTCATCCACATCGAGGGCGTGGCCCCGTCGCGGGCACGGGAGTGGGGTGACGAGCAGTACCCGATGCTCACTGCCCGGCCCACGCAGACACACACTCACCCTAGAGCCACCCCTCAGGAAACCCAGACGGACCCTACAATTGTCATTCGGCCAGAACCCACAACAAAACTTAAGGCACAAGCACAGTCACCTCCCCTCTTACCACACCGCGAAGCATACAAACCACCACGCCTATCACTCCCCCAGACCCACCCCAAGCACGCAAGGGGGAGTTTTTCAGACTCCCCCTTCACCACAGACCACCCGCAGACTCAGAGGAAGAAGACGTTAGCTCAGATAGCGCAGGAACCACTCTACAAACCATCCAAGCACCGACAACACGAGCAACCAACAAACACTACATCCACGAACAAACCAACCACAACACCCATGAAAACCAGAACACGTAATAAACCTACTCGACACTAGACAGCATAGGAACAAACATCCGAACAACTCCTCAACCCAGTCTCTCCCAACTCTGCCCATGACATGTGTTTATATATTTTTTAATCGAAAGAAGCTGGTGCCAGACCGACATCAGAACCTCAAATGAACGTAAAAAGGAATTGGAAAATAAAGAAAAACAAAACAAAACACAAACAAAAACAAAAACAAACAAACAAAAAGAAAGGAAAAAAGTACAAAAAGAAACGAAAAAAACAACAACAAAGAACTAGATAAAAGACAAAAAAAAAGAATGTAAGAGACAACTAACAGTGTATGACCATGTATGTTTGCAATGTTGATACCAAAGGCGATGACCCCCAACCCCTCCACCAACTACTACCAGGCACCGTCCGGACTACCACCTCCATCCGACTTCAAAGTCCTAAACAGCCGAAATCACCACACGGTGGCAGGCTGCTATAATTCACTTACACACACACACACACTCCTAGCTGGATGCTGCATGCGAGCAGAATGATTTCAAGGTTAAAAAGCCATACACTTGACATATCGTTCAACACCTTGCACTATACATATGTGTATCGACCTTAAACCAGTCAACCACGTCGGCCATTGAATAAGCCAGACCGTCCGCTGGTGTCAGTTCCCAGTAGCCCAGTCCCAAGCCTGCGTTGGAAGACCACGCATCAACTACCCCTCCCCTCCCCCCAGACGACCTCACGATATAGTGCCTCACCCTCGCCGTATCCAGTGGCATGTGCACGTTGTCAGTGGCGTCTTCAGCTTGATCTCCAAGGATACCTCCACATGACTGACAGGGAAAAGATGATGCGCCAACAGCACAACAGCATATAGATCTGAAGATACTGTACATGTTGACAAAATGATGAATAGTTCAACAACTGTGTCCGCCACTGCAGTCGTCCGATTCCCAGCCTGCGTGGCTGGGCGCTCGACATCGCAGCCCGGCTCGGATTTCCCCGAAGAGACGAGCTGGCCGCGATCTGAACGGCCAGCCTGCTTCTAAAGCAGAGCTGATCTAGAAACGGCTAACTAATGGCGATATTGCAATTTCTAATGGAGCACTTAATCGGTACAAAGTAAATGAGAGCACTCAATATCGGCTCACAATTACCTCTGGTATTCTCTTCCTCAATCAACAAACATAGAGATGTGTCATTTGTGAAGGTATTAATGAAGAAGAAAACACTAGGTGGTCATGAATATTGCGGAGGATCAAGGAGGGACGCTCTGACTTATTTATGTCTCCTGGTAGATCTAGAGAACCAGGGGATAAGCAGCATATTTTGTGCCGTCGCAACAGACTAGATGACAGCCTGCCCCAGCTTTGCTGTTAACGGAACAATAGGTGACTGAGCCACAGCCGAGCTCGGCACCTAGTAATATGCAGCGTGAGTGTAAATGTGTGTGTGTATGTGTGTGTGTAGGTATGTGTGTATGTATGTGTGTGTGTATATTTGTGTGTATGTGCATTTGTGTGTTTGTGGCAGGAGGTGGCTTGATCACTACAAGTCACTATGATCACTAGCTATCCGCTCTTCGGCGAGGGGTGACGTCGCGAAACACGAGTCTCTGGGATGGCTGCCGGGCGTCCAGCGCTGAAACAAACGCTTGCGAGTCCTGCAAAACTATCGTGAATGTAACGTCGGCGAACACAAGGCACAAGAACAACTGAAGGCGCGGCATATACCTAATCTGTATATCTATATCTAAATACAGGTCCATGTCTTCATCTACAGATATATATATATATATATATATATATATATATATATATATATATATATATATATATATATATATGCATACATACATTGATATCTATATCCATATATTCCTCTCCCTCTCTCCCTTCTCCATCACTCTTTTCATCTCTTG
The DNA here is from genome assembly GCA_034440575.1 of Imbricaverruca yamaguchii. Taxonomy (NCBI): domain Eukaryota; kingdom Metazoa; phylum Arthropoda; class Thecostraca; family Neoverrucidae; genus Imbricaverruca; species Imbricaverruca yamaguchii. The sequence continues at coordinate 204,807 of JAOTOL010001019.1, read as the reverse complement.
ATCTTTGTATCTCTTGATCTTTGTATCTCTTGATCCCTGTATCTCTTGATCTCTGTATCCCTTGATCTATGCATATCTTGATCTCTGCACATCTGTATCTCTGCATACAGATTTGTATCTAAGCCTCTCTGCATCTCTGTATCTCTCTTTCTCTCTTTCTCTCTTTCTCTCTATCTCTCTCTATCTATCTATCTATCTCTCTCTCTCTCTCTCTCTCTCTCTCTCTCTCTCTCTCTCTCTCTCTCTCTCTCTCTCTTTCTCTCTCTGTCTCTCTCTCTCTCTCTCTCTTTCTGCATTTTCGAAGTGGTGTCATTCGGACATGGCCGCCGTGTGACAATGTCTGGGTCTGCACCTGGCCAAAATAAAATGCAATTCTTAAAAAGTTAATTTCATACTATGCACTATTTCGTTCAGTGATTCAATCTTGCTATTCGGGGCAGCATCGTGACTAGGGACGTCTAAAGTAGAAGAGCGGGCATCTGAAGTCGAAGAAGTGGTAGGTTATAGAGGGTTTATCTAAGGTCAGAGTGACGACCTAGCGGTGACATCGGACGTAAATGAGCAGACTTCATTTGAACACGGTCACCCAGAACTACCATCGAACGAACTATGAAACATCATGCGAACCTCGACACATCTCCGCATTACATCACCCCGAAGCCAATAGATGGCACGCTACTAAGTAAGACTAACCTTGGGTGTAGCCCATAAAATACTTATTTCCATAATGTATTATGGTAGCATAGGTACAATAATGAAGTCTACACCTAACTACATCAACTTCAAGTGCGGGAATGCCACACAAATTGCGTCAAAGACCCCAAACAGATGTCGGGCCCCGGAAGGAAGTGCGTTGGAGCACGGAAAAAATGCACCAGGAGCCCGAAGAATCACACCGGGGCTCACAAATATCACGCAGGAGGCTTACAAAAATAGAAGTCGACCCCAATAAATCACAAAGGGATTCTATCGAGTTCACCCGAGCACCGGACAATTCAGAAGAGGTCACGAAAGGAAATTATTCTGATGGCCTTTCTACTCTGAATGGTGCCATCCGCTGGAGAGAAAAAAACTCGTTGAGCAGCCGCAGTGGCATGCTAAGGAGGAAAATCTCCGTCCTAGCAAGGCGGGCTCCGAAGAACCAAAGAATCGCGCCGGGGTCCACAAAAAAGTTATAGGGCAAGATACATTCGCGTCGGGCTCCCATAATTAAGGGTTTTAAATAAATACAGCGGACACCAAAAAACTTGCTTCGGGCTCTAAAATTTGCGCCGGGGAACACTAAAATTAGTCTGGGCCTGGGGTCGGATTAGCACAAGGCGACCTGTGAACTGGCGCCAACACCCCCACCCCCAAATGTCGCGCATGGGACACAAAATTTCCGTCGGTAATCGCGTAAGTTATGGCCGAGGCATCACTAATTCCCTCGGGGCTCACACAAATTGGCGTTGATGTCCCCAAATAAGCACAGCGTGGTCCCAAAGTCGCAACGCATCCCGACAAGAATCAAGCCAGAACCCTAAAAAATAAAGGGAGGTTCCGAAAAATAAATGTTCCGACCAGAAAAATAACCCCTTAGTCCAAACATACTACGAGATGCCTTAACAAATCGCATACGACACCAAAAAACATTCCGGAGCTCGACAACTTCCGGCGGGACATAAAAATACAGAAATGTCGCCGAGGGCCTGAAAAATAAGGCCTTGGCTGGGACTTTACATCATTCAGAATCAGACACTAAAAACTGTCAAGCCCAGAAAACTGACGTCGGATTCTTCCGGAACCACGCGACTGGGCCAGAAAGGTAGAGACCGGATCCAAAGAAATTATACCGGGCCCTTAATATTGTGCTGAAGTCCCACAAGCATGAGGAAAAAAACACAGCGGGACTCAAAGAGTGCTTCAAAGCTTTCCGAGTCTGGAAAAAAAGCGGCATTGCCTTAAGACATTCTGATGCTCTAAGTATACACACCGGAGCTAAAAATCAAGACACAACGGTCCCTCAAAGCACAGCGGGGTTTGATACAGCATGGGGCCTAAAAACCAGGCTAGGTCCCTAAAAAATCGACATGGTCCTAGAAAAGGAATGAAAGGACAGTGCACTAAATGAACACTGCGGCCTACGAAAACGCACCGATGCTTACAAATTATCGTCGGTGCACAAAAATAAGTAACAAAACCTTACTTTTGTTTAAAAAGCCGGTATCGCAAACACGTGTCGAGCCCCAAGCAAAAAATTGCTCGTGCCTTAAAACACATCCGAAGACAAATAAAATCGGAAAGGTTAAAAAGAACACCTAACTGGAGCCTCAGTTCGGTACCAAATCTGGAAGCGTTCTTATTTAATCAGAAATGAGGTGCGTCAAAGCTAAGCGGTTTTCCGGATTTCTTAGCCACTAGAAAACGTGGGAAGGAGACAGCTAGTCATCGAAGTGAATTCAGGATGGGCCCTTGCGGCCCTAAGTCTGAACACGTTATGACTTTATGAGGTGTCGTGTGTTGTCACCTATCAGCTATTTTTCACTGCTTTGTTGGTCCTCAACATATGCGCTTTCATTCCGTTTCAGCCGGGTGTTACGTGATGCAGTTGTAGCATTTCCTTTCAAGTGGCAAATATTATATAGTGCACGATGTGCACTACACAAATGTTTGAGGTGACTGATGAGGCCCTGAGGACGAACACAATACCGTATGTTATTATTTATAGCGCATTTCTTTTCCCCATTCTGTCAGCTTGCCAATCATGGCCTCCCACAAACCGGATCAAAGCATTCTTCAACCAGCGATCACCCGTCTTTCCTTTTCTCATCCTCTCCAACAATAATCATGATAATTTCTTCATCGGCCATCAAGTAAGCTTCGTTCTTACTAGCAGCCAGTGCAAACTTGTAAGGTGAACACTGCCTTAGAAACGTCTTTGGGCCAATAAGTACTAAGTATGGCTATATCTGGCAATCTTAATAAAATCAAACCCTTTCTCACCTTCACATTCAAGTAACTTGCCATGAAAATATGAACGTGTGAAGAATGTCTAAGGGGAAAAACTCAACTCAATGAACAACAATCTGAGTTGTGCAAAAGCATAGATCGGTGAACTCATAATGACCCCCTGCAGCTTTTGGCCATTTCAAAATGTTCGTTTACGGGATAATTTGGACTGGCGTTCTATTCTTTCTCCCCATGAACATCGATGACCAACGGATGACGTCTCACGGACATTTGGTACTATATCTTGGAAACTAGGGCACACCACGTATCCATTAGTGACGCTGTAATGAGCTTGCACTCACCCCACACATGCGCACATAGCGGAAATGGAAGAAATTTTGTTTGAACAGTAATATAATAATGGTTTCACTCCCACCAAGAAGGTAAACCTAGTATTACAAATGCACCCATTAGTCGTGAAAAGTACAGCGAGAATTGTGAATTTGAATGTACTCATGCTGTGATGGTAGTCCTTTTCAGTAACGCATCTTGTTAGTCATAAGCACATCCTGGGGCCTGTCCCATCCCTTTAGCGGTCCCCATCTTAGCGGTAAAAGTTGTGTGTTTACAATTCAAATTATCGGTTTATCAACCCAAAAGTGCTCAACCATGGTACTCTGCGAAATTCTTTGATGCGTCCCTGCTGTTCACCCTGGCCCACTCACTTTTGGGGACGTTCCTACGCCTGACCAGGCCATGAAAAGGCATCATTGCATTTCATGGCCTGGTCATTGCATGGCATATTGCAGACGAATAACATGCAAATGTCTTGCCATCATCCGCCACTGCGTGTCGCATTATTTTCCCACGCGTCGACGCATTGCAGGCGAAAATTGTGTGAATGTTATACGATCATCGGCCACTGCGCAACGCATTACTTTCCCACGCGTCGATGCGCGGGCTACCGAGCTCTCGAACAATACGACAGACAGCTGCACGCAAAGAGCACGTACTCAATTGTATCATCCTACCATCTGGCGATAAATATTGTTACCTATGACTCAGCATTCAATCTCATTAGTGCAATACGTAGACCGTGCTGCTACCTAGCGATAGCTACCTGAAGTGATGCTTCTAGAAAATTAAAAAAGTTATTGAATCAGTGGAGGTTGCAACCTGTGGAGGTTATGACCGCTGCTGAGTTGTGGAGGTTATGACCGCTTCGTACTTATGGAGGTTGCAACCTGTGGGGATTACGACCTGTGGAGGTTATGACCTGTGGAGGTTATGACCGCTTCGGAGTTCTGGAGGTTACGACCAGTGGAGGTTATGACCGCTGCGGACTTGTGGAGATTACGACCTGTGGAGGTTATGACCGCTGCGGACTTGTGGAGGTTATGACCTGTGGAGGTTATTACATGTGGAGATTACGACCGCTGCGATGTGTTGAATTTGTGGAGGTTGTGACCTGTGGAGGTTATGAACTGTGGAGGTTATGATACGCTGTCGCTTCACCAGCACTTGTAAGCCGTCGGTTAGGAAGCATCGGGAATTTTATCCTTTGAGAAAAACACTAACCCCTAGGTAATATTTTACTGACATCTCTATTTTACTTATGTATCAAAACCAAACCAAACCTAACCATGACTGCACAACCTGAGCTCTAAGTATATTTGCATCTCTACATGTGTGCCGTGATGATTGCTAAAAATTGGCACCTCTATATCGCAGCGTTCCGATTGTGTACGTCACGCCACAGGCCCATGAAGCAATCAAATGCGCCCTGTAGCTTCCGCGTATTGGGAAAAAGATCACGCGTGTCTCCATGGCCGCCGGCGCCACCTGTGGAGAGGCAGGTGCAATTTGAGTCACCGCAGCCGCCGCCGGAGCAGCCACGGCAGGTGCCGCCACCGTCACCGGTATCCGCAGACCGGCGGCGTGGGTCACCAGCGCGGAGCGACGCGGCTCATCTGCTCACGTCAGGACCCCGCATGAGGGTTCCCCAGGACCAACAAATCACGTGCGACGTCAGCCGTGGCTTTCGTCGCCGCCGGAACAGAGAAATGGCGAGCACGGTTTTCCGGATCGTTCTCCCGCGGCGAGCCCCGCTGCTGAACGTGCGATTGCGGATCCAGTTTAGTTAGTTATTTGTGATTGCGGATCATGCGCTACCGCCTCACTTTACCAGGCCGCGGCGAACTCCCGACTGATTGCAGATGTTAATGTCATATTTAGCGTTCGTCTTTACCTATTTTTGAGTGTGTCAGTTTTTACGGACAGATCCCGGTGTTCTGACGACGCGTCTACTATAAACGTCAATGATTTTTTTCAGTGTTAATTGTTTCGCAATGCCATATGCATTGCGGAACGTTTGCAGATAGCTCCGGATGGCGCTCGTCTGTGTGCACTCGTTAGCCGTTAAGACAACTTCGTCATATTTATTTATTTATTCATTTCACAATGCATGCCCTTCACGTGCAGTGGCTGTTACGGACACAGGCGTTGTCTGGTTGACGGGTTGTGCAGTAACGTGAGGAATAAGGCATGGGTGGTGCCAATGTCAAGTGCGCACTAATGCCAGAGGCATCTGTCAGAGTAGAATGCCATAGTATGCGCAGTCTTCAACAATACACGTTCAAGTATGGCCCTCCTCGTTAGGTGTCGGGGTCTACCACCACTATTCTTATCCACTTCGCTAACTAGAATTTCGCCGGAATGCTCCTCGATATGCCTTAATATCTCGGAATGCGCGGAATACATTTCTTGATTCAAACATCGCCTCATCTATTTGCGGCATGACGTTTGAGATCAGCCGCCAGAGGCGCTGCGTGTGTTGGTATAGAGGGCGCTAATGATGCCACGTAGTCAATTCACGAGCTTGCACGAACTCTGCAAGCGCCACTCAGGACATTTCCCAATCCCGCGGCCCACCGGCGAAACAGTGTGGGCGGCGCCATTAGCCGTGAATGTGCATAAAGTGTGTCGTGAACCAACCAATAAACAAACAAACGAACTCTGCAATCTTCAGTGTTTAAGTGCTGTGAGCTGCGAAATATATATGTAATATATTTGCATCTGTTTCGCAGTGTATGTGTGCAATGACACAAATTCATTGAACCGAAATGGAATGATTGGACTCCGCTCCGTCAACATTCATTCGGGCTAGGGGACATGGACTGTTATGTTCTCAATACCTCTTAACGCATATAACATGGGCAGCACGGAGACACAACTGAAAGACACTTGGCTTCACTGAGTATGATAGCGAACTGTCTCGGAAGCATGCCATAAAGTAAAATGCGAGGTACGGATATGCAGCTCCAACTCTTCCTTCTGTTCGTCCTTTTGTAGATGAGCTCTGTGTGCAGCCAAAGATGGAACTCCATACTTGGGGAGGGTCACTTTCCTGCCTCCCATTCAACTCTAGTTTTGATGAGGCTTACCATATGATTTATGTACTTTGGGTGGACATAATTGTATCATGGAAACATTTGCCCTCCCCAATATTTTTGTAAACTTTACACTCCTGCCTTAGACATTGGTATAAAAACGCATGAAGAGTTGAGGTTCCAAATCCAATCTCAACCCCATTTCCAATTGATTGAGAAACCATAACTTTTTTAGAGGGCCATGGGAAGAGAGACATATATCAAACCCACTCTGTTGATACAGCAGTGGTTAAGGGTGCTGAAGGATAACCATATCTTTCTCTCGCCAACACCAACTTCCCAAGTTAGGGGAGACCGTCGACACAATTTTGGCGAAACTTAAAAAAAATCGGAAGGGGAGCGAGAAAATAACTAGATCTGCGCTAAGCCTAAACATTTTAGTATCTTCCCCGATTGTTATTTTTTTCGTCGCATGCTCTAGGCTTTTCACCAAAGAGCAAAACATCGCGCAACTACCGATTCATCAACTCATCCTGCTATGGCAGTAAGTTGTTTCTGACGAAGGAGTAAGTTAATAAAATGCAAGTCAAACATAATACATTATCTATAGGTGGCATTAGCTTACGCCATCTCGACAGTCCATGTTTCATACTTACAAGGTAATAATATTGGCATTAGTCCTGGCTGACCATAGCTCATGGTATATGTCATTTATGGTAGACGCAAACGTTCATTTCATAGTCGCGCCTTTTCCTGCGGTTCATGATTTTCGTCTGGTCAGAAATCCTCATAGAAATATTAAATAAGATCACGTTTAAGCAGTGCTAGGAACCACTAGTAGAACACACAAAAAAATTATGTGGTTGCTATACATTTCATTACCAGCCCACAATACAGGCTGATCTTGATAAAGGCGGATAAAGTTGATGCAGGCCGCATCAATTTATCCCGTATGGTATCTGGTGCAGGCCGCAACATGTTATGGAACATTGCGACCACGGTGAAGCAGCAAACGATAAAACATTTCACTGTTGCAAAGTTAAGTGAATGTGGTAATGATACCATACACCTAGACACTTCGCAAGTGGACGAGACATTATATAATAAGAGCGGACATGGAAATTTTATTTTCGTTCCAAAAATGTGGGACATCTTCACCATTCCGCAGCCGCGCGTCAAAAGGACTTGAGTTTGTTTTTCCCGCAAGAAGATGGTGTCAGTACCAGGATGTGTGGTAACATGGAAACAAGATTCGTACTTTTGGAATACACGCTGTTGAATCATATTTGGGTGGTGGGGCCAGGATTCACTCAACGAGTTCTCCTTAGCAATAGGACCCTGGTTCATAAAGCCACCCCAGCAAGAGCCCGGATCAATTTTTCTAATCAACTATCCCGTGTATGAACTAGATCCAGGCTCCCGACATCGCCTACTTTTCTAGTCGTCATCATCCACCGATAAATGTATCGATTTTTTTCGTCCAGTGCTATAGGAAAAATAGCCAGTGCCCAGATGGCGTCCAGTAGTTCTATAATCCCACCATGTTTGTGGTCATATGCAGCGGCGTGTGCAATTCTCATTTCTCGGTGGGAGGAGAAGTACCGCAATCGAAACAGGACCCTGTATATTACAGTCCCTTCTAAAAAAAGATAGATTGGCGGGCGCCAGTTTTTATTTAACCTGAGTGGAACCATAATTTACTCAATTCCTGGCATGTTCTGAGGGGAATCAGCACACTGCATGGGTCTTAGGAGCACTTTGGAGGCTCCATGTGTTTCATAAGGACCATGGCGCTTCCATGTTCCGAACGCTTTTCTGGGTCCAGTCGCGTTTTTAGGGTCTCTAGTGTGCTTCTAGGAGCATCGATGCGCTTTTGAGGCCCCGGGCGCGGATTGTTGTCCAGTCGGTGAAGAAAGCTCAATTTTGGCGCCCTTCGCAAGCGCACCGTGGGATGGCTTCCCTCTGACACGTCGTTAAGTCCCATTATCTCAAGATCTCATTACCCCACACTTGCTCCGCTGCTGATCATTCAGCCTCTTCTGCGGATTCTGAGCTTCTTCAAGCAATGCATTGAAACTAAGAACCATGAATTGTCCGGGGTTGCTCTTTACACGGTAACCTCCGTTGAACATAATTAGTTTACTCATGTTTCGAGCCCCCTCTGAGCCCAACGAGACATAGGCCATTAATTATTCCTCATTTCCTGGTTCAACGTACCCTATCAGCAGATGTGAAAAACTGACTAACAGGGCCGGACACGACTGTGGACGCACATTTTGCTGGACGACGTGACTGAATTCATCCAGCGATAACGTTTGAAAACTATCCTCACAAAGCCGGAGCAGGTAAATTCAGCCGAAAATCTGCTGGCTAGAACCGCGCTTAGTGGCAACCAGAGCCGAGCATGGCCCGAGATAACCTCGAAACAAAACGTTCCGAAAATCTAATCGTGTATCCAAACACAAATACTACAGCCTTTCCCATTCGTGGACAGGAATTATGGGTCTTCTTCCAAAAAATCCCTGTCCGATCAGCAAAAACCCACCTTCCATCACACGTAGAGCGCGGTGAAAACTGGTGGAAGGAGATTTTGGGAACAGCTGTTCGGAGCATGGCACGTCAACAATGCGTGTGCATATATTTCAGCGTGTGGCATCAGTAGCTCGATGGTTGAGCTGAGCGTCTGGCAAGTACAGGGTTCGATTCCCCGCGGCGCCCGCCCATCCTGCCAGGGTGAGAGGCAGGCGACGCCATATGGCCACAGCTGCTGCGTGCGTTGTACGGCCGCAATCACCATATATTTCAGTGCATATCTTTTGCACATCAGTGTGTGCAGTGCATTCAATCCATAGCATTCAACTTAATACTTAAAAATTTTGTCTGTTAAGGTAGTGATAGGGCAACTGTCACGGTGGTGGCCTACGGCGAAGGGCGCTTATGGACGCAAAAGGCACAATTTTATTCAATTTCAACGCCGTAAGTCATGCTGAATACTAAACGTGCAAAATTCATGTGCAATAATTTAATATTTTAAAACCCTTTCTTAAGCAACAAAAGCACGTGCCTATTTTTTGTTTCTAGTCTCTGTCCTAATCACAATGCCAGACTTCGAACTTTTCAGAATGTAGTTATAGCAATTAGTCAGCTGCCCTAAGGTGTGTTTCTCAGCTTTCGCTTTCAGGATGCTGCAAAAACGCTTTACAAGGCTAATTTACAGCATTTCTAGATTCGCTACTGCACACTACACTAATTAACTAACATATATCACAAGACGTGCCTCTCTCACGGCTTTACCAAGTGAAGATAATAGAAAATGCGTTGGAACAAACCTGGTATAAGGTAGCAGATTGGTGGACGATGAGAGGTGCGTGTTTTTTTCGCTGGTGAGAACCTCGACTACTTTCTTAACTCAACCTTTCACAGCCGGACCCCTTCAACATTTCTTGGAGAGTGCCCCAATGCCCCATGCCCCCTGAGCTGCGCTACTGGTCTTGCAATTTTCGCTCCACAATTGTCAGCATTTTGCCCTAGTGCATGCCCTAGTGCATGCAGGCAATCCTGGATCCATCCTTGCAGCCGGGGTCGTTTGCACACGAGGTCCAGACAAATTCAGGTACCGTGGCAAAACTAAGACACGCACACCGGACCGGTGCTAGGCTTCACATTGCTCGGGGCGTTCCCAGACAATTCCTCCAGACACGCACACCGGACCGGTGCTAGGATTGGCATTGATCGGGGCGTTCCCAGACAATTCCTCCAGACACGCACACCGGACCGGTGCTAGGATTGGCATTGATCGGGGCGTTCCCAGACAATTCCTCCAGACACGCACACCGGACCGGTGCTGGGATTGGCATTGATCGGGGCGTTCCCAGACAATTCCTCCAGACACGCACACCGGACCGGTGCTAGGATTGCATTGATCGGGGCGTTCCCAGACAATTCCTCCAGACACGCACACCGGACCGGTGCTAGGATTGGCATTGATCGGGGCGTTCCCAGACAATTCCTCCGGGGAGGGCAACATGCACGTCATCGGTAACGAAAATATAAAGTTGGTTTTTTAATGTCAGCAGTACGGACAAATATGACTACGGCCGATACCAAAAGCGGGTCAATCTTTCCCCAAGGTTGATTAAAGGTGATCCGATATTACTCGAGACTATGCATTTGCATAGGATGACACTTATTTCTAACATTCTGCTTTAATTGTCACTAAAAAAGTCAATTATCTGGGGATTATGCCCCGTTGGCCCGCATTGGGTGCGTCACAGCCGTCGATAAAAAATACATGACATTGGTTTTATGAGTCTTATTTCGGTACTTACTTATTCATTTTTCTCGTTTCTGACAACTAAGTATCATGGAGGTTAATATACTCACTGTGAGTCTAGTGCAAAGTTGCCCTCAGAGGTGCATCCGATATTTTCGTGGTGTGGACTGAGGAAAATAATCCAAAAGGCATTGTGCGAAGCGTCTGAAATGTTAACTGCTGGGCCGCCTGTTCCACAATGAAACCGCTCTCCCTCTCGTCAACGGTGCTAAGTTAGCCTCTCTGAAAGAAGCTTGATGTCAGAGTGACCTAAGCTGAGTGTGTAATCAAAATGCTCGGCTAGCTTTCAATCGACGCGAATCAAAACGTCCTGCGGATGGCCTCGACTCCCCCACTAACTTGGTGAATGTTCGCCAGCATTCAAAATAGCAACCCTTGTGTCGTTATATATAAGCCTGCTGAAGAAAATGGACCAAACATTGGATTTGGACCGACCCACCTTCAACTCGTGTCCATGTACATGGCACAGGTGTGAACTTAGATCTAGTTCACCCATCTGCATCTTGTAGGTCTAGTGGAGCGTGAACGGCGACGACATTCCCCGGCCATCTCAAGGCTAGCACACAATGTCACACGGCGAGTATACCAGATATTTCTGTTGACGGAAGTGGAATTTCTCATTTCCAAAAGAGCTTTAGAATGTAAATTTATATTTACATCCGACTCAGAAAGCATATCCTTAGTGTCATCGGGAACAATTGCAAGTCAACTTTTGACTTTGATCTTATCGTATGGCACATATCCATAACCGTGGGTATTTGCTCCGTTCTAAATTGAGCCTCACGGAAGGGGCGTCGGTAACTCAATGATTAAGCTGAGCGTCTGGCACACCAGTGGTAGGAGGTTCAATTCCCCGCGATACGTGCCGTTCCTTCCAGGGTGAGAGGTAGGCGACGCCATATGGCCTCAGCTGCTGAGTGCGTTGTATGGCCACAATCCAACGGAACTTCACTGAAGGCGAAAGGCTTATTCGGGGCCTTATGCAATTTGAAGTGAATAAAGAGAAATTCGACCGCTGCTTTAAAAGCTCATCTAAAAAACCTATCGATGTGGCCAATTCTCTTGTAGATGATGTCCACTTCCAAAAAGTTGTGGGTGAATATAATCCTGGGCATGTGCATCGCAACGTGATGCCCATCACACCGGGAAGCCTAAGAAGACCTAGCACTTCTCAGGTACCCATACCGACCATATTTTAGGTACCAAATCCGACAATATATCAGGTTCCTATGCGGGCCGCATATCAAGCACTCCTGTTAATCGTACCATAAGTACCCATACCAGCCTATCGCGCTACCAAAGCTCAGTTCTGCCATCGCATATCACGTGACATCGCATCGCATCATCGCAAAGGGATGATGGCAATCCTGATATCGGACAACTTAGTCTGCTGTAAAAATATCATATACAAAAGCAAAATAGTGGGATCAAACCATATGGGAGCGCTTCGCTCACCGAATGCGTTGTACATTTCTTCGACATCTGTTTTAGTCGGGCCCTCCCCTTTCATAAAATCCTGGTTCCGTCACTGCCCCTAGTGGCTAAGTTGGGGAGCGAGTGCGACCATGCTATGTTGAAGAATTGTGTAAGGTGGAACATGCCATTGTATTTTACAACCTGGGAAGAGCTTGTTTGAGATAATTGGAGGGCTCAAGCAATTTCCAGTTCGATTTGAGCTGGTGTAGGTCTACAGGCCTAATCACGACTACTGGTGGAAATACGTGGTGCCCGACTAATGTCAGTAGAGGGAAGTGGGTGGTTGATCAGCTTTCGCGCGACGTAGCAGTCACAATCAAACCCATCACCTCGGCAGCATTGGTAGAACGTTGGCTCTGAACGCAGGCCCTGCAACAACGTTTCACGTTAAAGTGGCTCTGTAACAGTGCTTCACTTCAATGTGGCACCGTAGCTGCCCGTCATGTCAAAGTGGCGCTGTTTTCATGGAGTTAGTACGCATCACGCAGCTGGCCATGAGAGTGTCCCAACAGTTTTAACTGCTCCCTGAAGGGTGAGTCGCACTGCAATGTGCCAGAGGCGGCCGCCGTTGTCTGTTGCATTCTGAACCTTTGCTGGCTGAAGCAACTCCAACAGGGGCCTATGCTAAGCTGTAGCGCGTGGCAAACATTCTGGACATAAATCACACAGTGAACGCTTGAACCCCACTTTATAGGGTTCCATGTTAAAAGAGCAAGAAATTGGTGGGGCAAAGACAAAGATGGTGGGGCACAGGTTCCACTAAAAGTAAGTATATGAAACTCCATTCCTGTGCTGTGCCCAAGCATTAGTTTTTGGCTGCTCAAGGGTATGCTTTCCATGAGCTCTATGACGGAAAAATAGCTGGGAGGATATTATGGTTTTTAGGCCCATATACGAAAATCGCAAATGGACCCAGCAGTTCATAGTGTCTGAAGCTTCTCTTCTAAATGAACAAAGTGCTAAGCTGGCATTGCTGATAAGGGCAACTGATATTTACCTAGGTTAAGGGAGGGACGTTCCACTCCATGGCCGATATCGCCTTTGCTAATTTGACGAATTCGTGGTCTGGCATTTGCCCTTGCATTTCTCCAGCTTTGGGTGTACGCTGGCAATAAAGAACAATAATGTCCATACGGTCATATCAAGAATAAATGTAAATATGGTAGGTGTACAAAATAGGTTTGTGGGTATGAGCAATATAGGTTTGTGGGTATGTGCAAAATAGGTTTGTGCGTATGCACAAAATAGGTTCGTAGGCATGTGCATTCGCAGACATGGGTGTCACTTTGTGTAATTGCTTGGGGTGGGGGATGACCTTTTGATGGCCAAAGCTTCCCCGAAGACCATCTGTATGTAGTGTACGCCCATTGAACCAACGGTTAAGCTACAGCCTGATTGAGGGTTGGGACAAAGCCAATTATTAGATGGAAAATTAATGATTGAAGGAATAATGACCCCCCCTTAGCGTGTGCAAAGCAACACCTCTGCTCGCAGACTAAGTTAGGCAGGCCTCTGACCATACATATAAACTGCCACAGAAAAGTGGGTACATAGGTGAGGTACTGGAGGTATGTGTTCTATGAAAAGTGGCGCCCCTCTGACTGGGAAAGGCGCCACTCCGGAAGGGCGCGATCAGCCACCCCCCCCAATTCGGAACTTTCCAGTGGCGCCCGTCCGAGGACATGGCGCACCTATGTACCGAGGTCCTCCCCATGGCGCACCTATGTACCGAGGTCCTCCCCATGAACATTTCTGGCTCCACCCAGGCTACCACAGGCTCTTGAATGTCCGAAGCGCACCATAGCTGACTTTTATATCATTCATGGACTTAAAAGTACGCTCTTACATTGCCAAAAAATCAGTAATTTTGGCCCTCATCCTTTGGGAGTTGTCCGCCGCATGCCCGGAATGTTATGCTGGCCGGGACAGGCTGCCATTAGCCAGCCGCCCGGCGGTGCCTTGACCTTAGCAGGCGCGTGGTGGGGCCGTGAGCTCTGAGCAGGCGCGCCAGGGCCGGCCGACGGAGCCTCTGCGCTGTCGCTCCCCGCCGCCGCCGCGTACACGGCCTGGTATGGTAATGGCGGTCCGCCTCGGGCACCACCACTGGTCTCCGTGACCGCGCGCGCGAGCCCGTGGCCCTAGCGGTCACGACACCGCCCCGGGACAGCCGCGGTCGCCGTCGACGCAGCCCCTTTATCGCGAACTGTACTGCGCAAGTAGAGAATTGTTCAATGATAGCTGACCGGCTTTGTTATGTTAATACCGCATTCCGATCTGTGGAACGTCGTCGCTCATTGGTTGGCCGCGCGGCGCTCCAGTGACGTCACGGCAGAATGGAATGCCCGTACGGCTCAAGATGGAGGGTGGCGAGCGCAGGCGAGTGTGAGTGCAGTGCGGCAAACAGTGAAATTCGTGCGGAAAATGCCGCGCAAACGGAACGGCGAGATACCCCTGCCCGACGGGTGGGACATGGCGCGCGATGTGGACGGAAAAATCTACTTCATCGACCATCGAACGAAGAAAACGACGTGGGTCGACCCCAGAGATCGGTGAGTGTTTGGCGGCCGGCCGCCAGGCGGCGCCGCCGTCCGCCGTCCGTGCGCTGTGGAATGCGGCCCCTCGGGACAGGTGTGCAGGGAGGGAGGGGGGGTCAGCGCGGCGCAGGGGATGGCCTCGCCTGACCCAGCATACGTGTCGCCCCGCGTCCCGCCAGGGAAACAGCTGTGGACCGTGTTCGACGTGGCGTTCGGCGTCAATTTGAGATCTGATCCGTTATGTCGGGCGCGGGCCGCGCTGCGCTGCTCTGTCAACGCCAGGCGACCGCCTGCCAACACCGACCCGCTGCCGTCCCTGCGTCCCGTAGCCGCTCGTGCAGGGGCAGCGTCCGTCGAATCCGACCGTTCGCCCAGCAGACAGACCGCCTCCTTGGCCGTGCGCCAAATTCCAAAGGTTTCTTTTCAGCAGCATTCCAGCTGCGTCGAGTCTGGCCTCGGGGGCCGCGCGACGGCCGGCCGGACGCCCGTACGATATTTGTGACTGACTGCAGACTTGTGGCGCATGCGGCGGCGTCTGTCGCGGTCCGTCAGTACGCCGTGACCGCGCCGTCGAAGAAACGTCCGCGCACAGCCGTGCCTTGGCGTGAAATTGGAAACTTTCTCCAGGCCCGATGACATGTGTTCGGGCGACTGAGGGCGGCGAGCGCGGCTACGCGGCCTGTCACGAACGCGGCCGGCCGCCGCTCAACGCTCAAGCCTGTCATGCACTGGCGCCGCCATGTTGGGGAAGGCGGCTGGCCGTCGGCGCGTTTGGGTCCGATCAAAGGAGGTCACGGTCCGTCAGGGTCACGTCAGCCGGACACAGGTGAAGCACGCCGCGCGAACCACCACTGGCACTCGTTTTGCTGCAGTCGGACGGAACATGCGGCCTTAAAACGCGTGTGGCTTAACCCCAATGCACTGGTGATCGATATTTCGGCCACGTTCAGGCCAACACCGATCGAACTCACGGCAGTGCAGTGTACGGCCCGTTCCAAGTACGTGGCTCAATTCCTCCGTACAAACTTCCTCGTCTCCGTCGAGTATCGATCGTCAGTTTTCGAAATGTCGGGTTGTTTCCTTCGGCAATCTCCACGACTGCCTTTTTTCTGCGACAAAGTCTGGTGGGTAGGCATATGTGACAAGTTCGCCTGTCACCGCTCGTATTCGTACTGCGTGCCAGAGCGGAACTGGAGTGCGTAGAGCACCGCGTGTGCATCTCCCTTGGAACATGTATCCGACGGTGGACCTGTCACTTGCAGTGATGCGCAAGGATGACTCTTCATCCGAGCTGTTCCGGGCGAAAGCCTTGGAGCATCTGGACACCTATCGAAGATGCACACATTTGTACCGATGGGCGAAGATTAGCCCTGGAGCGGTATGTGCCATATTGTGTGGTATCTCGGTTTTACCTTATCTGGGTATTCCTCAGTGTACAGCTCTAAGTTGGTTGCGATAAGCAAAACTTTATGTCGATATTTCGTGGGATGTGTTATATGTGATGCTATCCGATTCTCATAGCAGTATCTTAGCATGGACGGGCTGTTATTCATCAGACCCTGGAGATCGGCACGACCATTTTTGGGAAATCAAATTAAATGTGAAGATTGAAAAAATAAACCTTGTGACACTAAACTTCAGCTTGCACCCTCCAGTGGAATCTTCAGAACTTCCTCACAGAGCGTTTCATTGTCAAGCAGCACCATTCAATCTTGGAATGAAAAATGCAATATTTCTCTGGAATCATAATGTTCTGGATGTAAAAATCCAAAAGTCTATTTTCCAACTTTGCCATATACTGTTTGACATCTTACTGTCTATACTGTCTTACTACTGTGGATCGAGATGAGAAAACCGTTTGTTTATGCTGAGTTTCCAGCCATATTTGAGTATTCGGAATTGAACTTGTCGATTCTGTAGAGAAATGCGCAGCCCAGAACTCCCGACAGCCAGATCATATCTGGAAGCTTTCAACATATATGCGTGCCAAGTGGCGGACCAGCTGGGGTACACAAAGATCAGAAACGAGTTGCACAGAATTAACACCACGCCTTTGAGATTGATCACCGTCCTACGCATGGTCAAGCCATTCCTCCTGTCTAAGGGATGGCCTGACCCAGCGTGGACTGCCCATCAGCCTCACCTACGCTACCACCTCAACAGTGGTGGACATTCTGGGCGCTAAATGATCACGTTTTTGGCCCAAATACCCTTAAACTTAAATAACTAGTGGTGATGGGTATGCAGGATGCGTTGGTGGCATGAGGCGGGGAAGAGACCGCGCCGTCCACGATGTTCGGATCTCCTGACCGTGCGACATGTATCACTTGCCGGCATTCCGGAGTGGAGCAACGAGCGACAGCCTTCCTGAGCTGTTGCTATTGTACAGAAATAGCAATTGGGATTCGACACCTGCGAACGTGCTGGCAGATGATTCGAAAATTAAATATGGAGGCATAGTTCGAAATCTGAAGGTTATCAGTTTTCAGGTTGTGCCCTTTTTTCCTTTTTTTCTTAAAAAAATTAATCCGAGTTGTTCCTGGGGTGGCTTTAGGAACCAGGGTTCTATTGCTAAGCAGAGCTTGTCGCGTGAACCCTGGTCCCACCACCCGATCCATGAATCCCAGTTCAACGGCATAATTTTGATGGAAAGTTTAACGTGCCGTCAATGCACCGACATGGCCGCCCGGTAGCTCGTCCCCGGCCTTATCGCTTATAGGGCCAGCTGCCAACTGACATTCCCGGCCGGGGGCTAAATTTGAGCGAGTGAAGCGACTCGAACCCTGCGTTGCCAGGACGGGGAAGGCCAGTGCAGGCCAGTG
This sequence comes from Imbricaverruca yamaguchii, assembly GCA_034440575.1. Lineage (NCBI taxonomy): Eukaryota > Metazoa > Arthropoda > Thecostraca > Neoverrucidae > Imbricaverruca > Imbricaverruca yamaguchii. The sequence goes on along the minus strand of JAOTOL010001019.1, from coordinate 187,325 downwards.
CTCTAACCAACTGAGCTACTGGGCCGGCAAAACCCGCCCATGTCTGTAGATTCTGACACAAAAATAACGTCATAGGCGCCGAATGACCACTTTTCTGGTCCAACGCCGGAAAATCAAAAGAAAACCAAAAGCTGGTGGGTGCGCATTATATAAATCCGGCCTCGTAGGAACGACATTTTCAATGATTAAATTGCACAATTCATTTGACTCACTCTGGGTAAAGCGAAGCAATATTTCAGCCAGCACCTCGGCCTTTATTGACAGGTCTTCTAGATGGCAATTATTAATTATGATAAAGATTAATTTAGCACTTTCATCTTTTATATCCACCTGGATGTGCGCCCGCAGCTAGAAATGTGCGCCCGCAGCTACATGGCAACATCTTCACTTACTTCTGCTTTAGCACCTATTTAATGTCTAATTATGCATTACAGATATTTACTAGTGTCGCGGCCATGGGAGGGGAGGGGTCGTGGGTGGCATTGTGTGTGGCATCGTGGCTCATTCCGACGTGTCAATGAAAAACAGCACAACAGGCAGACATATATTCATCTTAGGTCGGGTGTTTCACTTATTACTTTTATCCCGCACGTGTCCACATCAATGCCAAGATGAATTTCCTCCAGTTTTCAACGAGCTCAGGTCTATGCAGTGTGGTGCCAGTCACTACGAATACCTCAAAACGTAATTTGCAATTTACAGAAATGGTGGAGCTAGGATGGAACGTCCTTACTGTCATATCTGTTGGGAAAGTTCAATGCCCTTATTTACGTCTGACACCAAACTGAAAAACAGTTGAGACACAATAGGCTAATTTCAGAACACAAAAATGACGAGGCCCGGAAATTGTCTGAACATACCAACCTCATCAGCAAATCAGTTTCTTTTTAGGAACAAAAGCCACGCACTGACGTCTGGACTGAACTACGACCATGGGTGTTGTTGGGTATGCTTTTGAGGGGGAAAATTCCCCCTCAATGGTGGCTCTGCCTCCCAATAATTCAAACTTTTAGCATGGCATCCTATGGAGTGTGCCCAAATCCATCTGAGCCTGTCATTTCCTCCGTGTATTGTGCCCCCCTGAATATTTTTTCTTCTTCAGAAATCAGCGCCACTGACAATGACACGTATATATTATGTTAAACGACGGCTACGGCGTCGGCTGGAACCCCTTTAGGGCAGTAGCGGATCCAGGGGCAACTGGGCCATGTGCCACTCGTTAGAAAGGTGGCGTCTCTCCAAGATACTCTGACCTTAAAAGCTCAACGAGTTCTTCAGCCGATGACACCCCCAGAAAAAGGAAATGCGCCCCTGGGAGCAGAAAAGGTGCCCCCTCCTGAGCATTGGCGCCCGCTCCGGAGAAATGACGCCCCTCCATACCAATTGGCCCCAGATACCTGAATCCGCCTCTGCTTCAGGGAGGTGGCACCTTATCGTTATGGATGGTCACCTGCTTAATCATATACAGTGGGGTGGGGTGGGGTGGGGTGGGGGATTGACACCCAGCAGCAGATTGGACGGCGGCCGGCTGAAGTTTATTAATGCTTGTGGTTTGAACCGGTCGATGCCGGCTGTCAGAAGCTTTTTACAAATATATTTGGCGGAAATAAAATGCCGGATCGTCCGAACGCTCTGTTACAAATTTTGCATCAAGGCGTCTTTTGGTCATGTTGCCGAAATAATCAATACATTATTGGTTTCAGCATTTCTTACTGCATCAAGTCGATGTTTATATGGTCGTTGCAGTGTAGTCGGTGCGCTATTCAGTCACATGCACTGCCCTTGGCATATATTTCAGTTGGCTCGCCTGTAGGGATACCATGTGACCATTCGCATTGAATAGGCATGTTCAAAGGGCTATCAACAAAGAAAGGCCGTGTGAAGTTTTGTATTTGGCAAATATCCTGCTCCTTTTTGCTAGATTGTTGTCCAACATTTTTCCATTAAGTTTTTCCGTACTATGCAAGTTTAGTATTTTTCTTCTTGTCCCCTGCTACGAGCTAGGTATTCATCAGTCGAACACATTTCAAGAGACAAGCATTTTGATGAACTTGAAATGTTACTAACATTGGGAATTGGGCCTGGCTGTTCACTGTGCTGTGTTAAACCTGGTCACTTGCTGCCTTAACCTATAAGCGCTTTAAAAAATAACAAGACAAGACAGTGAAGAAGACGTCTAACTGTTGTATCTATATTTGTTGTGAAATGTTAAAATTATAATATTTATAAAAGCATGCCAGGGAGTACATACATTTTCATCTATAAATGAACGACTTATTTATATAGATGCCTATGTATACCTGTATGTAAGTTTATGTTGATATATATATATATATATATATATATATATATATATATATATATATATATATATATATAAATATATGCCATATAAGATACACGTGCACACTGCACACATGTGTCCCTGTAACATAGCCAATTGAATGAGGCTTGATGTTGGGTTGTTTTGGTTTGAAGTCGGATGAAGTGCTGCTCGGCCGGATTGAGTAGTTCATCAAGGCCCATGCTAAGCACAGCTGGTTGAATGGATAGTGACCTCACCACCCGATCGGGGAGTCCCAAGTTGCTGAGGACTTTTAGCTAGAGCTTGACGTGCTACCAATGCTCCCAAACGGCCGCCCCGATATTGGGTCCCGGTTTTATTGGGTCAGCTTCCAGATGGCGCCCACAGCTGGGAGATAAGTGCAAGCCCATATAGCGACTCTGGTCTCTCTGGTTAGAAGAGAGGAGACCCGCGGCCACCAGTGTGTTAAATGGGCTTCCTGCGTAGCATCAGGAAGCGCGAGAATGGTTACCTTACACCAATTTGTTATCATTTGCTGTTCGTATTTCAATTTTCCTTCGGCGCAAGCAGAACTTCATTTTCATCTAAAATTCAGAATTTCCATTGGCGTTTGCAACTTTGTGTACGTTGGACAAATTTCCACAAATTCGTGACACAAAGACAAATTCTTTGTGTATAATATGCCTCCGTGCACGTTGGACAAATTTCCACCTCGGCACGCAGCACCGCAGAAGTAAACGCGTTCGTGCGGTATCTTCTGGTGGGTGTCGGCGGCGCCTGGCGGCCACCGTCTGGCCGCACGCGCTCCGTGGAATGGGCCCCACGTCCACGCATGTACCGTCTTCTAGACAAGTTTCGAGTTCGTGAGGGGTGGGTGACACCGCCAGAGGCCGTGTTTACCGTGAAATCGGAAGGTCGACATGTCGCAAGTGGGTGGCTGTTTGACAGGCGCACACATCAGTGTGGAGGCGCGGACAGACCGAACCATTCGCACTGTCGCCACAAGACGTCGGCGGGTGACAGACTGTTATCGGGGAGTGCACTGTAGTGTCTGTAGTGTAGTGTACTCTAGTGTAGTGACGGAGAGTGTCGAGGTGAGCTGAGCGAACAAAAGCGGCAATACCCACACACAGCATTACACAAATCCTGACCAGGAATACTGAGCCAGCCATGTGGCGGTGGAACGCGATTTGTTGTGAAATGTTCGTTTATCCGTCGGTGTTCGGCAGCAAGAAGCCTGTCAGTAGTCGATGGCTAAATGCAACGCAAAAAAATATTTGTCGCTACATCTCGCACACGAGTCAAAGGTATTGGCGGCTGTCAGGTGTTTAACCGAAACTAAAATTTCAGAGTTATTTAGGATCGAATATGAATGGAGGAGTGAAAACGGGCTGTAAACAAATTTCGCGTTGTATTTTGCAAGCCTGCAAGAAATGCTTCAGCTTCGTATAAATACATAAGTGGTTGAATGCCCGTCACCATTCTGGATTCGTAACGCTTGACAATTTGATGACAAACGTAAGTTATAGTTATATCTTGGTTTATGCTGATAGAAGCAGTGGCAGCTGCTGCCATCACACTTCTTGAATCAGCCCATCTCCTTTCATTACTATTGGCGGGAAGGGGTTCACATGTTTGTCACTCATATCGTGATGTGACGCTAGAGTTGTGACAGATCAACGTTCTTGAATGATTCTAAGAACACTAGCGGGTCCAGTCATGAATGGCAAATCCGAAAATGCATATTCGAGCTGTGGCCTCCTAAGCAAGCCAAGTTGAGCGGAACTTGGGATTTTCGCAGAAGTTAAGACCTTAAAGGGAAGGTTGTCTTAAACTTCTGCTAAGGCCTCATGTATTTCAAGTCCTTTGAGAAAGTTGTTTTGCATGCAGTATGATTTCTCATCAAAATAGCATCGCTGCACGACGCCTATTGCCGCCGGCCATCACCGACCGATATTTCCAGCATACAGGAGAGGAACTAGGCGGAAACACTGTGTCTGATTACGTGCAGGCCTGCAAGTAATTGGGTGTATTTTAGATCGCTAACATGCATTGTCGTGATCCATTGTTCTTGTGCCAACGACGGGGGTGGATGTGGTCAGGGCAAGTGGCCTAGCAGGGCGGCCTGCCACCTAGGCTCGCCTCTTCCTCACCTAGCACAGCAACAGGGGTGTGGCCTTGTGGAGTTAATGTGGAGGGGAGATACGTCCTATTTGTGGTGTGCGGTGGGACGCCTAGTTGATAGCAGTGGTGAATATGGAGTTTTGCTCTTGTTCCTCGTTCCTTTCGGTCTTGGAAACCGATTCTTTCTCGTTGTTGTTTGACCGATGGAGCAACTGAATCCAACCAATCCGAGCAACTGGCTGTAATGGACACATGCTGCCACTATGCTTGGAGACAGTAAATCCAAATGGAGGCAGTCATGACGCCCAAATGGAGATGATTTGTCCTGCTCTTTTTAGTGCCATTGTTGGTGTAATGCACATTATTGGTCCTTTTAAAAGTTATATTTGTTCTATTCATTCGTAAATACCCTCGTTTACTTGGTTTCAATGGATGGAATATATAGTCGACTAATTACTTACACTGTCTTAAGCTCTTACTTAAAACAGTCATGAAGTTCACAAATAGCGTGTAGGAATGAATGAGATATCACCAAATGTAATAAAATGCATACGTAATTGAAACACCGTGTTGAAGGATAATATATTTAAGATAATATTTCGGCCGAGAGCGCGAAATAATATATTCAACTCATATTTATGAATAGGCCATTTAACACACCATGTTGTTTTGACGATATATATGAGAACATAACTTGCCACAATACTCTGTGCTAAGCAGGGCCTCGCCTAAAATATTTTACTGGTGGGGAGGCAGGAGACGCCATATTTAACTATAATGGGGCCAAATCCCAGTCTTTCGAGCCCCAGCAATGCTTACGCAATGGGAAGTGTGACTTGACTGTCGGGGTCACGTCCCCGCAGCTAAGCCCCTGATCTTAAGAAACTAAATGGGAGTCCGAAATAACCACTTCAAAGAAGGAAGAAAATCGATGCTTATTTATTTCACAACACATGCCCTCCACATGCAGTAGCTCTTATGGACAGGTTGGGCATAACTCACAGATACTTACAAAGAAAGGATATATTTGTGGTCAATAGTGGGAGCAGATGCGCAACAAACATTCGTACGCCAACATAATACAATACCCATACCACTATCTGCACTACATACACCGTGTTTGCAACACGAGCTATAAACCAGTGGTTTCTAGAAGTGATAGGAAAGCGATAGCCTAAAGGTGCACACATCCATAGTGATTTCATAGTGTACACATCCATTGTGTAAGTTTTTTTTGTGTGTGACTAGTGTTATTCGTGGAGATACGCTGGTGCATGTTTCTTGAAGTTGGACAGCCTCGATATTTTTGTTTCAGTGGTGGGAAGTTTGTTATATTGGAAGACAGACGAGTAGAGAAATCTCCTGCGGTCAGCCTCTCTGTGCGTGGCTGGCAAGTGTAGGTGGTCGTCTGCACGTGTGTGACGGTTTCGCAGGGTAGAGTTTGCAGTGCTATGAGCGGCAATGTGGGGGCGGGGATGGCCGAGTGGTCAAGGTGTTGGGCTCTGGGTACCAAAGGTCCCGGGTTCGACACTAGCGCCGCTCCGGACATTTCCCAATCTCGCAGCCCACCGGCAAGACAGTGTGGGCGGCGCCATTAGCTGTGAATGTGCAGAAAGTGCGTCATGAACCACCCAATAAACAATAAGCCAGGAATGTGCGTACGCTCACCCGTCAGAATGATCTTGTGGAGAAAAGTGAGACTGAAATAGATACAGATCAGCTGCGGTGAGGAGACTCAACTCGTCACGGGCATCAGAAATATGATCAACTTTCCGTAGACTTGACACGATTCTAGTGGCGAAGTGAATGATCTTGTCTAGTCTGTGGATGTTTGCTGACGATCCGTTCCCGTAAACAGATATGCAGTAGCGGGTATTAGATGTAACTAGGCTATTGACTATAGTGAAGAGTGTGCTGGTCGGCAGATGGTGACACAGATGGCTCAGGGCTAGAAGGCACCCAGTGCACTTGCGGACCATAACAGCTGCATGGAAATCCCACATGTGACGATCAAGTGTCACCCCAAGGTTCTTACCCGTATGGCTCTCATCTATCAAGGCGTCCCTAAAGCACACTCGTATCGGGGTAATATTACGAAGATTTTGACGCGATCCGAAAATAAGAAGCTGAGTTTTGGTCGGGTTCACCATCAAACCGTTATCCAGGAAGTAGTAGAGTTGGCTCAGACATGTCTCCATCTGACTTATCAGATTTGGAAGATCAGATTTGTGACCGGAGCTGAGAACCTGTGTGTCGTCTGCGAACTGGGTGACGTGTGCTACCGGGACGTGCAAACTGAGGTCATTCGAAAAGATGCAATAGTGGACCTAATGATGAGCCTTGAAAGACATCTATGTTGTTTGGGAGAAAGGAGGGGAGATGGCTGTTTCCTTGTTGATCTGAGATGCTAACAGCCTGTGTGTGACCTCCCAGATATGCCCTAAACCAGATATGCCATATCTATAAAATATCTACAAGCGTTACAATGATTAATACGGCTGGTATAATGTAAAGAGTGTGGGAAGTCAGGATCGATGTGAAAACAAATCATGATCTGACGCTGTTTTTTTTTTTGGGGGGGGGGCGTTTCAGCCAGCCTTGACCATCTCTAGAGACTAACACGGTACGAATCACATAGATGCAATGCTAGCATAAATATTATGTGATGATATATCAATTGTTAATTACACCATTTCCCCTTCTGGAGGCACGTTTCAAATCAAAAGAAAGGATATATGCATATTTCGTGTAATAAGCTCATCAGACATGCAATGGTCAGAATACAAGCTGCGCAATACACAATGCAATATAGTCTTGCGCAGAGCACACCGCAAGCATGCAGAACACTCATGCACATAATCGGTTGGTAGGTGTGTGACACGACTGAACACGAATACACACGAATAAGGGATGAAAAGATAAGAAAGTGATAAACAAGAATAAAACACGAATAAGGGCCCACTACCTAACAGTCAAGCAAGCATAGATATTACGCTGAACGTTACGGCAATGGAAAGAGCAACAGCACAGCAACAGGAGCTACAGCAAGAAGCATGCTCGCGTGCCGGCATTGTTAGCTTTCCAGCTCGGCAACCCTGGCCGTCGTCCAGTGGGAAACAGATATGTTGCGCAGTGGCGGATGCGGAGCACAAACATACTGTTCAGACCTATTTGTATTCGATTTCGTGGTTAGGCCCAAAATGTTCATTGCACTGTGTTGCTCACGCAATATTCGCATTTTCCGCCTGCAATATGCCGCCTAGTCATATCCTGGTGACGCCATTGATCAGCTTTCTGGGAAAGGAACGAAGAAAACGCAGGATCTGTGGCGTGTCAAGTCGCCGGTTCGCGCCACGAAACCGTGAGGGTGCCGCGCATGGGAATGTTAGTCCAGGACAAATGTAGGTAAGGACAAAGTACGTGTGGCAGATATACGTAAGCAAATGTACGTACACGCAAAAGTACGCATGGCAGATATACGTAGGCGCAGGCGTACGAAAGCGAGCATGTACATATTGAAAATGTACGTATGGCAGGTTTACGTAAGAGAAAATGCACATATGGCGAAGGTACATAAGCAAATGTACCTCAGCGCAAATGCATGCAAGCGCAAATGTACGTACGCTTAAATATACATCAGTGAAAATGTATGTAAGCGCAAGTGTATGTAAGCATAAGAATACGTAAGCGCAAATGTACGTGAGGGCCTATGTACGTATACGCAAATGTACGTAAGCACAAAAGTACGTCAGCACAAAAGTACGTAAGCGCAAAAGTACGCAGTGGCACATGCACGTATGTGCAGCTGTACATAAGCCCAAATGTACGAAAGCGCAAAAGTACGTGAGCACAAATGCACGTATTTGCAAATATACGTGAACGGAAATACGTGCACATAGCAAATGCACAGAAGTGTAAAGGTACGTAAGTGCGCATGTATGTAAACGCAAAAGTACGTGAGAGCAAATAGTGTAGATAAAAATTTACGTCACCCAAATGTAAGTGTACGTACAATAGATGTACGTAAGCAAATGTATGTAACCAAGTGTACCAATTTCAAATATATGGGGTTCAAATGCACATGTTTCAAAAGTACGTGCTTGAAATGCACATGTTTCAAATGTGGATGTGTGTCTGCATAACATTTGTATGTGTGCATCAAAAGTGCAAATGCATGTAAGGAAATGTATAAAAGTATAAAGTAAGCACGTGCATAAAAGTAAGCATGGTAAATTTACGAAAGCACAGATATGCCTTAGCACAAAAGTACATATGACAAATGCATTTGTGGTAAATGCACGTAAGAGGAAATGAACATTAGATCAAAAGCACGTATGGCATATGTACCTAGTGAATCGTAAGTAAATTCAAAGGTAAATATGCGCAAATGTGCGTACATTGGCTCCTACGTACATTTACGTGTACATACATTCGTGCTTGCATACTTTTATGTTCACATACATTTTCGCTTACGTGCATTGGCTTCCATATATTTATGCACGTACATCTGCCATACGTACTTTCGCTTTAAGTAGATTTCTCCGGTTACCGTATTACCGGAAATGTACATTCCACCTGGGAGAACCGGTTGCCCATAATCCAATTACAACCTGCCTGTAGAATATCGGCTCACGTACATTACGAGTTGGTTCTGATTTAATCACGCGGTGCCAGAATATCTCTTTTATTTTGGGATAGCTCTTGCTGTGCGAAGTAATTCCTATTTATATCTGAGTGACCATCAGGCCAGATCACCTTCCCGAACTCTCAAGGGAAGAATTACTCATGTTCGACCAAGTATATGTGCGCACGTCTAAGGCACCTCGGTTTAGTCAGTTCAGTACTGGTGAAGTTTCTGCACAATGCAAACACATGTTAAGTCATGTTATACGTCATGCGATAAAGTGAAAAGCTCCGATATATTTTCGCATAGTAACATTATAATTTGTGGTTCGAAGTTGCTGTTGAATTTACGCTTACCCTCTCTTACTTTTGTCTCCTAGTTATAGTGTCGCAGCATATGTGTATCGTTCGCTAAAAAATCGGCGTAATCCAGTAACATGTTGGCACCACACATAGGGCTATGTTCCGAACTTACTGTTCGATGCTTCGGCTTTCACGTAGGTAGTGATACGAGTAGACAAGCTGACGCATGTCCGCTTGATTGTTTTTGAACATGCTACACGGCTCAGGACAGGTTTGTTAATGGTGGATTGGGGTAAAATAGTGCATCCTCTAGCGTATCCCGGCGAATAATGCAGAATTGTTCAATGTGTTACAGGGTGATGAGTTATTATACACAAATATACATCGAAACTAATGAAGTTCTGCGTTGATGTAGACATAGTGTGTGGTTTGGATACCTGACACTGTCATTTGCAGGTTGCATCGTCACGAAACCACATAAAAAAACACGATCATACATTGCTTTTCAGGGCTGGGTTCCCATCGCTAATACCGATCGACTCATATATTTCTCTGTCGGCATGGTCCCTGGTATTTTGTAAAATTTGTATGCTGAAAGTATTGCAATGCTTAACATCTATGTAACCTTAGGTGCGAACATTTTCTACCTCCCGTCCATATCACCTTACTCATGTGCGAATATTTTTATGATACCCGTGTAACCTTCACTTTGCTTCCTGTCGTGATGCACTTCTCGGTATCTTCATGTGGAAATACCGTCAGAGTCAGAGACCCGTGAATTTATGGGAAGAGGTTCAGGTGATCTGGAGCTACTGCGATTCTTTCATGGTGGTCTCACGCTGTCCGACCTTATACTTCGAATTCATATACATAATTTGATATAACCGTCTCTTTTACTTGCTGCCGTTATGTACTTTTCGTGGTCCCCATGTGGGAATACCTTCAGAATATTATCACCGGAGATATTGGAAGAAGCCCTGATGATCTGGAGCCACTGATATGGTTTCATGGTGGTTTCTCGCTGCCGTACCGTATACATAATGTGGTATGACCGTCTCTTTTACTTTCTGCCGTCATGCACTTCTTGGTATCCCCATGTGCAAATACCTTCATAATATGATCCCTGGATCTATTGGAAGAGATCCTGATGATCTGGGCCCACTGCGATGGTTTCCTGGTGGTTTCTTGCTGCCGTAGCATATGCATAATGGGGTATGACCTGTGCTACTTTCTGCCCTTATGCACTTCTTGGTATCCCCACATGGAAATACCGTCAGAATATGATCCCTGGATCTATTTGAATAGGTACTAATGATCTGGACTTACTGCGATGGTTTCATGGTGGTTTCTTGCTGGCTTAGCATATAAATAATGTGGTATGAGCTTCTGTTTTACTTTCCGGCGTCATGCACTTTTTGGCATCTCCATGTGACGATACCACCAGAATATGATCCCCGGATCTATGGCAAGAGGTCGCGATGATCTCGGGCCACTGCTATGGTTTCATGCTGGTTTCTCGCTGTCATAAAGTATACATAATGTGGTATAACCGGATATATGCATAATGTGGTATAACCGTCTCTTTTACTTGCTGCCGTTATGTACTTTTCGTGATCCCAACATGTGGAAATACATACAGAATATGATCACTGGATATATTAGAAGATGTCCTGATGATCTGGAGTCACTGAATTGGTTTCATGGTGGTTTCCCGTTGCCGTAACGGATGTGGTATAACTGTTACTTTTACAGTCTTCCGGCATGCACTTCTTCGTACCCCCATGTGGAAATACCTTCAGATTATGATCCCTGGATCTATTCGAAGAGATCCTGATGATCTGGGCCCACTGCGATGGTTTCCTGGTGGTTTCTTGCTGCACGTAGCATAAACATAATGTGGCATAACCTTCTGTTTTACTTTCTGCCGTTATGCACTTCTTGGTATCCCCACGTGGAAATACCGCCAAAATATGATCCCTGGATCTATAGGATGAGGTCGCAATGATCTGGAATCACTGGGATTGCTTAATGGTGGTTTCATGCCCCATAATGTAAATGTAATGTGGTATAGCTTTCTATTGTACTTGCTGCCGTCATGCACTTTTTGGCATCCCCATGCAGGGACACCGCCAGAAAATCGTCTCTGGATCTATTGGAAGAGATCGTAATGATCTGAAGTCACTGCGATTGTTTCATGGTGTTTTCACGCTGTCCGACCGTATACATAATGCGATATATGTAACCATCTATTTTACTTTCTCTCGGCATGTACGTTTTGTATCCCCATGTGGAAATACCACGGGAATAGGATTCCTGGATCTATGGGAAGAGGGCCCGATAATCTGGAGCCCCTGCGATTGTTTTATAGTGGTTTCACGCTGTCCTAACATATACATAATGTGGCATAGTTTTCTGATTTACTTGCTACCGTCATGTACTTTTTGGCATCCAATATAGAAATACCGCTAGAAAATGGTCCTCGGATCTATTGGAAGAGGTCTGGATGATCTGAAGCCACTGCGATGGTTTCATGGCGGTTTCACGCTGCCCTTAGTCATAAGTAATGTTATGAAACTGTCCGGTTTCTCAACGAGCCAGTATCACTGTGACTGTTTGTGACGTCATCGAAACGTTGCATCCATATCGCCGTATATTTGGCCAGTGCGGCATCTCTTGCCTATATGCGGCACATTCGGTTACATATCTCGTGTAAACAACGTTACGGAAGAAAGTGAAGGGATACCCTCCATTCTCAGAGAAGTACAGGCCATCCCTCTGATAGAGGTCCAATGAGGGATAAAACCTGCACCACTTGTCAACCAAGGGCAAACCTAACTAATTGCAGAGCTTACCTACCCTGGCGTTGGCTGCCAGTGCCCTAGAGCTCCACTCAGGGGAGACTCCAGCCCTAGACAGAATAGATGTCACAATAACTTTAATATTACTTAGTGAAGTGGGTGTATTCTTGTTCAGAGGGAGCTGTTGCAATTCAGAAAACCCAGTTCGACACCAGTAGGAGTTTTAATAATGCAAATACCACAAGAAAACGAAGACCTGGAACGATACACATGCTACACATACTACACATATTAGGAACCATAAACCATTTTTTTTTGTTCTTGAAATACTGGTACAAAAGTTGGACACCTTTGTGCATTTGGGTATTATTGCGCACTATTTTGCCCCACATTTTATAAATTACGAGGGCTACCAAATGGCCCAGAGCGATGGGTCTCTGAACATCTTTATTTCAGAAGTCAGGCTCGTGTGGTCTGACTTCCAGTTTTCGGACTAGTGACGTCCCAGGCACGGAAGTAGGTGTATGTTTTCAGGGTTTGTGCATAAACAAGTTATTGCTAGTAGAACAACTTGCCGTATTATGTAACTGAACATCCTGTATTTCTTTATTCACATATTAAATTGGTCCAATCTCCAGTTTAAAAGTTTTAAGAATAATGTAATTAACATGATCTGACTCCGCCATTGGGATGTCATGAAGATTACTTCCCGCTAGTGCACGCGTGAAACCGCCTATTGAGGCAATACTTCTAAATTAACACATATAGATTTTAAAAAATAAGGTGCAGGGGTGAGCTCAGGGATGTGCTGAGGGATATTAAGTTGGACTAAACCGGTTGCCCTGCCATCTGCCGAGAAAAGTTTTGACGTGCCCCATTGCGCTCCCTTTCTCATCCAAAATGACCCATCAAAAACCACCAGATTTCACCAAGGTCTGACAATTTTCAAAGTTGGCAGCATCCAGGCGATGTAAAGCTAATAAAGCGGACATCTAGCGGATAATATACTAGCATCAGGTTCCTTCTAGCGCTATTGGGCAGAGTCCAGAAGAACGCAGGACCGCCGTACGGACAAAAATCCCCTGCCATGGATCGGCGTCGTCAGCTGATATTAGAGGTTTGTACGTTAGGAGTTATGATGCATTTGAGGTTATGATACATTTGAGGTTATGATACACCAGATGCTATGATACACTTGGGGTTATGATACATTTGAGGTTATGATACATTTGAGTTTATGATACATTTGGGGTTATGATACATTTGAGGTTATGATATATTTGAGGTTACGATACATTTGAGGTTACGATACATTAGGGCTATGCAGATTAGGGGTTGTGATGCATTAGGGGAGTTATGCTGCACTCGAGGTTACGATACATCCCCCAAAATATTGATTAAGCTGCACAGGTAGAACCTGAGGTTGATCTCTGTGAGATCCTTTTTTGTGTCAATAATAGGCTTGATAGCATGCCACGCAGCTGATGGGCCTTTCTGAGCTATCTTTCCGCCAATCTCTTCCCTACAGTCAGCTCTAATAGCTGATCGAACCTATCTATGCGTAAATGTGTAAGCTACCTACCACAACTGACCAGGGCGATCACATGTTCGCATGCACCCGAAGAGTAAAAGAAACACTTGAACACTCCTGAGAGCCCAGATGGCACATGCCACTCCGGCCCAGGTGGAACAGAAAACTATGTTGGTGCAGTACAGAAAATACAGTACATTCAATATCCTGTAATATACGGCTGCAATATCCAATAATGCAGGAAGTGTAGATAGATTGAACTGGCAGAGGAGCGTATCAGATAAGGTATGAAATGGAGATGTCAAGACAAGCAAGAGGAAGGATACACATTTTGACAACCTTGCTTTTTAATGTAATTTCATACGTGTTTGTACATTCCTGTGGTGTGCACTTCACGACGGTATTCCTCTGTTTGCCTATGGCGGGCTTCCTCGCTTCTATGAATGCTTCGCTTCTGTGCTACAGGTTATATTTACTTCTGAACCTGGAGCCAATCGTGCTGCATGCAGACTGCTCCTCGTGACTCGACATTAGTCTCATTTGGACTCATTGACACATAGCAGTGGCCTCATCACCTGCTCCCCACTTGCTTCTCATGCCAGTTCCCCGGTGTCTTTCCCTTCTCCCGAGGGCGTCCGTTTCCTCATGTTCTGATGGCTCGGTGATGTGTGCTTGGTCATATCCATTATCGACAGACATCAGTCTGACTGTCGATTGTCGTCGCGACTGTCACGGATACATGGTGATCAAGAACATACATGCCGAATAGGAAAATCGCATGTGGAAGGAAAATGCAGGTTTGCAGTTTTCTGAACGTGCGAAAATTTGTTCAATTTCTCCTTGGTCTCTCCTATCAAACTAGTTTGAAGGCTGGAAAGCAACACACGAGGTGGTTCCGCTTTTCCTGTTGCTTTATGTCGCCCCTGTTTTATACAGTTTACGCTTTTCCTGTCGTTTTATACGGCCCTTGTTTTTAGCCAGCCTGCTAATACAGCTCAAGACCGTCGACATGTTCACCACGGCCATCGCTGCCGCTATATGCCCCGTTTGGTGCCGGTAGTGGCCGGCTTCGGTGAGTGAGGACACGTGCGGGGAACCAAGTCGTCGCTGCGACTGCGACCCCCGTTGGGTGCCCGGAGCGGCTGACTTCAGTGACGCATCACTGTACCGGCGGGGACACGAGCGGGGACCCTGTACCGGCGGACGAGCGGGACTGTGTGACCCAGACACAGCGGGGACACGGGCGGGGACCCTGTACCGGCGGACGAGCGGGACTGTGTGACCCAGACACAGCGGGGACACGAGCGGGGGCCCTGTACCGGCGGACGTGCGGGACTGTGTGACCCAGACACAGCGGGGACACGGGCGGGGGCCCTGTACCGGCGGACGTGCGGGACTGTGTGACCCAGATACAGCGGGGACACGAGCGGGGGCCCTGTACCGGCGGACGTGCGGGACTGTGTGACCCAGACACAGCGGGGACACGGGCGGGGGCCCTGTACCGGCGGACGTGCGGGACTGTGTGACCCAGACACAGCGGGGACACGAGCGGGGGCCCTGTACCGGCGGACGTGCGGGACTGTGTGACCCAGACACAGCGGGGACACGAGCGGGGACCCTGTACCGGCGGACGTGCGGGACTGTGTGATCCAGACACAGCGGGGACACGAGCGGTGGCCCTGTACCGGCGGACGTGCGGGACTGTGTGACCCAGACACAGCGGGGACACGAGCGGTGGCCCTGTACCGGCGGAGCCGTTTCTCCGCTCAACTGGGTATATCCGACTGTCGTGGTACTTAGCTGTCTCTCTCATCACCATTGTCCGACTGTGCACAGGGATTCCTCACGTCTGTTGAACCGCTGACAGTAGCTTCTGAGGGTTGTCTGTTTTCCCTTCGGGAAATACTGGTGGATCAGTCATCCTTCGCTTAATCGCGATAGTTATCCTGCTTCCTATTGCAAATCGAGCGTTTTGCGATTGATGGCTGTCATTTGTTCGCCATTGCATTTGTGGAAAAGGAGTCGTTGTAAGGCATGTCATCACACTAGAAGGATTTGATCCTATGGCATGCGATTGTCGTTTCGGCTGACCTTCGCTTGCGCTTCACTGTTTTATTGACGAGATTATGGGCGCTGTATGACCAGTGCAGTCACTCAACTGCAATAAGCCACCAACCGACTCAATCCATGTGCGTGTGTCACGTCTGTAGGAATGACGACAGGGACTTCTGACTACTGCAGGGCTGTAGACAGGGTCTGCCACGTCTGCTGGAATGCAGGCGGGGACTTATTAATTATCCCAGACCAGAGAAGGCGACTTGCTGCATAGCCAGTAGCAGTTGATGCGCCCCTAAGCCCAGGAGTTGTTCAACTGTATACATGGACTCGGCGACTGCCGGACTGGATACATGGACTTTTGCGATTGTCCAGCGGTAGACATTGATTTGCCACGTCTGCGAGACTGGGGACGGGGACGTGCGGCGACTGTCAGTCTGGAGTCGAGATCTACGATTGGCACAAATTTCATATGCAGTGAGTTTTGGATACTTAGTAAGTGTGGGTCAGTGCCCTGAAATTCAGAAATTTGAGTGGAGCCCCACCCTTATTCACACCTGCTTTGTGGTATCACTTTTTATTTTATTTCGGACACTTTAAATAAAGTTTCAAGGCGCTTATGGCTTCTCGCAGCAGGACTACTCAGATTGGCAAAGGCAGCAGAAACATAACGCACATCACCACCAGCATGACACGATCAACAATGGTTATTGAAAATCACTCATAAATAGGCATTGTCCATTCTTATTTGCACATTTATTTCAATATTAGTTAGCTTTTTTTTACATCCGTTCTATTCTGAACAGATAGCTTATGGGAATGCTTATAGAATGAATCCGACTTGGAGTATTACCCTTCGACCCGCTGCTCGATATTTCAGGGCGTTAATTTTCGATTTCTGTTGATTGCTATTATTTATTCGTGTTATATTGGTATATTGTTTTATTGGTGTTTTTTTTTTGTCACTCAGGCTGCTGAGAGGCATGAGGTTATGGAGCAGTGTTGCACAACTTGGCCAATTTGGTGAGTCATGCTACGTTCTTCGTCAATTAACTGAGGGTTTTATTCTGTCACTGGACCGAAGATAATTATGCTGAACTTTTTGGCCTTTTGTGTTGCTCACGATTTGCCAAGTAATATGCTATGTTATTTTTTTTTGCGGATTCGCTTTCAGCTCGCTGGAAACAATCCAAGCAGCGATAGTGGCGGGATCAGCCTCCACTGTATTGCGTAATTCCCTGAGTACGTCCGGCTACAGCCCGGACTGGCGCCGGTCTATGGGCGGTGCCGCCGTGGCGTGTGCACGCGCAGAGGCGGGCCGTGGCGGGCCGTGGTGAGCTGTGGTGGGTCGTGGCGGACCGTGGTGGGCCGTGATGGGCCGTGGCGGACCGTGGCGGACCGTGGTGGACCGAGGCGGACCGTGGCGGACCGTGGTGGGCCGTGGCGGACCGTGGCGGACCGTGGCGGGCCGTGGCGGACCGTGGTGAGCTGTGGTGAGCTGTGGTGGGTCATGGTGGGCCGTGGTGGGCCATGGCGGACCGTGGCGGACCGTGGTGGGCCGTGGTGGACCATGGTGGGTCGTGGTGGGCCGTGGTGGGCCGTGGCGGACCGAGGCGGACCGTGGTGGGCCGTGGTGGGTCGTGGTGGGCCGTGGTGGGCCGTGGCGGACCGAGGCGGACCGTGGCGGACCGAGGCGGACCGTGGTGGGCCGTGGCGGACCGTGGCGGACCGTGGTGGGCCGTGGCGGACCGTGGTGGGCCGTGGTGGGCCGTGGTGGGCCGTGGTGGGCCGTGGTGGGCCGTGGTGGGCCGTGGCGGACCGTGGTGGGCCGTGGTGGGCCGTGGTGGGCCGTGGTGGACCGAGGCGGACCGTGGTGGGCCGTGGTGGGCCGTGGTGGGGGGGGGGGGGCGGGGGCGGGCGGACCGTGGCGGACCGTGGTGGGTCGTGGTGGGCCGTGGTGGGCCGTGGTGGACCGAGGCGGACCGTGGTGGGCCGTGGTGGGCCGTGGTGGGCCGTGGTGGGCCGTGGTGGGCCGTGGCGGACCGTGGCGGACCGTGGTGGGCCGTGGTGGGCCGTGGTGGGCCGTGGCGGACCGTGGTGGGCCGTGGTGGGCCGTGGTGGACCGTGGTGGGCCGTGGTGGGCCGTGGTGGGCCGTGATCACCACGGCCCACCACGGTTGATGCAATACAGATGATAAACCTGGCATTTGACCTCAGTTCACTTATAGAGTAGCACTTTATAAGGCCCATTACCTGCTCCAGTTATCGGAAAAGGGCCATGCGTCCGACTGCTCCGCTGGGCGGCTCGGCGCAATCGGCTTCGCAAAAAATGAGTGAAGTACATGAATACAGTATGGAATCGTTTAGGTACACAATGACAAACAGTAGTTTTCAGGATGTGTAGGGACTAACCTGCAAAATGACATCAATCGCATGATAGTCATTTGCATTTATGACAACATTCCAGTTGACCAAGTTTGGTTCCATTAGCCTGTCATGAACTTGACCTGACTTGACCTCGGCGACCTAACATGACTTTTAAATTATATAGTATAACAATATGCATCAAACAAGTCGCTAGTGTTGTCAAGAACGGTTCCCTTTTGCCAATATGTGGGAAACGCATCAGCGCCGACTTTTGTGGTCTGGCGCTGCGAATTGGTTTTACTTTAACGGCCTCTAACTTGAAAAGTTCTCGGCCGACTTTCATTTTTCTTACTTTAAGCAATTCGCCGATCATTTCCAAGG
Source organism: Imbricaverruca yamaguchii (assembly GCA_034440575.1). Classification (NCBI taxonomy): domain Eukaryota; kingdom Metazoa; phylum Arthropoda; class Thecostraca; family Neoverrucidae; genus Imbricaverruca; species Imbricaverruca yamaguchii. The sequence continues at coordinate 168,838 of JAOTOL010001019.1, read as the reverse complement.
AGCTATGGAATGGAAATGATCGGCGAATCGGCTGGTATTTTTATATCGGCTGGTACAATATGGAGTTATGTACGAAAAATCGGACGGGTGGGCGGATTTCGCCATCCCCCCTCCAGGGCGTGTGTTAACTTGTCATAACATTGACCTGACTTGACCTTGGTGAACTGACATGACTGAAACAATATAGCATAACAAGGTACACCAAACAAGTCGCTAGTTTTTCCAAGAACACTTCCTTTTTGCCAATATACGGGAAGCGCACCAGCGCCGATATTTCTGGTCTGGCGCTGATATATTTTTTTTAATTTAGCGATCCCTAACTCGAAAGATTTTCGGTCGATTTTCATTTTTCTTACTTTAAAGAACGCGCCGGTCATTTATAAGCAGGTACACGAACGATGGCATATATCGCCCGGTAAAATCTGGGAGTTACCTACGAAAAACCGGAGGGGTGGGCGGATTTCGCCCCCTCCAGGGCACGTGCTAACCCCTTATGGACTTGACCTGACTTAACCTCGGTGACCTAACATTACAACGAAACTGCATAGCATAACCATATACACCAAACAAGCCGCTAGTGTTGCCAAGAACTTTTTGCAATTTGCACCCTTTTTGCAAATATACGGGAAGCGCATCAGCGCCGATTTTTGCAGTCTGGGGCTGATATTTTCTCCTACTTTAACGGCCTGTAACTGTATTGTAACTCGAAATATTTTCCGCTGAATTTCGTTTCTCGTGCTTTAAACAACGCTCTGGTCATTTTGAAGCAAGTACGCATGCAATGGCGTATATCGGCCGGTAAAATCTGGAGCTATGTACGAAAAACCGGAGGGGTGTGCGGATTTCGCCCCTCTCCCCTCCAGGGCGCGTGTTAATACCCAAAACATAGGGAAATAATCAAAAGATTCTAGGAAGGTATCTATGTACCTACCTAGATATGTACTAAGTAATAGGCACAGCTTGTCTGGTGTTATCAGATTTGAAACTTTTCAGAAAAAGGCGATGAAGCTTACCAAATGCCAATACATTTTTCATCCAACAGACTTAAAAGAAAAGACTAACTTATTATCAGAGTATATCCTTGTTGAGCATGGTCATCCAACTCACCATCCAAGTGTGCAGTGGTATCATCATGGTGGTAAACTTGCATTGTAAGGTAATTTTTGACCTCTTCGAATTTCCTTTTCTGATGCAATGCTTATAAATATTGTCAATATGATGCAACCACTCATTTCCTCTGGAAGTGCATGCTTCAGGGTCGTCGATTTGTATCCTTTTGATTTGGATCTGCCATTGTACATGTATGCGTGTTTCATAAACAGACATGCATGCAAAGTGGTGAGTAGATGTTGGTACATCAATGCGCCAATGCATTGGAATGTGAGCGTAGTGTGAGCGTTCGTAATCAATAGTCAAAGCCGTGCGGGATAAATCTCGCTCGAAAGCCATGTGGGAGGCACCTCGCTCGAAAGCCGTACGGGAGGGGAGGCACCTCGCTCGAAAGCCGAGCGGGAGGAATGTCACTTGAAAGTAACTATGCACTACCGATCGATAGAGTGCTAAAGTAATCAAGCGGGTGAAAGCTCGCAAAAAGCGACAGGGCCTTCAAATATGTTCTGCAGCTCGAAATAAGCAAATCGGAAGCGCTAAATAAAAGCATAACGGAGGCCCTCAAGGCCCCTCAGGGTCATGAGACTGCACGGGACCTCAAAAAGGGAATTGATCATAAAGAAGAACCAAAAATACCAGGAGATAAATAAAACATCTTCGAAAAAAACTTCTTCGAAAACGCGCTGATACCTTAAAATTACTATCGGTGTATGAGAAGCAACAAAGCCGTAAAAATATCCGGGTCTCAAACGTGTTGCGGGCCCCTAAAAAAATTGGCTGGAGCTCTAAAACACATACAAAAAAGAAGAAAACCGCAACGGATAAAAAATGCGGACACCTAGGTAGGGTCGCGGCTCGGTAGCCAATCTGAGACCTTATGTAACCAAAGAGATGAGGTGCATGTGCTCATTGTGTCTCTGGATTTCTTAATCAGGGGAAATGTGGGAAGAAGATAACTAATGCATCGAATTGAATTTATCGATTCTTTTTTCAAGCGAGTCGCCATACCAGGCATTCCACGTGACGAATTTGGTACAAGACTATGATGTGACAGTAATTAGCAAAACGTGGGAGGCCTAACAGAAACTGGAGAAGCGCACGTAGAGTGGCGAATGCGCCGAATGCGCAAGGCGGGCGTACCTGTTCACGAACGTTGGTGTTTGGCGACTGGGCGTTACTAATTGGAATGCCTGATGTTGACACATTTTATATTTTTGAGTGGCTTGTTCAGGTGTAATTTCTGCAGCATAAGGTGACTTTCAAGGGAAACCAAAAAACCTTCAAACAGGATGTGGGGAGTTATGGTTGAAATACGGTAATTCAGAATGGTGGTAGATTTGGCCCTCTCCACAGGACAGTGAATTTAGCCACTAATTAGTATATGGTAAAAATATATAGAAAACCGTTGAAAAAAAATATTGGTGGAAATCCGCTGATTTTTTTATTGGGGTAGGTGGACACCTTCCAAATCAGTTTGCCCTCTCGCAAATCGTATGTACGACCCTGTCATGGCATGACATAATTTGACATTCTGATGGATGTGCTCCGCCGCAATGGACGGTGTGCTCGGCAGCCCTGGTTCATTGCAGTGGACGGCGTAGTCAACGGCCCTGATCCGCTACAGTGGACGGTGTGCTCCGCGGCCCCGGTCCGTTACAATGGACGGTGTATTCCACGGCCCTGATCCGCCACAGTGGACGGTTTGCTTCGCGACCCTGATCCACCACAGTAGATGATGTACTCCGCGGCCGTGATCCGCCGCAGTGGACACTATGCTTCTGAGCCCTAGTCCGTCATAGTAGGTGTGCCACACGACCCCGGCTCACCACAGTGGGTGGAGTACTCCGCGACCCTGGTCTGCCACACTTCGTGATGTACTCCGCGGCCCTGGTCCACCACAGTAGACGGTGTGCTCCACGACTCCGGTCCGTTACGGTGGACCATATGCTCCGCGGCACCGGTCAGCCAGAGTGGATGGTGTGCTTCGTGGCCCTCGTCCGCCATAGTAGAATGTGTACTCCACAGCCCCGGTCCGCCACAGGGACCATGGGCTCTGCAACCTTTGCCGGCCATACTGGACGTCAGGGTTGAAAAACTGGTTTTTCCTGGAATTTTTCCATCCATAGCATTATCCTCTTCACAAAATTATCCTCCATGTTGTTTCCTCCATGTGTTTTCAATTTGGATGTCTGATGGCGTTGTTCGACAACGAATTGCCCTGTGGTAAAGTGCTCAAGATTCAACTGAAACTTCAAAGTGAAATTCTGATGGCAATGTTTGAAAGAAAATACCCCCTTCGTATTCCACGACTCAGAAATTGTCCTATCCTCATCTAGGATTGCAAAGTATAAATCCAACCCTGGTAGGCGGGATGTACTCGACGGTCCTGGCCAGTTGAGGTGAAAGATGTGGGATTAGTCGCGGCTTTGCATCAACTTCCCGAACAGTTTTGTGTGCATTAGCTGTCACTTTCTCCGCATTCTACCGTTCACCTTACCATTAATGGATACCGATGTCGCCCATGCATTAATATTTCCCAATTCGTCACAGCCATTGAATCTGCTTGAGACACAACTGCTCTTGTGCATTTCCATCAATGAATATTGATGACATCAGAAGAACAAATTGTCAGCAGCGAGACTGACCTTATTTCCACTAAAGTAATGATTACAGGTACTGACAGCAACGCGACCAGAAGTTATTTTGGGTGTGGTACCCTTGTGGCCTTATTCGTGTCCCCCCTCACCTATATGAAGACTCTTTTCGTATGCCATGTGTTCCTCCTGTCAAGCATCTTGCATCTCGATATTTGTTATTTATATGCTTTATACTTGCTTCACATAATAAGGTCCAGTCACACGGAAACGGGTTATGCATAATACTAAATATGCATAATACTTGACTTGGCCTAACACCATTGACCTGAACACATATTTGAAAGCAGAATGTATATATCATTCTTTTGTCATGTTCTGCACGAAATATTTCCGACGAATATATGTAGTTTATATTTCCAACTCTAGAACAAAAAAACCATTCGAGCCGACATGTCCATTTCAAGACCATTGGATGACACTTCTGGGAATCTTATGGACTGACCTTTTCGGACTCCTTGGCTGTGATCCGAGAGGCGCGTGCCCATTACGGCGTACTCTTGCAATTTTTCTTTCGCCATTGGATACGGATGGAGTTTTTAAAATTGTAAAAATTAATAGTAGAACGATTGTGTCGATTGATGTATGTGATCCGTTGTGCATTTTAGTTTGCTCGGTGTTGTGTGTGGTGACTGACTAGACTCGGCGATCACGATGACTACATCAATGCACATGTTTGATCAGAGGACATTGTTTTCGATTGCTATGATTTCGTGGAAGCCATGCCCCCTTCCCAACCCTGAACTCGCCCCACCAAAACTTTGGCTTCACCCTTCCTAATGTTAGGCACCGAGGAAATGCCGTCACCCGCCGTCATCACAGTTCAAGCCTGCTGCGCTCCAATGCTCCATCAAGGCCGGTGTGGCTACATATGGGCGGATACATATGTTCTTTAAGCCGTTGTGTGTTTGTTGGTGTGTGGAATGATGGGAGGGTGACGGTGACGTTGAGGATATAGATGTTGACGATGACGATGGACCCGATTCCACTGTACGACACTGTAGTCGCATGCTATGACTCATAGTTTTTATGTTGATATGTACTGTGCATGAATGTACACAGGTGTTCTATGAATTCTTGGAATTTATCATTTCAATGCAATGTTTATGAATGTGACTAAGATGATGGGACCACTCATTTTCTGTACAATTGCCTGCTTTTCAGGTTGTGAGTAAAATAACACAAAAAGGGCTTTGAATAAGGTGGTAAAATAAGGTGACAGGACAAAATAAATGTTTTTAATGCAACATAACCTAACCTACCTCTCTTTGGATAAAAATAAAACTAACAGATAACATTTTCAAAATTTCAAGCCATGTATTTTCTCCGTTTTCAAAATAGAAAAACGTTACCAACAGTTCAGGTGTGCTGCGCTCCGATACTCCATGAAGGCCGGTGTATTTTAGCCTGCATCTGATTGCTGAAGTATTTTTTTATTTAATCCGGTGTGTGGAGTGAGGGGAGGAGGGCGATGGTGACGGTGACGATGACGATATATCCGAGCCCGCTGTATGACACTGCAGTCGCATGCTATTACTCAGAGCTGTTATGCTGCGTGTACTGTGCACTGCTCTTTTAATTATGTGGCTTGATCAGTTATGGGACGATTTTCCCCGTTGGTAAGGATGCTAAATAAGCCAACATACACATCGTGGAATAAAAACTCAGAATGTCTGAGATCTGAAAATGTAGTGGGCGAAATCCGATGAGTTTTTGGTTGTGGGAGGGGGGGGGGTTGGCACTTCGGACAGTTCAGTCCGGGAGACGGCTGGTACGACAGGACGGACAGTTCAGTCCGGGAGACGGCTGGTACGACAGGACGGACAGTTCAGCCCGGGAGACGGCTGGTACGACAGGACGGGCAGTTCAGCCCGGGAGACGGCTGGTACGACAGGACGGACAGTTCAGCCCGGGAGACGGCTGGTACGACAGGACGGACAGTTCAGTCCGGGAGACGGCTGGTACGACAGGACGGACAGTTCAGTCCGGGAGACGGCTGGTATGACAGAACTGGCAATTCAGCCCGGGAGACGGCTGGTACGATAGGACGGGCAGTTCAGCCCGGGCAGTGTAAAATAATTGACCATGTGACCTGGAGATTCACAGTTAATGGAATTGTGCTATTTCATCCTTGTCTTAGGTTTTTACGAGTTTGCCACATGATGTATGGGCAGTCATCATGCACACAACTGCTAAATACTGTAAAATGCATCTGACTGAATTGAAAGGCATTCCACTTTTTAATCCTGAAATGGCAATCCTTTATTTTCTTCTAACCTTTCACTATTCCCAAACAACTTCTTTCTTCATCCACACAGTTAATGGTGAAGTAATTTTAGGCCAATGAGCCGGGGAGACGGCTGGCACGACTGCCGGCTGTCGGGCCGCAGCGGCTGGTCGGCTGGATCCCAGTCGTGCACGATGAGCGACGTCTCTGGGCTGCCGACAGATTAGGGTGGTGATTAGACTGGCGGCGGAACTGCTGGGCCTCCCGCCCCGACCCGCCCCCCGCCACCCGCCAGGTCTCCGGCCGTCTGTCAGCTGACGGCCGCTCCCGCCGCGCCCCGACGGTCCGTCTGGCGGCGGCCGCCCCGTGGAGGGGGAGGGGAGGGGGGCCAGCTGGCGGCAGTTCTGCTGGTTCAGCGGAGCGGCGCCCGAGGATGCCGCGGATGCCGCCGGCGCCGGCCCGCTGCCAGACATTCCGCAGCATGCGCGTACCATAACCGGCCCGACATGGGGAAAGTGCGCGCCGTCGGCCGGCCGCTGCAGTGGCTGCTGCCGCCACCGTCGGCCATCCCCCCATACCTCCCCCTGTCGATGGTATCGGCGGCACGCTGGTCGCGTCCGGCTGAGGAATTATGCACGGCGTCGAAACGGCCTGCCGATGCGGACCGGACGCGGCTGGCGGGCCACCGACTGGTCACGGCCGGCACGGCCGCTGCCGGCTGACTGGGTACTCCCGGTATCAGCTGCTGACGGGGTACTCCGGCGACTGGGTACTCCCGGTATCAAAGTTACCTGCTGACCCCCGGTACCGGCTGACGGGTACTCCCGGTATCAGCTGCTGACAGGATACTCCCGGTATCAGCTGCTGACGGGGTACTCCCGGTACCGGCTGACGGGGTACTCCCGGTACCGGCTGACGGGGTACTCCCGGTATCGGCTGACGGGGTACTCCCGGTACCGGCTGACTGGGTACTCCAGGTACCGGCTGATACTGAAGTTACCTGCTGACTCGGTACTCCCGGTACCGGCTGACGGGTACTCCCAGTACCGGCTGATGCTTATGGTACCTGTTGACGGGGTACTCTCGGTACCGGCTGACTGGGTACTCTCGATACGGTTGACGGAGCACTGACGGTTCCGGCTGACGTGGTACTGCTGGCGCTAACTAGTGGGGTGCTCTCGGTATTGGTGACTGGGTACTGCCGGTACTAGGTGACCGAACTTGGTACCGGCTGACGGTGTGCTCTCGGTACTGACTGACGAGGTACTCACTGTACTGGGTGACTGCTCTCGGTACTGAGTGACTACTCTCGGTATCGTTGCCTAGTTACTCTCGGTATCGGTTGCCTAGTTACTCGCGGTATCGGCTGACTGGGTGGCGACACTGGGTGGCGCCTGCGCCACTGGACACTGGGTGGCGGATACTACCGGTACTGGGCGACTGACGGTGGGCTATGTCGAAATTAGTTGGCAGGTTAACTGTACCGTCGCTGCATTGATTCCAGTTCTGCGACCCTCTGACCAAGTTTGGATCCGAGCCAATCTCACAGCGGGAGCATAGCGGGTGCCCCATTCCCAGATTTGATGCGGTGACCCCTTTCAGGACGCCCTTAATTTGTTTTGGTCGAATGCGCCTCTTTGAGAAAGGCACACTCGAAACACACAAGAAAGGCTTCAGACACACTCGATACAGTTTTTCCGCCCGCCTTCCTTATCATCAATCCGTGATCAAACCTTTCCACCACACCTTGAAGCATTTTCAATCAGTGGTGCCCCCACCCCAAGATAAAATGCACCTGATCGACATTCCTGGGGACCCACCAGTACATCATGGCACGCCGGTCTGGCTGTTCGGTTTATGGGGCTGTTAGGTGTGTGATCGAGTTGGCACGTGCTTAGATGCGCTATCCCAGCATCGCTCTCACATCAGCCGGCAGCTCTCTCGACTGGCCACTCTCGGCGTCTGCTGTCTGTGTTGCCGTGCGGTCACGCCGTCACGCGCGGTGACCGCCAGTCGTGCCATTGCCGTGCCGTGCCGTGCCGTGTGCCGTGCCGTGCCGTGCCGTGTGCCGTGGCGCGACGTGGCCCGGCTCTGTCCGTGTACACTGTGCAGCCGGCCGGCCGGCCCGGCGGCGGTGTCCTTGCAACGGTAGAGGAGGCGCGCCGCATTCCGGTGCGATAGCAGACCGAGGGCCGCCGGGTGACGCACGGTGGCGGCGCGCGCGCGCGCGCGCTGCACCAGTTCACCGACTGCCGACTGTGCAGACGACAGACACCAGCACGCGCAGCACTCGAGTCACAAGGTCGCGACGTCGGCACACGACGCGCGCGCGCGCCTACCTCTTCAGGAGGAGGGACGGATGGGTGGGCGATGATTCAGGCGGCTGACGGCACGACGCGGCGAATGGCGACGTGGCGGCTGGCCTGGCAGACTGGTGTGTGCCTGTGCGGTGTGCTGGTCAGCGGAGCCTGGCAGACTGGTGTGTGCCTGTGCGGTGTGCTAGTCAGCGGAGCCTGTACGGTGTGTCAGTCAGCGATGCTCGGTCGGGTGGGTGCCTCTGTGTGGCGGCTGGCCTGGCAGACTGGTGTGTGCCTGTGCGGTGTGCTGGTCAGCGGAGCCTGGCAGACTGGTGTGTGCCTGTGCGGTGTGCTGGTCAGCGGAGCCTGGCAGACTGGTGTGTGCCTGTGCGGTGTGCTGGTCAGCGGAGCCTGTACGGTGTGTCAGTCAGCGATGCTCGGTCGGGTGGGTGCCTCTGTTGTGGCAGCAGTCGGTAGTGCCGTGGTCTGCAGGCAGCGCGCACCACACTGCACCTGCGGCCGCCGGTGTGGGTCAGGCCACCGCTGCTGCGGCACTCACCCACACGTGGAGTGAGTGTATATTTCAGTATGTGGCAGCGGCTGGTGCCCCTCTGGTGATCACATTGCTCGATTTCATCGTGATCGCTGTTGGCAGTCCAGTGGTGCCGATCTCATTTGCACAAGCTGGGTCATCGGATCACGTTTTTAAAAAGAGAATAGGAACTGAGTTCCCTCCCTTAATGTCCTGCCGAAAAGTGCTTGTAGTGCCGAAACCTACGCCATGCAATATATATTTAAGGAAACAGGCTACCTCAAAAGTACCAGGACATGAAGATATTCGCCCTGTTTAGAAGATGTCAAATATGTGGGCGCAGTTGTTGGCGAACCCGAGCTCCAACCCGTCGGCTAGGGACGCGCAGCACAGCAACTGAACCTACCGTGCGACGTGTACACTGTGACTCAGGAGCCGCGCCTGGCTCCACAGAAATCACTTGTGAGAAGTTCTTCGTCAGCTTGGCACAGGTGCGAATTCCACGTGTATTTGACCCTCAAACACCGGAATTTTTGGTGAGTGCTATTACTGGGTAGGCAGACTGTTGAAAAAGGCACCCATGCTGGCGAAAGGGGACTCATTTGTCAATAATAATGGAACAGTTGGGAGCGACAGGACAGAAGGCTCAACGACTCGGGGGGGGGCAGCCGAGCGGCTCGGTGGGAACTTCTCAGCCGGTCAGCATGGTAAGTATTCCCAGCCGTGATGTGCCGGCGGCGCGCGGCAAGCACCGCCTACACTTGGTATCTTGTCGCGCACGTGCGTCAGCCGTCAGCCGAACAGTGTTCCACGGGCGGCGCCACCACCCCGCCACTGGTGGCCTCACGTCACCCGCCTCACGGCCACAAACTGGCCCCGGGCCGCAGGCTCAGACGCAGGGGCTGTTGGCCGAGAGCGTGTCGGGCCGGCGGAGCGGGCGGCCGCGGCACAAGCGGCGCCCGGTGCACTGACGCGTCCTGCCAATGATGAAGTATTCGCGAATTGCGGTGGAATATACCACTTGCTGAACACTAAATAGACATCCGTCCTAGAGAAGTATCGATAACGTCGACATCGTGCTCTTTATTGTGGTGTTTTTAAAGTCTCCATGCGTTGCTTCCAACAGTATATGGTGTATAAGTCTCATGCTTATGCTTACCACGATGGATTACGATACACAAACATTTCGTTATGCAACTCCAGGCAAATTGATTGCATATGATACCGAAGGTTGATAGAACGAGATTGTTAACACGCGCCCAGGAGGGCCTCTGAAAACAACGCGCACTGGAGGGGGGGGGCGGATTCCGCCCCCCCCATAAGATCTCAGCTACTATGAAGGCTAGAGCAACGAAATTCACAGGGTGGATGGGCACGATAGTGAACTCTATTGTGTGCAAAGGTCATGACCTTAGGTCAATATCCTCAAGGTCAAATGAGGTCAAAATAGCCCAATTTTCTGGTTTTGCGTGGCTTGGCTTGTCATTGTTATGGATCGCTGTGGTTGTGTTTAAATGCTCCAAAATTGGTATTAGTGATGTTTTGGACATTACTAATGATGCAATACAGATGTCAGATCCGCCATTTTACCTCAGGGCACCTATATAGGAGCACTTTATTGGGTCATTACCTGCTCCAGTTACCGGAAACGGGCTCCCATCCCGACTGCTCCGTTGGGCGGCTCGGCACAATCGGCTTCGCAAATAAAGGAGTGAAATACATGAATAAAGTATGGAAATGCTTAGGCACACAATGACAAACAGTAGATTTCGGGATGTATAGGGAGTAACATGTAAAGTGACATCAATCGCATGACATTCATTTGCATTTATGACACATTCCAGTTGACCAAGTTTGGTTCCATTAGCCTATCATGAACTTGAACTGACTTGACCTCGGCGACCTAACATGACTTTTCAATTATATAGCTTAACAACATGCATCAAACAAGTCGCTAATGTTGCCAAGAACACTTCCCTATTGCCAATATATGGGAGGCGCATCAGCGCCGATTTTTGTGGTCTGGCGCTGCGAATTGTTTTTATTTTAACAGCCCCTAACTTGAAAACTTCTCTGCAGATTTCCACTTTTCTTGCTTTAAACAATGCGCCAGTTATTTCTAAGCAGGTACGCGAAGCATTTGCCGTATATCGGCCGGTACAATATGGAGTTATGTACGAAAAATCTTAAGGATTTGCGGATTTCGCCATACCCCCTCTAGGGCGTCTGTTAACCTGTTATGAACTTGACCTGACTTGACCTCGGTGACTTGACATGACTCTGGAACAATGTAGCATGACAATGTATATCAAACAAGTCGCTAGTTTTGCCAAGAACACTTCCTTTTTGCTAATATACGGGAAGCGCATCAGCGCCGATATTTGTGATCTGGCGCTGAGAAATCTTTTTGACTTTAGCGACCCCTACCTCGAAAAATGTTCGGCCGATTTTCATTTGTCTTACTTCAAACAACGCGTCTGTCATTTATTAGCAGGTACACAAACAATGGCGCATATCGGCTGGTAAAATCAGGAGGTATCTACGAAAAACCGGAGGGGTTGGCGGATTTCGCCACCCCCCCTCCAGGGCGCGTGTTAATAAACAAAAATCATACTTTTATGCTAAGTTGTATTGATATACTGTGGGACCAAAATTTAGTTCGAACGATTTAAGCGATATTTTAAGCGACGCGCTTCGACGGCTAATTCGACATCCTACTGCATTCGTTTGGACATGCCATACCTAACGAAAACCCACTATTTTAACACTGCGTCGTGTCTCCGCCCATTTCAGCTACACGAAGCCACAGTCGTTCTCGGACTGTGTCGGCAACGAGCTGCCGCTCGGCTGGGAGGAGGCCTACGATAAGAACATCGGCGTATACTACATGAACCACGTGACAAGTGAGTCTCCGTCGCCGGCGCGGCCGGCGTGAGTCACCCGCTGACAGCGTGACTCACGCCGTCGCCAGGCGAGTCCGCGTCCGCTCAAGTGCCCTGTCTTAAGTCCGACGATGGAGGTGATTGGCCAGAGATGCGGTGGCTTCGGGACGTGTTCGGCGATGTTTGCACAGGGACAATATTGGCCGTGTTGCCAGACGGATGCGTTGGCAAGCAATTCTTCACACGAAGTCACCCACGTTTGACGTAAATTTGGCCATCATTGCTCAATTTGTATGCTCTGTGCTGTTTCGGTCTCAACCATACACACATACACTCCCGCATTACTCTACCCATTTGTTTCTGTTTCGTGTCGTGCGACGGATTCGTGAATTCATTACGTTGCCAAAAAAGTTCAGAATGATCATCGACTCAATCGCGAAACGCATACCACTTCCTAGTGGATTTAATCACTACGTATTGGTCAGCAGTGACCGTCATGCTGCAAGAACTTACCTGGGATTATGACGGGGGACTTAATGGCTCGTGATGAGCGAAATTGGGCATGCGACGAGTGGATCTGAGCTTTTCACGAGCAATCGTGGTCTGCTGAGGAGCAGCTGGACGCCCGTGTCGGGCGTACTCGCACTGACACGGGATGTCTGGGTGACCGGCGTTCACGGCGTTCCCTGTGTCGCCAGAGAGCACGCAGATCGAGGACCCGCGCGAGGAGTGGCGCCGGATGCAGGAGTCGATGCTGAAGGACTATCTGGTCACAGCCCAGGAGCACCTGCAGGCAAAGCGCGAGATTTTCAACCTGAAGCAGGAGCGGCTGAAGATGGCGCAGGAGGAGTACCTGCACCTCAACAACGCCATGTCCAGCCTCAGCGCGTCGAAAACCAGTGGTGAGAGTGCGTGCGACGTGGACGTCGTGACGCAAGCGTGTTCCCGTGTAATGCCCCGGTCGTGCCGCCGATTAAGCTCGCCATGTACAGGCGGTGGGTCGTGCGCAGGTGAACCATCCGGGTGTCTCAGTTCGATGGCTCCAGTTCTCCAGTCACCTGAACACGACATTAGCGTTGTGTGGTGCTCTGCTAGGCATGGAACTACTGGTACTGTCAAGTAAAGCCACCACGCATCGCATATACTTACCGCCCTGATGCATTTCAACAGCCACGTGCGTGCACCGGTGTGCACGTGAGTCCGGATCGTGCCGAGCGCAGGTGGCGGCTCTCGACTGGTGTAGCGTGTACACGCATCGTGACGTACCGTAGCGTTTCACAGCCACCTCTGTCCGGCAGTGTACTCACACTCTAGTCCATGCAGCGTGACGCAGACCAATGTCACTGCCCAACCTATGGCCGGCAATGCACTCTCACTCTTGTCCGTGTGGCGTGACACCCGTCCGTGTCACTGGCCCACCTCTGTCCGGCAGTATACTCGCACTCTAGTCAGGGCAGCGTCAGCACCAAGTACGACCCGGACGTGCTGAAGGGCGACGTGGCGGCGGCGCGGGGCCGCGTGCAGAGCCTGCGGATCGAGCTGGAGCGGATGCGCACCGAAATGGCGTTCCGGGAGCGGGGCGTCGAGACGCTGGCACAGTGAGTGTGGTGTGGTCGTGTGCCGCAGACGCGGCTGGTCCGGTCCGGCAAGGAATCCGATGAGACGGTCGCCGTGCGTGCCGACGCGGCACGCGCGCACGCGATGTGAAAAGATGTGGTTCATACGTGCATGGTGCGATGTGGCGGTGTTCTATTCGGACTGTGCGTCGTGGTATAGTTGGGGCCGTTCGTGCAGAATTTGTGCTCAGAAAACCAGATAATGGGCACTCTAAACTAAGCTCATGAAGCAGCCTGTGTGTCGCAAGGATGGCAGGCTAGGTGTGCCCTGGCGATGTGACCCACTGCCACGGTAGCTTCACTAAAGTCCCTACTAAGACAAAGAAAATGGAAACAGATGTGTCTGGCCGTAGGGTGGCGTAGTTGTGAAGTTGACACTGAGACTATGTTGATCGAAGCTAACATAATGTTTTGCGATTTCGTCCCGTAGAGATGCCATGATGCCTAGTCGATGTAATTGGCTGATGGTGCCGACTTGTTCGGGACGTGCCACCCCCTCCCCCCCCCATTAACTGACCCGTGGCCCACCTGCAGGGTCGACCTGAAGATGACCTCGCTCAGGTCGCCGTACACGGTGCCCGAGGCGCAGGCGATCATCGAGGAACTGACCAACATCGACCGGTCGCTGACGTCCGGCGAGCGCGAGAAGAAGCAGCTGCTGCAGTGCCTGTCGCAGCTGAAGTACGAGCTGCAGCGCCTGCAGCCGGCCGACACGGCCAACGACGTCGCGTTTGCGCTGTCCGTGTCGGAGAAACTCAGCATCGCGTCACAGACGGACCTCTCCGGAGACGTGAGTCCGAGGTGTCTAGTCGTGCCCGTTCAGAGACGAGCTATGCTGTCTGGAGACGTTAGTCCCAGCTGCCGGGAGTTCTGTCTGTCTAAAGACGTTAGTCCCAGCTGCCGGGAGTTCTGTCTGTCTAAAGACGTTAGTCCCAGCTGTTGGGAGTCCTGTCTGTCTAAAGACGTTAGTCCCAGCTGCCGGGAGTTCTGTCTGTCTAAAGACGTTAGTCCCAGCTGTTGGGAGTCCTGTCTGTCTAAAGACGTTAGTCCCAGCTGTTGGGAGTCCTGTCTGTCTAAAGACGTTAGTCCCAGCTGTTGGGAGTCCTGTCTGTCTAAAGACGTTAGTCCCAGCTGTCGGGAGTCCTGTCTGTCTAAAGACGTTAGTCCCAGCTGTCGGGAGTCCTGTCTGTCTAAAGACGTTAGTCCCAGCTGTTGGGAGTCCTGTCTGAAGACGTTAGTTCCAGCTGTCGGGATTTCTGTTTATCCGGAGACGCGAGTCCCAGCTGTTGTGACGACAGTCCTGTCCGTCTGTAGACAGGAGCCTCAGCTACCGGGAGTCGTGTTTGTCCGGAGAAATAAGTTCGAACTATTTGGAGATGTTTGTCGATGTCAATCATAGCTGTTGGGAGCCTATCTATCCGGTAGCGTTGGTATGCGGCTTCGGAATCGAAATCCCGTTCAGTGTGTATCTGGGGAGGGCAAAGGGAAGTCATTGGCATACATTCCGCCTTGACGACAGCAAACATTTCTATTTTAATTCTCCTACTAAAAACAATACCATTTAGCCAGTTTCTCCCCGCGACCAACTGTCTTTCTCTGCCTTGCACTCTCAGTCGGTTCCAAAATGCGCCCGGCTCTAACATATTTTGAACACAACACGCCATGCTACTCGAGTCGTGCCGTCTGCGGTTCATGGTATGCTGCCTGGGGATGTGAGTTGTTATCCGTCAGAAGCCGTGAGCACTCGCACCTAGCTTGACTGGTGCGACAAATTGCATCGACTCAGCTGATCCCGACCGACGTCGACCCGGGCTAGACACTCTGACCCATATCCCAACCACCAACCTGAATCGGCCTCGGGCTGTTGTTTTGGCCCTGACATGGGCTCTGGCTTCGATCTGGACCGTGTCATCGAGCCCGACTGTGACTGAGGATCGACCGATCTGGACCATTATATCGAGCCCGACTGTGACTGAGGATCGACCGATCTGGACCGTGTTATCGAGCCCGACTGTGACTGAGGATCGACCGATCTGGACCATTATATCGAGCCCGACTGTGACTGAGGATCGACCGATCTGGACCATGATATCGAGCCCGACTGTGACTGAGGATCGACCGATCTGGACCGTGTCATCGAGCCCGACTGTGACTGAGGATCGACCGATCTGGACCGTGTTATCGAGTCAGACTGTGACTGAGGATCGACCGATCTGGACCGTGTTATCGAGCCCGACTGTGACTGAGGATCGACCGATCTGGACCGTGTTATCGAGCCCGACTGTGACTGAGGATCGACCGATCTGGACCATGATATCGAGCCCGACTGTGACTGAGGTTCGTCCGATCTGGACCGTGTTATCGAGCCCGACTGTACTGAGGATCGACCGATCTGGACCATGATATCTAGCCCGACTGTGACTGAGGATCGTCCGATCTGGACCGTGTTATCGAGCCCGACTGTGACTGAGGATCGACCGATCTGGACCATTATATCGAGCCCGACTGTGACTGAGGATCGACCGATCTGGACCATTATATCGAGCCCGACTGTGACTGAGGATCGACCGATCTGGACCATGATATCGAGCCCGACTGTGACTGAGGATCGTCCGATCTGGACCGTGTTATCGAGCCCGACTGTGACTGAGGATCGACCGATCTGGACCATGATATCGAGCCCGACTGTGACTGAGGATCGACCGATCTGGACCGTGTTATCGAGTCAGACTGTGACCCAGGCTCCACCTGTCGGGACCATGATGCCGAGCCCGACTGTGACTCAGGCTCGACCGATCGGCGCGCGGCTGGCCGAGGTGGCGCACCTGCGGCTGCAGTACGAGGAGTCTCGGAAGCTCGTGCAAACAATCCAACACCAGCTGGCCGACATCGAGGACCGGCTACAGCCCGAGCAGACGGAGTCGGACAAGGACAGGTGAGAGCGGAACCTGTGTATGGGGACCGCTTACAGCCCCAGTACACTGAGTCGGACAAGGCAAGGTGAGCAGAACCTGTGCGAGGGACCGCCTACAGCCCCAGTAAACTGAGTCTGACACCAACACCAACATGAGGACCACCTGTGGTTCTCTTTCAGGGAGAGTCATTCGCAATGTGTTTGAAGAGAGGATGGGGAATAACCCCGAAATGTAGCCACCAATTTGTATTCTAGGCCGACTTCCAGAGTAGGCCTGCGGTAAGTTAATCAGTGTCGGCAGTAGGTTAAGTCGGCTTGGCAGAACCATATCTCAGCGACCTCCCAACTGATTAACATCACCCTGGCATGAGGTCAACGCTGTCTTCTGACGACCTGTTGGAACATGAGCTCAAGGGTAGACCTTTTCTACCCCACAAGTGGACCACTTAGATGGACCACTGGGCGGCACCCGTTGGGTGTATGCCCCATGCCGGCCCTGTGACAGAGTTAAAATATTGTTTTTTTTTTCGGTAGGAGTGAGATGTCTAAACGAGTCCACTAAGATGTCTGAATTCCCCATGAAAACGGTGTCGTTTAGAATATCATTTAAGTCATTGAAACTCAATTTTGAGCTGATAGCCTGCTGGTTCTAATATAGGGATACTTCTGTTGATACAAATGATAAGAATGCCATACTATCGGGGAATTCGGGTAAATCGGGGAAAAGTCAAGCAGTAGATCATATCATGTGTAATCTCTATTTGAAATCGAGTTGGGTACAAGATGGTTATGTATCACAATATGTAATGGTGTGCATAAGCATTATACTTACACACCGTAAGAAATAAGTCATGACGACTTCATAAACACACATCAAGAGGCACTATGTCGATACTTCTTTGAGAAAGATGTCTCGTCATTGTTAAATTAATAGGTTCCATCTTATTTCACGAAAAATGTGTCGCTGTCCTGCGATCGTCCGCTGGCGTCAACCAGAGCGGATTTTGACCAGGTAACATGTGCTGCCTGTCCGCGGTCCTCCGAGGAGCGCGACTGTCGACGATCAGACCCAGTCCTGGTGACCTCGACCTCGGCGATCAGACCGAGTGCCGGTGACCTCGAGCTCGGCGATCAGACCGAGTGCCGGTGACCTCGAGCTCGGCGATCAGACCGAGTGCCGGTGACCTCGAGCTCGGCGATCAGACCGGGTGCCGGTGACCTCGAGCTCGGCGATCAGACCGAGTGCCGGTGACCTCGAGCTCGGCGATCAGACCGAGTGCCGGTGACCTCGAGCTCGGCGATCAGACCGAGTGGCGGTGACCTCGCCGCCACCATGTGACCGGGCTGGCGCGCGCGTCGACAGGCTGCTGCTGATCCAGGAGAAGGAGCAGTACCTGCGCGAGCTGCAGCACATGTCGGCCGGCCAGCGCGCCGGCGACGAGGCCGACTCGGTCCAGAGCAGGATCTACCGGCTGCAGATCGACATCCAGGAAGCCATGGAGATGTCCAACACCATCATTGCCGACCGGTGAGGTTGGGTCGGCACCGGGTGTAGCTGACGAGGCCGGCTCACGTTCTCCTGACCGTTGTTGTGATCATTTAGTGGCCGTCATGTGGCGATTCTGCGACTATTCTGTGACTGCTCTGCCACAGGTTTGTGGTCGTTCTATGGTAGTTCTGTGGCTGCTATGTGACAACTGTGACGATTGTCCCAAAGTTCATTTAACGTCGTGATCTTGAAGTGGAAGGGTGACCTTCAAATTGTCGTGCAAGAGTAGAAAATTAAGGTGGAGATGCAACAAATAGAGACATGATTCTATGGACGTTATGTTATTAACACTGGGATCTTGTGCTTAATCTGTGCTTGCTGATTTATTCGTAAAATAGATATAGCATAACAGATTAGGTGTGGCGGAATGCATTGTTAAAGTTTGATAGGATGCAGATTTTGTAACTGCAGGTTTTCTTCATTCTCGATTAACCAATTAGGACCAAATTGATGTAATCGGACCAAGGCACCGAATTAGGTACCCAACTATTGGGTAGACACCTCATGAATGCACACTTCAATCAGTGTCAGTATGTGTAAGTACAGCCCACACTCTACATATACCTACTTAAACCCTCCACTTCTTACCCAACATCAGAATCAACACCTCATACACTGCCTATCCGATATCAATACCCAGCCTTCAACCACGCAAGGCAAACCGCATGACATAAATATTCGATGTGCGCTATGTGCCGGTACTTCCCTCCCAGGTAAGCCTGGGCGGTATGTTCCGTATTTTTAAATCCCGGTAATTGAATGCAATTCAGTTGTTTACACCAATTATTCTTGCACCTTCAGAAATGTTTCATCGGAAGACTCGAATGATGTTCGTTGACAGTTTTTTTCTCGTTTTTCTTGTTGTGTTAATGTTAAGAATAGTTTTTTTCTTGATCGCGCAGCATCGAGCGATAATCACGGAACATACGTCAATGACTTCCGAATTTCTTGCGCGGTTACTGTGTATCACAATTCCCTAAGTATATGCACTTTCAATGTTGTGTTTAAGTTTACTGTCTCCCCCGGCAGAATTGTTACATTTGGTCTAATACCTACGAATGGCGAATTTGGTGAACATAGCACGATTATTTATGGTGCCGCAATGCCTCTGAATTTTTGCATATTACCTATCTAAGGGAATGTCTAGGTCCCCCTCACATGAAATGAGTATTATCCCCTCTTTGGGAGGGGGTCGGGGGGGGGGGTCGCGTTAGCTCAGTCGGTAGGGAGATGGACTCTTGATCCCAAGATCGCGGGTTCGAATCCCACAACCGGCGGGATTACCGAGTCCACCCGCGACCAACCGGCGCGAGAGGTTGGCGACGCAATGTGACCCAGTAGTCGGACGCGTCGTAAAAGAACCCAAGTACCACCACCACCCTCTTTTTTTTGGGGGGAGGGGGGGTGGTCATGGTTACCTATCTCCCATTCATTGTTGTCTAGTTATTAATAGGTAGGCCGCCAACAACGGGTTTCTTTTTGGAATCCTGGAATGTCTGGCGATGGGCTTCGACGGACTGAGAGAGGAACTGGCGCTGCTCTTCGTTGCGTGTCAGGTGGGGAAGGTAGTCTTGCATGAGGGCTACCTCTCTCTCGGCGAAGTCGTTGGTGACCTTCAATTCAGTGACAGTTGACTTGGCCTTCTGGAAGTCTTCCCGGCCATTCCATGTCTGAGAGTCGGCGTCCAGGAAACCATCTCTGATTTCGAGCGCTGTCACAGTGGGGCGGGTGGTGCTCGTGACGAAGTCCTTGGTCTGAGATGTTTTTGCTTGATGGTATTGGGACTGAGATCCATCATCACGCGTTTTGGCGGGTCCTCCAACTCCACCTTGGACAGGGCGCCTAACATTTTTTTTCTTTATGTCGACGTCGACATGGTCGTCAGGGAAGGCAAGGTCGACCAACTGCTAGGAGAGATACTAGAGATGTCGTTCGAAAGCCATCGTAGCGGTGATGGCGACTTCGGAGTAAACAGAGATGTCTTGTAGAAACTGCAGGTCCAGGGCAGGGGCGGTTGAAGCACGGGAGCTCGAATCCACATCGGGACGTAGAGTGTCACGCAGAAAGTGACGAAGCGCCTCAGTCCTTGAATATTCTGTTGACGAATCTGGAATTGTTTGTGAAAGAGGAAGATCTTGATTGAGTAGATGGTCTTCGCCATCCGTCGAGTAAGGTGATACGGCCCAGGCCTGTCAAAGCATATCCCCCTCTGCGGAACTCCCCCCAGAATAATGACTGGTGAGTTCCAGGAGCTCGCGATAATCGTGGCGTGGATGATGAACGCTCAGCTGCTACAAGGCGAAGTCCCTCACTTGAGCGTACGATTGAGGCGGATCGGCAGGATCGTCAAGCACAGTCTGGACCTGGCAGTGTCGATGGCGCCTCATTTTTCCTTGAAACGCTTGAACAGTTGTATGTCAGGTCCAGACGTAACAAGGGAGGCGCAGAGGCCGAAGACCTTTCCAACCACGAACTCAAAGATGTGATGGCGGCAAGCGAAGTTAAGGAGATGCTTGTCCAACTTCTGTTGAAGAAGAAGACAAGCCCCTGACAGTTGTCCAGTGTTGGAGGCCGTGGTATCAAAAGCCATTCCAACAACACGGTCAGCGAGTCCCCAGTCCTCAAGTGTGGCGAATACGGCATCCGCTATGGCTGCTCCCGTTCTAGTTGGGAGCTTGGGAGCATTCACGAGCTTCGACACTCTTTCGCCGGACACCAAAATTGGAAATCGCTCTGTCAGTCCTTGCCCAGGTCCATCGGCGACCATCTTGTTGTCCCAGTGGACGGTCAGGACAACACTCTCGAGCAGGGAGGCGTGATAGGTCGAGGCGGCGATAGCTCTGGCTTCAATACGGGTTCTCCTGGTGCTCTGTCGGTTCAGAGCCATCTCAGCTGGGTCTTGGTCGTAGGCTGAAGCGGCGGCAGTCAAGGTATGCACCACCGTGCGATCCGTGGTCTTGGTTCGATCAAAGGAATCACAGAGAGCAGTAGTGATGGCAGAGACCCGGCCGCGAGCTCGCTTGGCAGGATACTCCTCCAGAACAGCTGATGACCGCCCAGGTTGGTCTTCAGCACCATCATCAACGTCCGAGAGTTCCGCCGTGGCTTCTCTTCCAGCTTCATTTCTTCTACGCTCCTTGTCTCAGTGGGTCACTTCCGCCTTGTCCCTCTTCGCCTTCCTCTCCTCCTGCTTTACCAACTTTTTGTCCATCCCCAACATGCTCCCGGGGCGGCCGGTCTCTCATTGACGCTACAAGAATTCAACATCCTCCTTGTTCTTCATAAAAGACAAGGCCTCGACGTGAGCAATGTCGAAGAGGAAGGACAGTTTGACTTTGAAATCTTCCCTCTTCGTCAGCTCGGTCGCAGACCGTCGGCTCTTGCCCTTGCCCAGCTGCCTCCATTTCTCGTAAAGCTGCTCAATCTTCTCCACGTGGTGCTGAGGTTCAACGACGGGGTTCCGAGCTCGGGCCCAGAATGCCGCAACTTCTTTGTCGAGATGAAGAGCTGCGCCGCGAAGAGTGGTCTTGTCGAGGCGGATGAGGTGAAAGAGCCGCTGCAAGACTTTCTTGTTCGACGGCAACTTCCTACCAGTCAGTTTAGTGAGGGCTACCCAACCAACCATACTTCGGTGTCTTTGGGTCGTTGGCTTCTTCGGCTTCTCCATGTCTGAAAGCAAGGCTACAGCAGTGAGGAAGCACATTTGTTCGTCCTCAGAGCAAACGCTGCACTGATTCGTGAAGCGAAAGTGTCTTTCTGATAACCCGACTGAATGGCGCCATAATGGGCAAACTTCAAGTGCCTTGCGGCACCAGAAGTTGTTGAACTAGGGTCACCACATTTTAGTGCGATTGTGTTTGATCACATTGGAATAACTTTGTGAGGTGAAACATTAGAAATTCCAACTTTGATTTTTACTCGCACAAATAAGGACCGCCCTAATATATACATATATATATATATATATATATATATATATATATATATATATATATATATATATATATATATATATATATATATATATGTATATGTATATGTGAATATATGTATATATGTATATATGTATATAGTATATATATGTATGTATATATATATTATATATATATATATATATATATATATATATATATATATATATATATATATATATATATATATATATATATATATATATATATATATATATATATATATATATATATGTATGTATGTCTGGTCTAGCTAAGCGTATATCAATGCATGAGCGTTGCCACCGCGAGAAAGGGAGAAACATGCCAGCTATGTACCTTATAAAAATTAATATTTGATCATCGGTGGCATTCGTATGGTCATCTGTAACAGTCATGTGACAACACTATGGCAGTCATATGGCTGTCCTCCGGCGGCCCTATAGCAGTATTGTGACAATCATATGGCAATCCTGTGACCGGCACGTGACGGTCATAGGTCCGTCACGTGCCGCTGCTGTGGCAGTGCTATGACAGTGAGCTGTGATTGTGCCGGTGCTGAAGCTGTATGTGATTATCGTGTGGCCGTTATGTGCCGACACTCCCCGCTGACGTTGCGCGGCGCCGGCAGGTTGCGACTGTACGAGGACCGCCAGTCGCTGCTGACCGGCCTGCGCGACGCCATGACGCGCATGGTACAGTTGGAGGGCCAGCTGCGCAGCTCGGCCAGCAGCCTGAGCATCAGCAGCAGCAGCAGTCTGGGTAGCCTCAGCTCGCACGCCAGCAGTCTGAGCAGCCTCAGCTTCACCGACATCTACGGCCTGCCGCAGTACGCGGAGCCGGCGGCCGGCGCTGCGGCCGGCTCCGGCGTGGACATGGCCGACCTGCAGCGGCGCGTGGAGCGGCTGCTGCACGCCGCCGACGACACGCTGCCGCCCGCCTCGCTCAGCCCGCGCTCCTCGCTCGAGTCGGTGTCGCCGCCAGTTTCGCCGTTCGAGGCGCCGCCGCCGGCGTACGAGGCGGCCGGCGGCGGCGGCGACGGCGATGAAGCAGCGGCGGCGGCAGCGGCAGCGATGGCGGCAGAGGCGGCAGCGGCAGCGGCAGCGGCGGCGGCGGCGCGGCTCGACGCCGAGCCGCCGCTGTCGCCCATCCTGGAGGCGGAGCTGGACGCGGCCGGCGGCGAGCTGCGCTCCGTGTCGGCGGCCGTCAGTAACGAGTCTGTGGCCGGCGACTCTGGCGTGTTCGAGGCCAGCACGTGCCGGCTGCTGGCCAGCCTGGAGACGGCGCAGCTGCAAGTGCGGCTGCAGTACGCACTCGCCGACGGCGTGCTGTACGTGGGCATCGAGCGAGCGCGCAACCTGGCGGCGCTGGCCGTCCCCGACGGCCTGGCCGTGTAAGTATCTGCTGCCGTTTGGTGGTGTGGGCGTCTGCTGCCGCGTGGCGGTGCCTGGTGGACGTGCTGTGTGGTACGGCGTCTAAAGGTCGAGTAATATTAGGTACATTCTTGGTTGTTTTTTGGCATTTAGAAACAGACATTGGAAGTAGACAATTGCTTGTTGTGGTGTGAGGTAGGAGAGGAGGTTCGCATTAGCTGCGCGTCATTTCCCAGCCGAGCCCTGAAGCATTGGCACGCTGTCCGACAGGTACGTCAAGGTGGCGCTGTTGCCAAATCCACCAGCCGGCTTCTTCGCGTGCTGCACGCACCCGGTCACCGAGCTGGAGCGGCCGCAGTTCGGAGAGGTGTTCCCGTTCCCGATCCAGCCCGATCGACTCGTATCAAAGTCGCTCAGGATCAATGTGTGGACGGCCGAAGAGGACGGCCAGATTTGTCTCGTGAGTGCCACTCACTGCGCTCGACTCGCCGCTGCCACCCTCCACCCGCCTCATGCTCGTCGCGGAGAGACGACGGGTGGGGCTATCGGGGTGCCACGCAGTCGCAGCAGACACTCTGGGTGATTCAGGGGTATGGGAACAGGTGATGGCACACAGCCCGAGCATCGACATCCTTGAGCAGGTTTGATGGCTGATGAGTGGCTGGAACCTGGCGGTGGTGCTGGCTGAACTGGGGGTCGAGGTGGTGAAAGGATGTGACTGGTGATATTCGATAAATGATAGTTGCGGGAGGTTCTTCGGGGATAAGACGTATATAACCTTAAGCTGGTTATTGGTGCTTTTGTACAAAACCAGTGCCCTTTCGCCTGAATGGTCCCATTTTTACTACTTTGCCCTTAATCACTTTGCATGTTTCGCGCATATCTATGGGTTTGACTTCGTATGCCTGTTGTTAATGAGCTGCTATGTTTAGTGCCGTGGCATTACTGATGGTGGCTTCAAGACGGAACTGTGCTGGTATGGCCACTGTGTTGTAGCCTGGCTGACACGTGCGAGCCTGTGTTGTGGCTCGTACGTGTCCGATTGTCTGACTGAACACGATGACCAGCTGCATCCAAATTGTCGCGCGTGCCCCGCGAGCCCTGCAGCACACGCGGTGTTCGCCTGAGTACGTCAGTGTGACTCTGTGTGACCTTGGCTTTCAGGGCAGCACGCAGGTCAGTCTGGCCGAGTTCAGCGTCAGCGACTCGTCACTCAAGTGGTACAACGTAATGTCGCTGGCCGAGGCTCCGCGGCCCGCCCACTTCCGGCTCGGGTGGGTATGACGCGCGTCTCTTCTGACTGACACCGCACCGTCCGCTCCGGGCTCCCACGGACCATCTGTGCGCGCGGCGCGTGTGTGACGTCAGACGGCGCCCAGCTGTTGTCCGTCGGTGGACATTGGGGACAGTGATCTCCCAAGTCAGCTGCAACTAGCGCGGCGGGTGTGTGACGTCAGACGGCGCCCAGCTGTTGTCGTCGGTGGACATTGCCGACAGAGATCTCCCAAGTCAGCTGCAACTAGCGCGGCTGGTTCAGACGAAGCTGACCAAAATATGCGTGCATTAGCACCAAACTCGACCAGTCAGCACGTGCTGTCTGTCTAGTGCTTCTGGGCGCTGTATGATCGAAGCAGTCGATGCGCCCCTAAGCCCAAATAACCAACCAACCAACCTGTTTAGTGCTTCGGCTGCTTCCGTGTCATCTTCGTCATTATCATGCATTTCATACGATCTCCACAGGCCATATATCACGTTTATCACGCTTTTCAGGCCATGTATCACGTTCGGTCGTATTGTGTGGTGTCAGCAAAGCGTTTCGTCTGTTGGCATGCATTCAGAGATCGCACTAATGCGTGCCGAAGACGTGTGACTGTACGTACTGCAGCGGTGTGCAGCTGGTACGTACTGGAGCTTGCCGCCAGCGGCGAGTTCCCTACTGACGCCTCGCTTACCCCCCGCGTCCCGGCAGATCGGACGGCCTCTCGTCTCCACCCGCGTCGGCACCGACGCGAGACGACGGCGCCGAGGTGTCGCAGACGTCGACGCTGACTGGCGCGGCGCCGGCCGACTACCCGGCCGCCGACCGCACGCTGAGCGAGATGGTGAGCGTGGCCGCGGTGCTGTCAGATGGTGAGGGTAGCGGCCGCGGTGCTGTCAGATGGTGAGGGTAGCGGCCACGGTACTGTCAGATGGTGAGGGTGGCCGCGGTACTGTCAGATGGTGAGGGTGGCCGCGGTACTGTCAGATGGTGAGGGTGGCCGCGGTACTGTCAGATGGTGAGGGTAGCGGCCGCGGTGCTGTCAGATGGTGAGGGTAGCGGCCGCGGTACTGTCAGATGGTGAGGGTAGGCCGCGGTACTGTCAGATGGTGAGGGTGGCCGCGGTACTGTCAGATGGTGAGGGTAGCGGCCGCGGTGCTGTCAGATGGTGAGGGTGGCGGCCACGGTGCTGTCAGATGGTGAGGGTGGCCGCGGTACTGTCAGATGGTGAGGGTGGCGGCCACGGTGCTGTCAGATAGTGAGGGTAGCGGCCGCGGTGCTGTCAGATGGTGAGGGTGGCGGCCACGGTGCTGTCAGATGGTGAGGGTGGCCGCGGTACTGTAAGGTGAGGGTGGCGGCCACGGTGCTGTCAGATGGTGAGGGTGGCGGCCGCGGTGCGATGCTGTCAGATGGTGAGGGTGGCCGCGGTACTGTCAGATGGTGAGGGTGGCGGCCACGGTGCTGTCAGATGGTGAGGGTGGCGGCCACGGTACTGTCAGATGGTGAGGGTGGCGGCCACGGTGCTGTCAGATAATGAGGGTAGCGGCCGCGGTGCCGTCAGATGATGAGGGTGGCGGCCACGGTACTGTCAAATAATGAGGGTAGCGGCCGCGGTGTTGTCAGATGGTGAGGGTAGCGGCCACGGTGCTGTCAGATGGTGAGGGTAGCGGCTGCGGTGCTGTCGAATGGTGAGGGTGGCGGCCACGGTGCTGTCAGATGGTGAGGGTAGCGGCCACGGTGCTGTCAGATGGTGAGGGTGGCGGCCGCGGTGCTGTCAGATGGTGAGGGTGGCGGCCACGGTGCTGTCAGATGGTGAGGGTAGCGGCCGCGGTGCTGTCAGATGATGAGGGTAGCGGCCACGGTGCTGTCAGATGGTGAGGGTAGCGGCCGCGGTGCTGTCAGATGGTGAGGGTGGCGGCCGCGGTGCTGTCAGATGATGAGGGTAGCGGCCGCGGTGCTGTCAGATGATGAGGGTAGCGGCTGCGGTGCTGTCGGGGGGGTTTGGGTGGGGGGGGGGCGCGGTGCTGTCAGATGATGAGGGTAGCGGCTGCGGTGCTGTCGAATGGTGAGGGTAGCGGCTGCGGTGCTGTCGGATGGTGAGGGTAGCGGCCGCACTGTCAGATGGTGAGTGTGGTTGCAGCGCTGTATGATGTGGGTGGCCGTCCAGCCAGGGACCAAAAGCAGTGTCTATTGTCCCTCCTCCGCTGCCAGTATTCCCCGCCCAGTGCCCGGTGCTGCTGCGGTCCGTGTGCTTGGTGTCTGATGTTCGCGGCGGTGGCCGACAGTCGCTCCTGGACAGCGGCATGGCGCTGGTTGCCGACACCGAGGACAAAGAGACCAACACCGAGTGCGTGTTCGGACCGGATCGTGGCGCGCGCGCCAGCCTGACCGGCGCCCGACCCAAGGCAGCCACTGTCAAGCGGTCGCAGACCTTCTCGCCCAGCGCGGCCGTCAGCAAGCACCAGGTGAGCTGCCGCCGCTGCCGCCGCTGTCGCCGTCGCTCTGCGAGGGTGGCGACACATTATCCGTGATGTGGGGCTGGAAATGCATGGAAGATTATTTGGTGCGTGGTGCAGAGAACACTTCTGTCGTTGTTTATCAATCACTGCTGTAATTATTGTTGTATTTGTAAGGATATTCCGAATGTGCTGTCCCATCGGACCATCCTAATTGAGTTGTATGCGTCACGAGGACAGTGGAAGGTTAATTGCACTTGTATTTTCTTTGTCGTGGACATGGTCGACATGTGTGCACATCCTCGACATCCGTTACGAGATGATCGGATGAGTACGGTTGCTCGTGTGGTGGTGTGACTGCTTCCCGTGTCATCAGTCCAAGTCATTCTCTCACCTTGACAACTTTCGATCCGCATGCCCTTCTTGCCCCAGCGCCTGACCGATTCGCGTCCCTCACCGCAACATCCTGCCTGAGTACCACTTAGTTGGCCATCCTTCACCGCAACGTCCTGCCTGGGTGCCACTTAGTTGGCCAGCACCCCCTCTGCCGGCACCGCCACCGCCACTCGCCGACGGACGCGTCCGCCGCGTGTTCCAGTACGTGTGTCGGCTGAACCGGTCCGACTCTGACTCGGCCATCCCGACGGTGCGACGCGGCGGCAGCTTCCTGCGCGGCGCCGCCGAGCGCCGCTCGCTGCGCTGGAAGGTGGCGCCGCGCAGTGCCGTCGTGCCGGCCGCCGCCGCCGCCGCGCACCGCCGCTCCCAGTCGATGCGGCTGCGCAGCCGCACCTCACTCGACCTGGAGCTCGACCTGCAGGTGAGCGTCCCGGTCGGCTGCGGCCGCCGCCGGGAGTGTACGGCTGCGCAGCAGGGCCGTATGGTGCCAGTGACTGAGGCCGTGTGTGACTGAACTTATCAGCTTAATTACGGTCTGGGAGCTACGTTAATTATTCGAAGGTTTGAGCTATCGTTCCAGCGACCACTTGGCGCCAGCGATAGTTTTAAGATTGAATTAATTTTAATAACGTGGCCTACACTGAGATGGCCCAGCTATAATGGGTGGTTAACTCATGTCACGGCTGATCATGGCGATCAGGATATCACGGAGATCATGCGACGGCTGTGAGAGGAGGTACAACTGTCCGTAATGGGCGCGTTTGAAGCACAGTGGATTTGAGGCTGGATCTGGTGCTGACCGTGCTCCGACCTGGCAGGCTCAGCAGATGAAGCTTTCCAATATGCACGAGGAGCTGAACATGCTGCGCTCGCTCAAGGACACGCTGGAAGAAGCGCGGGAGTCGCCCGAGAAGCTGCAGGAGGGTGACTTTGTGGCCGCTGTAATACGAGAGGTGCGTCTCCGATGTGACCCGAGAGGTGTCTCCCATGTGGCCGAGAGGTTTGTCTCCATTGTAGCCGAGAGCTATGTCCCATGTGGCCGAGAGGTTTGTTGTCCAGCGTGGCCGAGAGGTGTCTCCCGTGTGGCCGAGAGGTGTCTCCCGTGTGGCCGAGAGGTGTCTCCCATATGGCCGAAAGCTGTCTCATGTGGTCGAAAGGTGCATCTCCCAAATGGCCGAGAGGGGCGTCTCCGATGTGGCCGAGAGGTGTGTCTCCATGTGCTCGAGAGGTGCGTCCCATGTGGCCGAGAGGCGAGTCTCCCAAATGGCCGAGAGGCGAGTCTCCGAGAGGTGTGTCTCCATGTGCTCGAGAGGTGTGTCGCATGTTAGGGAGAGATCTGTCTACCACGAGGCCGAGAGGTGCGTCTTCCATGTGGCCCGCGCGCCCAATCACCACTCGAATGTGGCAGTGATCTCCGACTGTTTGCGATAGCTTAACGTCTCACGTGATTCTGTGTTTCATGTCGTGTTGGTGGGTCACGGCCAGTTTGTGCGACCCTTGAACTATTCACCAGCACGTTTCCGGTTACACGGCCCGGCGGTGCTGGCCTGTTCAGGGGCTGTCAGGCTAACCTTGACGCGGGTTACATACCACTGGTTCGTCGCGTGATGCTGCTGCCGACCAGAACTGCAACTAAGCTTAAGCCTGCCAAAACATCATTTGTTCGCATTTCGCATCTTGAAACCCGTTTAAATGCGTAGAGGAATGAGTCGAAAAAGCAACATAAAGCCCTGCTTGCTTTATGACTGAATGTCGTGTCGCTCCAGCCTGCGCCCGCGACCACACCTGTCCCATACGATTCTTCGTAACCTATTCAACCCTGGAGGAAAATACCAGTGTACTTCACGTCACGCGCCTGTCGAACGTCCCCACACTCATGTAATGAAGAATGTAGGTACATCATGTGTTGTGAAGGGTGTTAGCACACTGTATCAAGTCAACGCTTGCGAATGTCATGTGACTGGACTATTCAGCGCATGTCTTCTAGGCTATTAATCATCAGCCTAAGTTCACGTGCCACGCCAAGGCTGTCCAAACTCACCAACAGCGGGGTCTCGTCCTCTCCTGAGCCTGCCTGCTTCTGCATTGCTGGTAGATCCTGGTGCGGTGTTGTGGTGCTGGCTGGTTTGTATTGGTTCGGCGGAGTGCTCTCACGCAAGGGTAGGGCAAGCCGGGGGTCTCACTCCCCTAGGTGGCATCCAGGGGTTCTCCCACCCGTGTGCGGGAAGGTCAAGACCTAATAACATCCCAAAGTACCGGTGCATAGCATTTTGTAAGTTGAAAGCCCGCCCGTCAAGCCGCGGAAAATGTAGGAAGACCTGTGGATGGCGTCGGGCAGGAACTGCATGGGGATCTGATGTAATTCAGAATGTGGAGGAACCGGGCTTTCTGTGATCCCAGACATGCTCCTAAAATTTCAGGGCCTTCCTGTAATTCAAGGTAATCTCTCGGTGATCTCAGAGGTCCCGGGTAATCCCAGGGGGTATCCTGTGATCACAGGGCCCCCTGTAATCCTAAAGGGCGACTGGTATTCCTAGGGGACCTCTGTTTCAGGTGGGCCTGTACCCTCCAGGGTTCCCTGGAGGATTAAGGGGCCTTCCAAACACGGGCTCTTTGACAAGGGGTGCCAGGGCCCTCTCTCCATTTCGGGTAAGGGGCCTTGATCTGGCAATTCCCTCGCCAGGTCAGGCCCCCTTGGGTGCCGCGTCCTCCCTATCTAGGCTCTCCCTTATTCGCCCTTGCCATCCCAGTCCCTCCCTTACCCGCCCTTGCCATCTCAGGCCGACCCTTATCCGCCCTTGCCCTTCCTGACCCTCGTCCTCGCCCCCCCCCCCCCAGGTCATCAGCCCTGCGTTGTCGGTTGACCGGTAGCGGTGCCGATGCAGAGTTTTGTCTCGGACCGGACATGCCCTGACCGACTGTGACCGACAGCTGGAGAGGACGTCACCCTGTGCCACCGCGCGCACGCCCGAGGACAAGCGAGTAGAAAAGCTGATGCGCAAAACATCCAAAGACGTCTACAAGCTGCGGAGAAGCAAGTCGTCCACGCCCGGCAAGCCGGACATGGAGGAATTCAAGTGAGTTCTCGGCTCTGGCGTTCCGATCTGTGGGGTGTGTGCTGGCGTTCCGTTGTCCGTGTGGTGATCGCACGACTTGCGTGCTCGGTTGCCGTTCGCTGACGATGCGCCCGGCTGGCAGAGAGCGGATGTTCTTCTTCATCCAAACGGTGCCGTGCGGCCCGGTGGCGCCGGCGGACGAGCGTAGCCTGGCCTCGTCGTCGTCGGACACGACCGAAGGCGACGCCGAGCCGCCCAGCAACCGCAGTACGCTCAAGCGCGAGCAGGCGTGTCCGTACGACTGCGAGTCAACAACCGACGACGAGGGCAGCGCCGAGTCTGGACGGTCGACGCTGACCAGGGGCGCGCCGCCGCCGGCGCTCGGCCTGCTCGCCTCCGAGCGAGTGATGCGCGAGCTGGAGGAGGCGTGGCGGCGAGAGGACGGCGCGCCGGCGCCGGCGCCGGCGGCGCGCCCGCCCTGCGAGGCCAGCCCCGGCGGCGCCGACCAGAAGCGGTTCACGTACGTGGTGGACCGCGAGTTCGGCGTCGAGGTCTGAATCAAAACGCAATGCTCACGTGAATGAGACGAACGCAATAATGAGATTCGGTAGCTGTGTCCGTTGCCTTAACTGTCGGATGATTTATACGGGGCGCGGACGGTCTTGGCGGCCGCGTCGAGCTGCGCCAGTCGCATCGTGCCACACGACGCCACCAGATTCACAATCATGTTGCCTGAACTTTTTTACATTCATTGTTTACGAAAGGCTTTATCTGTAGCTGACAATATGCGTGCGTGCGCGTCGGACGAAGCTGCGGCCGCGCCGCCGCGACTCGCGGTCCGGCAATTGGCGGTCTGCTAATCTCAGGTCAGATGTGTGGCGCGTACGGCGCCGTACAAAGGTGCCCCCGCTGGTGGGCAGCCACTGCCCGCGACTGCCCGCCGCCGCCCCGCTGTTACACGGCGACTTGTCGATGGACGTTTGGAGCCGGACGTGCTGCGCTCTCCTCCCGCCGACGCTCTGCCATTGTAAAAAGTAGGCGATGATTTAACTCAGTAGCGTGTTTATTTCCGAAAATATAATATATGAATATATGAACGAGACGAGTGCCGGTGACGTTTTCTGTGCGGGCGCGGCAGCGCATCCACGGCAGTCCGTCCGGACTAATGGTGGGCTCGTTGCTTCGTCTTTGGCTATATCAGCACGAAGCGCGACGGTGATGCTTGAAGCAGAAGGCAGCACCGATAAGCGCTATAAAGCTCGGTTGTTTCCCGTGTATCACTGCAGATCGGATCCTCCGACTTCAAGCTTTACAAGTTCGGAACCGATGGTCTGCGAGTGTGCCGGGTTGGCGACTTTTCGATTATCGAGGTTCGCAGGGCATCGGACCTACCAAGTCCGATGCCCTGCGAAGCCTGACCAAGTAGGCGGGCGGTGGGCTTGCATCGGTGCCCGAAGCCTGACCACTGGAATCGCATCGACTTCACACTCAAACGTTTGGATTAGTCATTGATAGAGCTTCAGATCGTGTCGGTCGTCCAGTGGGCCTTTCAGCTGACTTGCTTCAGATTCTCATCCGGGAGTGGTAGTCCTCATCAGATCTCATCGTGCGCATCGCCTATCTCCGCGTATATTTCGTCTGGAAAACAGCGAGTCTGTGAGTGGCGTCGCACCAGGACGTCTGTACGAGTCGTCTGGGGGAGGCACAAGCTCCACCTCGTCCAGCGGACTCGGTATGTTCTGCAGACCAAGAGTCACGAGAAACACACTACTTTCATCATTTGGACTGGCTGACCGAGTGCTATCTTGGCTCGCAACACACTGCATTATACATCCACGCAGCCCTTCCAACGAGATATAATATTTTTTCGGGGTGGTGTCGAACCCTACTCGTTGAGTGCTTTCCAATGACGCCTCTTTCGTTTTCTTACGACGCTTAGTTTGGATATTAGAGGGGGTTCGTATCAGCCCCCGATACGGGGTGTGAGGATCTGATCGGAGGGCTAAGGGCGCTTCGACCATTTAGCGCCCAAAACATACATGGAGAGAACATGCTGTCAGAACATACGTCATACACAGAACATACATGAAATTTTGCACCAAGTGCAAGATTGCAATACTCTTAAAGCATCGTCCTTGCAATGCTATGCTCACTAGGCGCATTCGCATCACGAGGCAGCGTCCCCCATCGGCTGACCTTCCTCGGGTTCGGTGAGACTCTGTGCCGCTCCCTGCTGGCGACAGTCGCCGCGCAGCATCGCGTTGTAGACGGCTGACTTGTTGGGCACCAGCGCCTGTGGCGGCCGAAGCGGCGGCGTGCCGACCGGTGTCACCGCCGGCCCGCCGGCCCGATCACCAGTAGGTGACCTGACCTCCGGTGACCTGACCGACTGCGCATCGGGTGCGGCCGGCCTGACGGCCCTGCCGGGCCCTGGCTCGTCCGACGGCTTCTTGAAGCGCGCGCCGCCGGGGAGCGACGGCTTGGGCGGCAGCACGGCCGGCCGACCCGAGCACGGCGTCGCCGGCCTGGCTGCGCACGGCGGCCCGCACGCCGCCGGCGAGATCAGGCTCCTGACGGCGCCGGCGACGATGGCCTGCTTCCTGGCCAGCTCGGCGCTGATGCCCGTCTGCCGCGGAGTCGACTCAGCGTCGTCGGCGTCGCCCACCGACTGCCGGTTCAGCCGCTCGATCACCGCGCGCACGCCGCTCGTGCCGGCCGGCTTCGGCGGCCGTGGCGCCACCGAACCCTCGCCGCACAGCCCGGCGCGTGTCGGCGTCTTCGAGGCAGGCGCGCTGGACCTGCCGCCTGACGGCGCCGTAGCCGACGGCGCTGACGCCGGGGAGTTGACGCAGCGGCCGCCCGCTCGGTCGGCGGGTGCGGTCGCCACGGGCACAGGTGGCGCCAGCGGCAGCGCCTTGTAGTGGCTTTCGCCGACGGTGCGACAGTCGGGCTCAGAGCCGGCCGATGAGTTGCCGTATCCCTCGTCAGGTGGCTCTTCAGTCGCCGCGGCCATCCTGAACGGCACGGGACTGGCGTGCGTCGGCCGCAGGTACTCGGCCTCGGGCTCCAGCACGTTGTAGAATGGATCGCACGGCGGCGTCATCTCGTCGTGCACGTCGCCGGCCGGATCGGCCATCTCGTCGTAGATGTCGTCGACGGCCGGGGCTGTCGTCGGACTGTGCGACACGATAGACGGCGGCAGTGACGGCGGCACGGGCGGCGGAGACTGATGCCGAGCCGGTGGTCGAGGCGGCAGTAGCGGTTCAGCCGGCGTGGGCGCCTGAGTACGAGGAGGTGGCGGTGGGACCGAGGACGGCGGAGGTGGCGGCAGCCGCGCGGGCGGCCGGGGCGAGCGCGGCGCCTTGTCGGGCTCGCGCGGCGGTTGCCGAAGGGGCCGCTGCGGTGGCAGCTCGGGCAGCTGTATCGACGGCGGCGGCGGCGGCGGCGGCAACCTCGTTCCCGGCGCCGAGCTCCACGGCGAAGCCGAGCCGCGCTCAGTAGGGCTGCTGATGCTCTCGTAAATATCCTCCTCGACGACGCCGTCCGCGTCGGCTTTCGGCCGGTCATCGGGCAGCGGCACGTCCGCGTAGATCTGCTCCTCATCTTCGGGCTCGTTGTACAGCAGCTCCTCCACGTCGTCGTCGACGCCGGTCGGCTCGTGCGACACGTATTGACCCAGGGCGGCCGGCGGCGGCGGCGGGGGCGGCCGCCTTTCGGGCGCGCCAGTGGAGGCGGCCGCCCGCGGCGGCCGCTCGCCGGCCGCCGGCAAGTTCGCGATCGCGTCGGCCGCGGCTGCGCGCTCCAGGGCGGCCATCCACTGGCGCGCGTCCTTGGCGGTGAGCGCCAGCAGAGTCAGAGTCCGGCCGCCAGGCCGGACCAGCTCGAAGCAGACGGGCCGGTGTTTATCCTTGACGTCGGCGGCCGGCGGCGGCCGACGCACCTCGTAGCCGGCCAGGCTGACCGACAGCCGGTGTGTGGCGTCCGTCTCCCGCTGGTAGAGGACCAGCCGTCCGCCGGCCACGCCGCCCCAGAAGCGCCGGTACGGCCGCAGAATGGAGTTCTGGCGCAGCTCGAGGCGACCCCAGCGGCTGGCGACGCTGCGCAGCTGCGCCGCCGGCTGCGCCGCCACCCCGTCTCCCGACTCGTGGGAGCCGGCCGAGCTGGCCGACCGCGCGGAGTTGACAGACAGCGTGGAGCCGGCGTCAGCGTCGGTGTCTGACGACGGCGGCGGCGGCGGCGGCGGCGCCGGTGCCGGTGCCGGCTCCGACGGCGGCGGCAGCTCCACTGTTCTCCCAGCTGCGGAGTACGTGTCGTGTTAACGACGCTGAGAACCGCAGGATTTAGGAAATGGAAATTCCATACTCGGTGTGTTGGCGAGCCCAACCGTTGCCGTATCATGCCTGGTGAAAGGATGCCACGTCTGATATCGTCGACCAACACAAATAAGCTACCTTAAAGGAACCTTTTTCCCCCGCTCCCACCCTCGTTTACTATTTCTTTCTGATATTTTCTTCTCTCCCTTTCTGACAACACACTTTCCTTCCCCTCTCATCGACCCACAGGTCAGGGAAATAGTTATATCAATTCGGAAAGTAATATTCTGACCTCCGCCCTTTAATCACAACAAAACAGCCAAGCAATTCTCAGCAATGTTCAGCTTCTGAATATGTATCTTAATTAATTTTGCTAGAAGCGTTTCGTTTCCAACAATGCCTACCAAAACCAGTGGCGCAACCAGGATTTGGTCATGGGCAGGAGAGAACATCTGAAGAGGGCCCCTACCTAAGTAGTCCCTCTCCACACTTTTCCAAGCCCCCTCTTCATCCTTCAGGGCCCTCTACTGCTTTTAAGGAACTGCCCATCAGTCCTCATTCGCCCTGTTCATGTCTCAGGACTCATTGCCCTGATTATTCCTCAGCTGTTACGGGCCACTTTCAGCCGATATTGCTCATTTCAGCTGCCTTGGCCATTCCATCCCTCCGGCTTCAGGCTTCTCTTGCCTTCACGGCTCTTGCCAATTATCATGGTGGACGTCTTCAGGATTCAAGGGCCCTTTCCGCATAAACTGTTAGATGAGTTTTTTTTTCTTCTCCATGATATGTTTGCCATATGCTTTGATAACTCCTTGCGGTACCAGGAGGGCGATCACCTGGAAGGTTCCATCGGACTCGCCAGGGGGGGGGCACCTCCATGTGCTTAGAGTCCCTCTTTGTAGCACCGGGGCACCTCGTGGGCCCCGGTGGACAACGTGGGCCCGGGGCACCATGTTTGTCCCGGACCGTCTCCGTAGCGCGTGGGCCTCTACATCAGCGCGAGACCCTTTGTCAGTTCTGAGTCCTCAATCAGCGTGAGCCAAAGCCGGTCCAATAGACCGGCATATCCGGTTCGGGGACCCTCCGTCGACTCGGGGGCAATTTTTCACTGTTCAGGACACTTCTTGTACGGCCGAAGGCCCCTCTTTCAACAGCAGGAACATTCTCGTGTGTGATTGTGGTTTTAGGGCGCATCGACTATGATTGGCCATTTAGCGCCCATGATAAACTTTCTCGCTCACGCAAGAGGCCCTGTGCGGCTTGGGCCCTATCCGCCCCTCATGACGGCTCTGGGCCGCCTTCGACAGTACATGGTCTTCCAGCGGCTAGGGACACTCTTATTCGGCATAGGGTTCTCCTTGGGAATCCAGGACGTCCTCTGGCGGGCTGGAGGCTCTCAGCAGCTTGGTTTCCTCCATCAGGTCAAGGGCCCTTATACGGCATGGGCCCCATCCGTCGGGCCAAGGGCCCTTTCTAACGGCATCACTCTAACAACGGGTCTTCTAACGGGTCTAACGGGTCTAACGGGTCTTCTAACGAGTCTAACGGGTCTTCTAACGGGTCTGCAAGCTTCTAACGGGTCTTCTCTAGCATCTAGCAACTAGGGTCCCTCAATCGTCTAAGAGACCATCATTGACGACCCAGTCTTTCCCGGCAGGCTGGGCCCCTTTTTAAAATAGTTTCGGCTCTATTAACCAGGTCATGGGCCTTTCTTTTGGTTGGTCCCCGCCGCCAGTTCAGAGACCCTCCATACTGCTCCGGACCCTTTCCGTCATCCCAGGCCCTTCCAATGGTCCGGTGCTCCCTCCGTCAATCTGGAATCTCTTCACGTTAGCCAAGCCCAGGACCCTCAACACCTTCACGAGGGCACTCACCGTTGACTCGGGGCCCTCTCCATCGGCCCGGGTCCCATTCCGTCAGCATGTCCCCTTTCGTAAGTCTATAGGCCCTGCATGTCGGCACAGGGGGCCTGCAAGAGCCCCATGCACCAACGACTCTTGGACGACCTCGAATTATCGGGGGACGGGAGGGGGCTAGACCCTCCACTCGCCCCCCACACCTGCCTCTACTCCACTGGTAAAAATATGGTTCGACATAGTGAAAGCATGGACAGCATGTTTCAGGGCAGAGTACAGTAGTGCGACGTCCGATCGTCTGGAGCAACTCTAACGGTGTGTGCTATCCTGTCCACAATTGGAGAAACGCCGGCTGGAAATTCCCAACTCTATCGTCTTCTCTGCAGACCGCCCACATCCAGCCGACGAACAGCCGACATCCGGTGTGATTAGTGGAGCCGCGACGCTGGACGTGTTCGCGGTAACCTTCCGGTGGAGATAGCCGCGGTCTGTTCCTGTCAGTGGCGCCCGGAACTGCCGACGAGCGCCAGGGGGGAGGAAAAGCGGTCTGGCGGCGGATAATGGGACACTCGGGGATCCCACAGCTGCGACTTCTTACCATTGCCAGCCATACGGGTCAAGTAGAGGGGCACAAAGTGGGCAGCCTGACACTCTGAGGCAGTAGCATAGCCACGCACCACAAGAAGCATAGCCACGCATCTCGAGACGTGTGGTGTTGTGACTTCATGACATTACCCGTTCTTCTGGGAGCTTGCGGCACGTCAGAGGATGGGATGTGTGTGCGTGTTTGCCAGTATTACATACGGACTGGATCAGCGGAGTGGAAACACACGCCATTCTGTGAAGAGAAATGGTCAAGATGACGAATGATGAAGGGCAGAAGGGCCAACTGATAAGCTCGTGTAACGTACGAGAGCTATCAACAGGCCGTTCAAATAACAAAATATAGCAATAGCATAACTATACCTTCAAATAACATTTTAACGTGCGAGGACGCTGGATAGATAGCTGCATATAGAGTACAGATCAGATGCGGGCGAAGACGGGGTAATTCGACACGTGTTTCCAGCAAAGGGTTTTATACTGGGGAGGTGTTTGATGCTGATTACCTGCATGCAGTGCCGCAGACGCATGCCATGCTTCAGCACAAGATTGAGAAACGACTTCCCCTCACCCGTCCCACCCATGGATACGCCTATGACCGATACACATACGTGGGCGTGCATTAACCAGTAGCCAGTATCATGCCGTCAGGCATGATAGTGAGCAGGAGACGTCCCTTTTACCTTGGCCATACGAGGGAGAGTTGATCGCCGTGGTCAGCCCAGTCTTAAACATCGGCACATAAGGCTGCGTGCCGGTGATGTCGTCATAGCTCTCCTCCGCGACGGCCTGCTCCGTGTCGTGGTAGATCAGCTGCTGTTCCAGCTGGCCGGCCGAGCCGCCACTACCTGCGTCCGCGTCCCGTGACGCGACGACACTGCCTGCGGTCACGTCGAGCAAGTCGGCCGGGTCGCCAGTCTCGTCGTACAGCTCCTCCTCGGCCAGGTCCGACTGCAGGCTGGGGTACAGCTGGACCAGCTGCTGCAGCTGGCGGCGCAGCCGGTCCAGTAGCAGCTGCTGCCGGTGGTGGCTGGCAGCCGGCACGGAACCGTTCACCTCCCAGCTGGCGGCTCCAGCGTCCGTCAGGAATCTGCTGACATCTGGCGGACAGACGACACACCAGTCAGGCGCGCTCCTCCGTCCGGGAGGTGCTCCGCCAGACCGTACAGACCGATTCAGGACTGGTCACAAGGGCACATGTCGAGTATCATCCGGCCGATCAAAACTCGAGTACACCAGAGGTTTTCGGTGAAACACTTTGTTCTGGGAGGGGCGTCCCTGGCTGAAAATTATACCGGGGTAGGGGATGAGGTGGAGCGGGTGTGTGTGTGTGTGGGGGGAGGGGGGATATGGGTGCACTCGAGCCCTCCCGCAGAGGCGTCATTGTTTCTCACAGGGGCGTCTCTAAGTGAAAGATTGGAAGTGTGCACTCGAGCCTTCCCAGAGGGGCGCATTCTCCCGGCCGGAGTGGCGCCACATTCCCATAACGGAGTGGACACACGCAGTGATGGTAGATACAATGTGCACCCTGTATCTGCCCCTGTCAGCCCTTCGGAATGGTTGTAACAACGGTATAATTGTTGGGTTCGGGACACCTTGTCAACCGGTTCGCGACATGCAGATACTGCCGCGTAAATGACGTGACAATACACAGAGTACGACAAACAAACAAACAAAAACACAGAGACTGAAATCACCTAAGAGAGGGGGCATTCATAATGTCCACAGATCACAATGTCCACAGCTCAGTGTCCACAGCTCAGTGTCCACAAGTTTATAATGTCCACAGCTCATAGTGTCCACAGCTCACAATGTCCACATGTTCCTAACTTCCACAGCTCGTAATGTCCACAGCTCGCACTGTCCACAGCTCACAATGTCAACAGCTCACAATGTCCACAGCTCAGTGCCTACAGCTCATAACGTCCACAGGTTCATAATGTCCACGAGTTCATAATGTCCACGAGTTCATAATGTCCACAGGTCACAATGTCCACACCGTCTCCGCGAAAATATGCTGTGAAACCGTTTTCGACCTAATCGCATTTGGCGGCCCGGCAAACCGGCAGACGTAGAAACTTGTTAACAGATGTCAGGTCGATCAATTCGCGCGAGATGCTGCAGGGCATTCATTCAAGACACGTTTCTCGGAATCCGATGGTGTTAGATTTGAGTTCAGGGGCGCGTCGACATCAACTGTCATTTTGCGCCCATAACTGAATTTTAATCAATCTACGGTGCTGCTATCATACCTTGCTATCCATCTTCACCGGTGGGGGTAGATCACGTCAAGGCGAGCTTGTCGAATGAACGTAAAACCATTCCCAGACGCCACGATCTCAGAGTCGTTACTTATAAGTATACGTAAAGACGAGTCGGTGTTCAACCGCCCTAAAATCTGGCGTCGTAGAGGATCTAGCAGGGTACAGCCAACTAAGACATGGTACACGGTAAGCGGGTAAGAGCAGCGCGAACATAGAGGTCGGTCGTCACTGGTAAGCATGTAACTGTGTGTTGCGAAGGTATGACCTATTCTCAATCGGCAGAGTATTACTTCTTCCCGGCGTTTGGTTCGGTGAGAGGACAGCCACTTTCCTAGTGTCGGTTTTAAAACTGAGCTTACTACACTTGAAATTCCAGGTTCGTTGCCATTCTGACCGTATATTTGATAATATAGTGGGGTATAGATCCCTTGGAGGGAGCCCTAGACGGACCACACGGCCATTACCAATGGCGTGTTTGGCGGTAATGTCGGCAGCTTCGTTTTCCGCAAGTCCAACATGGCTGGGAACCTAGCAGACCACGATATTTCCTGCCGACGTCATCTAGGGATTTTACGACTTTGGTAATCCTCCGAACAAGTCGGTTATCCTGGTTAAAGGTGTTCAGTGCCAGGAGACTGCTCAAAGAGTCTGTGAAAACCACGTGTTTTGTGGACCGGTCTCTGCATAAAATGGAGGGCTTGCAGAATGGCATACAGTTCGGCAGTACAAATCGATGTTTAAGTCGATAAATAAAAAGATCGAACACCTTGTCGACTTACGAAAGCACACCCGACACCAGAGGCCGACTTTGAGCCGTTTGTGTAAATGCTGAAAAGTCGTGATATTCATGTATTTTTCTGATGCAAACATGGGGAGTTCCTCCGGGTTTATGTGTCATTTCTTTGAGCAGGACAAAGTCACGTCAGTTTTCACTGGGACAACATGTCAAGGGGGAGTGCTCGGCGTGATGGCACGTGCTACAAAACGCGGCCTGATATTACATTATCGAAGGATCGAGGCCATACGAATGGAAAACGGCAGTCCGCGCTAGGCCCTGTGACGTGCTCTTAATGTCCCTGGGAATATCCACCGATAGGCTGGGTGGCTCCGGTCTTGGGCAACATTGCGCGCGTATCTCGCGCCCAATAACTTACGGCGTAGCGCAAGAGGTGGCTCGTCCACTTTACATTAGCAAAGCATACATTACATTTACATATCATTACATTAGCAAACGGTGAAACGCAAAAAGCTCCAGTAACGATGCGAAAGGCTGAATTGTGGATCACATCAAGACAGCGCTTGGATGTGGCACTCGCTCCGTCATAAATAAAAGATCCATAGTCAATTTTAGAACGCACGAGCGATCGGTACATGAGAAGTAAAACTGATCTGTCAGCTCCATATGAACACCTAAAAATGGTGCTCATTGCCTGAAGACCTTTTGTACATTTGTTGATAAGGTCAATGATGTGAGTTTTATACGTAACATGGCGATCCATCCACACCCCCAGAAACTTGACTGCAGGTCTGAAAGGTAAGAGGTGACCGTTCATCCTTATCGTTTGGTCTGTGCAACGGCGTTTGCGACAAAAATGAACAGCGGTAGTCTTTGAGGGGGATAAAGTGAAACCAGTTCTATCACACCGCTCCATAAATTTCACTACAGTTAATTGGAGCTGTCTTTCCACCGTCCGCACCGTACGAGAGGAGAACCACACTGTAAAATCATCCACGAATAGCGCTCGTCCTACCGATGTTGACAGTGAATCACCCACATCATGTATGGCAATGGCGAGCAGAGTTACACTCAATGCACTTCCCTGCGGAACCCCATCAATCTGTTGGAAGGTGTCAGAGAGGTAGCCACCTATTCTGACCCGAAATGTCCTATTTGTTAAAAAAAATTCGTCAAGAAAAACCCCGTCGGGCCTCTTACGCCTATTTGGTGCAACTTCATGAGGATGCCATGGCGCCATGCGGTATTATATCCGCCGTCAACATCGAAAAATATGGCAGCGGTATGACATCGTTTCATGAAACTCAGGCGTGCAACGGAATCAAGACCTAAATTATGGTCAAATGTGCTACGGAGTGTGCGGAAGCCACTCGGTATCGGGGTGAGCACGTGGTTACGTTCTAAAAACCACATGAGTCGCAAGTTTACCATTTTTTTTCACACAATTTGCAAAGAGGTCAGTGATATAGGTCGATAATGTAGTGGGTCCTTTCCCGTTTTGTTTAGCTTACAGATAGGGATGGCAAGCGTCCTCCGCCATGTGAATGGAAATGTTCCACTTTCCCACATTTCGTTGAACACTTGCAGAAGTGTATTTAAAGCTGTTATCGGCATATGTTTAATAATGCTATTATGTAAGGTGTCGGGTCCTTCTGCTACGTTCCTAAGGGTGCTTATAGCAGCAGTCAGTTCTGAAATAGAAAATGGACTGTTATGATGGATAGAAACTGTTGTTGTGAAATCAAGGGGTAGTGCTTCGCACCGGGCTTTCTATTCCGAGAAACGTCGACTGTTTTTATTTTTCGATCGTTCGGAGAAGGCCCTTTGATTATTTGGGCTTAAGGGCGCGCCGACTACAAGGTCATTTAGCGCCCATAACAGTTAGTTGTTCCAGCCGTCGCTATAGGATGTCCCCTGTACTACAAGTATTCTCTTTCCTGGTGCATTTTGATGTTAACGACCCGGATAAATAGCACAAAACTTTACATCAGATAGGAAGCTGAAGAGCCTTCCAGATTGCACGACCGGTGATTTGTCACCTAAAACTGCTAGAAGGGTGTGGGCGTGATCACTCCCAAAATGACGTTTACGCTCCAGCCCAAGCCTCGGGCAGGAAATCAGACCGTGGCTAACTGTCATAACTGCACCACATCTCGGGCACAATGGTTCATTCTCCCCAGTGAGTAAATGAACATGGGTGGCGTACGTATGCCCTATACGTAAACGACAAAGCGTCACCTCGTCTCGCCTTGATCTGCGCGAGGATGAGAGCCACTGTCCGAGGGATGGCTTGATTAGTCTTAACTTGTTGAAACCAAGCTCGTCCCAACTCGTCTGCCACTTGCTTGCCAGAGAAGCAGAGATCCCCGAGTAGAAATATCTGGCAGGGATTGGAAATTATCTGCGCAGGGGGGCCTGTGCTGCTCGCATAGCTGCGCTGTCCGCTTGCTCATTTCCTACCTATGTGGCTTGGAATCCAGCAGAAGTTCACAGCTTTTCCGGCATGATCTAAGTAAGTCAAACGACGGAGGATGTCATGTACTAAAGCGTCTGTTGGGTTAAAACTCTTCAGCGCCAAAAGGCCGCTCAACGAGTCCGATAAAATTACATGATTTTCTACATCCCCAACCTCTATAAACGCCAGTGCTTTATCAATTGCCACCAGCTCAGATGTGTACACAGACGCATGTTTCAGTAGAGTAAACGATCTGGTGGCTGCATCGCATACAAAGGCACTTCCAACCCCGGCGTCGGTCTTTGATCCATGAGTAAAAGTTTTTGCATAGCTATTATAAAATATCGATATGTGCTCCAAAACACGC
This sequence comes from Imbricaverruca yamaguchii, assembly GCA_034440575.1. Taxonomy (NCBI): domain Eukaryota; kingdom Metazoa; phylum Arthropoda; class Thecostraca; family Neoverrucidae; genus Imbricaverruca; species Imbricaverruca yamaguchii. The sequence goes on along the minus strand of JAOTOL010001019.1, from coordinate 125,974 downwards.
GTGCGAAATTCGTCCGGGAAAATATCCCCTTTGCAAATGTCGGCCAATGCAAGGTCTATTTTAGGGCTTAGTGACATAAGTCGCCATGGGGGAATGGAAGTCTGCGGGGCGCGTTTCACCTTGCGCACCTCCAATTGACTTTCGGAAAAAAGTCTTGAATTCTAGTGCATATGGGTCTATACATACGGGCGCCACCATGTACAAAGATTGATAGGATGCGACGCGAAAACAACGCTTGATAAGCTGGATGCTGTGGGAAACTGCGCAGTTTACACGCGCAGCGCATCCCAAGCATCTGTCTCCTAAGGGAAAGTGGTGGCTCATTGATGTCAGCCAGCAGGCTCGCGATTGACGAGGTCCGAAATGCTCCAGTCACAATCCTAAGAGCTGCATGATGAACGGTGTCAAGAACACGTTTTCCGGTTTCACAGGCGCCATCATAAACAAAGCAAGCATAATCTAGTTTGGAGCGAATGAGAGATCGATCAAGTAGTAGCAGTGTTTGTCTGTCACTTCCGTAAGATGTTCGCGAGATGCATTTTAAAATGTTTAGTGATGTAATACATTTATCATGGATAATTCTTACATGGCCCCGGTAGAGCAGACGGCTCTCCAAATACATTCCCAAAAACTTAAATACAGGGTGTAACTGAATGGGTTCACCATACAGCTGCAGTGTAAGGTCACGGCTGCAACGACGACGACAAAAATGCATTGCTGCTGTTTTTGCGGTGGATAACGTAAAACCATTCATAGTGCTCCACCTCTGGAGATGGTTTGTCGCCAGCTGTAGTTGCCTGGATGAAGTCGATGCTCTTGAAGAAGATGACCAAATGGCTATATCGTCAACGAACAGAGATCGACCAATACTTGACGAAAGCCCAGCAAAAACGTCATTAATCATGATGGCGAAGAGAGCAACACTCAGCACACCGCCCTGAGGAATTCCATTTACGAGTAGAAAGCGTGTAGATAGATGGTCACCTATTCGAACACGAAAGAAACGGTCAGCTAGAAAGTTTTGTAAGAATGTGCCCATTCAGCCGCCGATTCCACTTCTTTTAAGCTTTAAAAGAATCCCATAGTGCCAGGTCGTATCATACGCCGCTTCAATGTAAAAAAACACTGCATTAAGATGTTGTTTCTGTTTAAAAGCTACACGAATCGAGGTACCCAAAAGTAAGATATGGTCCATGGTACTTCTGTTTCTTCCGAAGCGACACTATTCGTTTGCGAAAAAAAAATTGAACTTTCTAAATACCACGTCAGCCTTACGTTTCCCATTTTCTCCATCAGTTTTCCGAGGGAGGACGTGAGCGATATGGGTCGGTAATGCCATGGATGTAATCCGCTCTTCATGGATTTTCTGATTGGAACAATGATTGCTTCCCACCAACCTTCTGGGAAAGCGCCTGCTTCCCATACCCGGTTAAAGGTGGCCAGCAAAGCTTCCAGTCCGTGGGGAGGAAGTCTCTTTAACATAGCATTGTGAATCTGATCGGGTCTTTCGGCAACAATTCTCAAGGCGCTAATCGCGGATGTTAATTCAGTCATGGTAAATGGGTCATTGTAGTCATGTGATTGTGAAGTTATAAAATCAATAGGATACCTTTCGCAATGCGTCTTAAAACGCAGGAACTCCGGATTGGTGCTTCCGCCACGACTACGTTCAGATATAAAACGGCCGATCTCATTCGCGACGTCTGACGGATGAGCAACATCAATGCTCCGAACGCTGAAGACGGGAAGAGGAACTGAAGAAAACTGACCGGAGATACGCTTGATTTGAGACCAGATCTGTTCTGTGGGTGTGAATCGATGAAGATTACCAATGTATGCTTTCCAGGACTTAAAATTACCAATGTATGCTTCCTCTTTTCCTCGAGAATTGTGCGCCGAGCATGCGCCCTGGCCTTCCGAAATGAAATCAAGTTTTCCGTCGTACTGTGACGGTCAAAAATCCTGAATGCACGTCTTCGAGCACGGATAACATTCCGGCACTCCTCCGTCCACCACGGCACAGGAGCACGGCGGGGCGTTCTGGATGTCCTAGGCATGCATTCGGTCGCCGTATCGATGATCAATGATGTAAAATTGACCACGGAGAGTGGTGGACTAGATTGATTCCGCGTATCGCCTGATACTTTATTTTGTACTATTTCCTCAAACTGACGCCAGTTAGCCTTGCTGATATTCCACCGCGGTGGCATTGTTCCCAAAACAGCAGCGCAGCGGAACTCCACCAAGATTGGATAGTGGTGACTACCCATCGGGTAATCATCCACTGACCAAACACAGGGATGACTTAACTGGGGACTACACAGGGTGAGATCTAAAACCGATTTGTTCCCCGAGGGTAGCGTTATGTGTGGAAGAACCTGTGTTTAGTAAACACAGCACTTCGTCGAGTAAAAATGCTTCCATATGTCTGCCACGGGAGTTAGAAATGGCAGAACCCCAAAGAGTATGATGAGTTAAAATCGCCCAAGAGTAAAACGGGGGGTGGGGGAGTTCTAGCATAAGACTTCTCAGCTCAGCAGAGGGGAAAGCCTCTCCTGGTGGCAGATAAATTGAGCACAGAGACATAATAATGTGGTGAATGTTAATACGTACGGCTACTGCCTGTAGTGTTGACTGCAATTCTATTTTAGTAGTAGGTGTTTCATGGTGCACAGCCAACATTACCCCACCGTGTGCAATAGTGTCAATGTTTGTGTTATCTTCACGAAGTACAAAATATCCTTTAACTGAACACTGGGTGCCAGCGGAAAGTTTAGTTTCCTGAAGGCCAACAGCAATAGGCCGTCTGTGGTATAAAACCCTCTGCAGGTCAGTAAAATTTGCTCTAAAACCACGCATATTCCACTGTAAAACTAAGGGCGATATGATGGCGAGTCAAGGTAAATCAAGAAGATCCTAAAAGTGCTCCCTGGAGGGTTCGAGGTTTCTCCTAGTGTGAGAGAGTGAGGTCGTTCTCGGCCGTGACCGCGGTGAGAAATCCCCTGGAGGAGACCCTGTTGGTGGCAGCCCACGCTTCCGAGGGATGCTCAGCCGCGGCGGAGTTGGGGGAGGACCCATCTCGTGCGGACTACCTGATTCTATCAGCGATGCTTCCACCCGCCTCCGAGGCGAGGGCGTGACTGACCTTGTGGGAGGGGCACATTCCACACCTTTGTTCCTTACCCGTTCTTTGTCCATCTGGGCCAAGCGTGCCCTCCTCGCCTCGCGGGCGCGCCTTTCGACCTCCTGATAGTGTAAGCTGACGTCGGAGATCTGAATACGTCGGCTGTTTCGGGACGGAGAGGTAGGATCAGCAACTGCATCGACAGGTGAGGAGGTGGAAGCTGCAGGTGAGGGAGAAATAGGAGGGGTGGGAGTAGGGGTTGAACATGAGGGGGAAGGATGGTTCACGGGAAGGGGAGACGGTTCAGGCAGGGAGGGTGTGGGGAGGAGAGATTTGGAGGTGGTTTCGGTGCGTGTAGGTGAGAGGGGGCTAGAAGGACGGGAAGTGGGAAACGGGAGTATCAAGGTGGGGACTGCGGTGGGTGGAGGGGCTAGGAGTAGGTGGAGAGGGCCCGGCAGGCCTTTTAGAGCGCTGAACCCGGGTCCACTCTCCTCCGTTCGATGTTGGCCGGGAGGACGGATTTGGTGAGGAAACACCGCATCCAGTCGTGGCAGGAGGTCCTGCCGCCGCTTCGGCGACGTGTTGAGCAGTCTGTCCTCGTCCCTTGGGCGAATCAAGGGTCACACCAAAAGATCGAAGCAGTGCTGTATGCTGGGTAATCAGCTCTAAGATGTTGGGTTGTGCGAGTTGGGTGCCTATAATAGGTTCCATTTTGTTGTGTTTTGTAACTGCATGGTTAAGTGTTGCCGCTGCTACGTAGGATACTTTTGGGTGAAATCTTTCGTAGAGTTCACGGGCCTCTCGAAATGTGATTTTATTGGAGCACTTCAAAGCGACTATCTCTTTCTCTTTCAAAAAGATGAGACATGAGCGGTCGTACGCCGTGTGGGGTTTTTGAGCCGGGCCGCAGTTTGAACACCATGGCCGTTCAGCGTCACATTTTCCTCCTGCGTGCTCCACTGACCCACATCTACCACATATCTCGCGATTTCGGCAGTGTTGAGACGTGTGTCCAAATCTGCAACGGCGAAAGCATCTCATGGGGTAGGGATATACACACGCACCTTCACACGAACGTATCCAACAAGTATGAATTCTGGAAGATCAGTGGAACAAAATGTCAATATGAAGTTGTTCCTCGGTTGAGTTTCTTGGCCATTTTAATAGATATCCTTCTCGCACCTATCACTCCCCACTCCGCGAGCCCATCCACAATGTCATCATCCGACACGTCTCTCAAGTCATAGCAATTGATGACCCCTTTTGAACTGTTTTTGGTATCGTGGGGTCGAACGTCAATGGGTACAGTGACTATATGTCTGCCAGTTTCGTGTCGCACACTGTAAGATAGTTCGGTTGCACAAATCGCCCTGCGCGCATCCTCAGTATTTTTAAACTCCACTTCCATCCCACCGTCCGTAAGTTTATCACACCTCAGCACCACTCCTAATCTATCGCATGCTTCTTTTCTCTGAAAGGGTGTGAGCCGCGAGAGGTTCTTTCCTTCTTCCAGTGATCTCATGACGAGGATGCGAGGAGCGGGAAGACAAGCATTGGGGCCGGTCCCTATACGCGTCACGCCCTGATGTCTGATATGATGGCTTGTCTGTCCCCTGCTAGAGGGGGCAGGTGAGTTGTTTAAGTTTGAGGTTGCCATGGAGTGTTATATGTATTCTGCCCCTCGGGCGCCCCACCGCAAAGGGCCCAACTGGGGGACGCCTGGGTCCCGCGGACGGGAGGTCGCCAGGCGCCAGAGGAGCTATACGGGGCAGGCGGCGCCTTCGCCCGGCCGAGAGAGAGAGACTCACCACCCCGACCGGGATCCAGCACCGCCCACCACTTGACCCCAGCCGGCCGTGCCGGCAGGCACTGGGAAACCCAGGCCCCCAGCCCGAGGCGACCAGTCGCTTGACCCGTGTGAGGCCCCACGGGCCCGCCCACCCCTCCGGGATATCAGGACCAAAGAGGCGTTTTGGTCCCCCGTCACAACTGACATCGTGCGACGGGGGACCTCAACCTCCAGGACTCTGTCAACCCCGGGGGACGGGCCGGGGGCGCGACTACCCCGATAAAACTGAGCTGGTGGGCAGGACCGGGGAAGTTGTCCTGCCTGCTCATAGTGGGGACAATTGGTGTTGCAGGGCCAGGTGAAGGACATGGATGTTGGGATGAGATGGGCATTGGAGTGGGAGCGTATGAATGGAAGGATGAGTGAGGCACTCCTAGTCTGGCCCCTCGCCAGTTCACCGATGTTCTGTGAATCAGGGTCCTAAAGGACTCAATCCCCCACTGCGTAAAGGTGGTCTCGTCGTTGGGGAGGGGGGGGAGGTTCTCGGAATCAGAGTTGGATATTGACCTGCGTTTCTTAGTCAGCATCGATGCATAGTGGGTAAATACACCTACTCTGGTGGCTAGATTCTTAAGTGCAATGTGATATGGTCTTAACCCTCGCATTAGTGACGTTCCAATCCTCATTCGTATTGGTAGCGGTTTCTAGAAGCCAACCGGCTAACTTTTTGTTTCTGATCCGAATGACATGTAATTTGGTGGACGCAATCGATGCAAGGGGACTTCCTCACGCTAAAAATTGTAAGACAATACACCTGATATACTTAAAGTTACTGTGATATTTGCATCGGCTGCCCGGCACACCCGACGATTTGCCACCTCCGGCCATGGGCCCGGCCGCCCGGCAGGGCCCGGGGGTCCGATTCGTAAAATGTTTACCAGCTCGCGCACGTTGCATCATCCATCAAATCGCTACGGTTTGGACACCATTAGGCTGATAATTCAACAAAGATCACTCATTGGCGGCAGGCGGTTGCGTTTCTCCCCCTTTCCTTGTGTTCCTGTAGGCCTCCAGCTCGGTCCGAAGGACCACATGCCATCGTCCTGTCGCTGCTGCACGGTCGAACATTGGCCTGATTCGCAGCACACATTCCTTCGTTTTGTTCGAGGTCTGCCATCGGCTCTGAAAACTAAGGTTGTCGAGTTTCACAGCCAGCATTGGCTCATAGCCGGAGCCGCCGACCTCCGTCCGGCGCTACGAGGATATGGTGGTCTGCTTCACGGCTCATACTGTTTCGCTTCCCTGTGGCCTTGAGGACTGTCATCTGCTTGGTAGATCAAATATAATTTTCATTTTTTATCAATTGCACGTGTTCGATTGCCTCTGGCCTGGCTGTTCGTACTCGATGCGTTATTGGCATGCTCTTCCAAACATCAGCTACAATAAATGGAGAGAGGTAGCCGCAAGAAGTCTGTACTCGAATGCGACATAAAGCACTGTTCGCGTGGTGAGGTGATGCGAGAACGATTGCCAATATAAGCGAAACATTGTTAAACTGGCTCATTTTCCAAAATGCTCGACGATGTAGTATTTAAATCGGCGACTGGTAAAGCAATTTATGCAAATTTCTAACTAACCCGCGCCGTACCAGGGGGGGGTCGTTGACGACCACCTAAGGTTTTCCGTAGACTGTGAAAGAACGGCGCACGGCAGTGCACCGGACTTTGGCATACCCTTTCCCACATCAATTTGGCATGTTGTGTCAAAATCTTGAAGTCAGATCATCTAGGGTCGAGGAGTTAGTTAAAGTCAAGTGAGGTCACCGACAAAAAAGTTGAACCAATCGTCACGCTTTAACGGATGAAGATATTTGAATGAAACTTTAAGCGTTTGCTTATCTTTAAGGATGCAACAAAACGTCTCACCAGGGAAATTTTTCAACTTTTCCCCGTTTTTATTACTTATTAGTGTTGTATATTTGCCCTTTAGAGTTAAAATGGGAGACTGGCGAAAGTAAATATTTTTATTTGGAAAGTTGACTTCGAGCGCAGACAACCGCATAGCGTACAAACTATCTGATTTAGCAAGGACCTGACCGGCCGTCGTCCATCGTGTCATGATCTGTATCATCATAAAGACGTCGGCCAACCGCCGTCTCCGGCCCAGACAACCACCCTCAATTACGACTAGATGCACACCAACCACGCTACCATATTGGTGTGTCCAAAATCGATCCAGGCTATTTCGCTCCTGATCGGATTTGAGCGGAGTTCACCCAAAATTGGCAAATCTACACTAACCTAACACTAATGGTATAAGCAACCTGGCATATGAGGGAATATTGAAGAAATTTAATATGTTTTCATTCAGATGTAGAAGACTGAGAGGGGATCTCATCGAGGTCTTTAAATTTGTCCATGATCTGGAGAGGGGATATCTTGGGGAAATGTTTTAATTTAACAGAAATGATGCAATTAGAGGTCATAAATTCAAAATTATAGTTAACCACAGCAGAACAAGGTTAAGGCAGACTTTCTTCACCAACAGGATAGTAGAACACTGGAACCAGCTGCCAGAAACCATTGTCAGTAGCAGAACATTGAACATCTTTAAAAACAGCATAGATAATCATTATAAGAATAGAGGGCTTGCTTTTCAGTATTACAGGGAGGGCTGATTACATTACACCGGCGATCCGTTGATGGATAGGACGTCAGCGAGCCAACACGAAACTAACTTATGAATATGTTAGCGGCCACGCGAGAAACGATGACTTCCATTGGCGAGTGGCTTGTTTGCTTTATGAGGTTCATCATGAACTTACTCCAGCCAGCGAAATGCTGCAAGTGACGGGCAAGCCCAGATGTAGCATAAGAAACCCCAGTCAAAGGCTGAGGTCAACCGAGTGTCATCTGGCGTGTCCAGCGTCCCAGGAACGCGAGAATAAAATGTGGTTAGAGGACACGAGCAAAGTCGAGTTTTAAGGAAACGGTAATCGTGTTGCTTCTCACTGGTGACGGGTGAATGGGTCGTATAATCACATGGAGAAAACCTGGCCAGCTGCCAACAAGCCTGTATTTAGCACAAAATGTTCTCTATACGTTTATGTATATGCATCAACTGTTGTTTTTCACGGCCGTGTTCCACATTGTGTGGGTTGCGTGGAGGTTGCATCTCCCCTCGCGGGCACGGCGTGAGAGATGCCTACGCTAAATAAACATTGCGTTTTAATACGTCGTTAATTAAAATATTAATTCTGATTATTGTTAAATGTTGCTTCCCTTTGATTATATTTGCGACACCGTTGCGTGGGGTGGGGATCGGGCACGTGAGTTCTGTCAATGACAGGGAAATTCTCCAAACTCACAGAAACCCTGCTTCGCTGTTTACACGTCGGCCTTTTCGGTTCGACTCTTAGATGCATCGCCATGGGGTTAATGTTAAGATTTCACGAAAAGTAGGGGGTGCCATGGCACCCACGCCCCCTTGCCTATGCCTTAACCAATGCTCCTATACCTATGTCTGGGTATACGCCCGCGACTATGACGTAGTGTATAATATCCCTCGAATGTGATAATAATGCTATAATACTATGAACATATTATACTATTATATACCTGGCGTATCTTAACGCCAGACACATTCACAAAAATGCAAAATTGTTGTACCACGGTTGCGGCAGCCAGTACCGAAATAATGCCCGCGGTACTAGAGTGGCGGCCGGGCTGACAATGCTGATACTTTTCCACTACCAGGGAATGTTGGCCGAAATGGGCCGAAACTCTATACCAGTATCGGCACCAGTCAAGCGCGCCGGTTCTTTTCCGGTATCCATAAAACTAGGTTAACGATGAGATCGTTGCAAGACGTTGTTAATGTGGAACATATGAGATGGTAAATCTCAGAGTGAGCTTAGGCAGGTGACCTATGATGGATTTCGGCGCTAAATATCACTTTCAGTGTCAGTGGGAGACTAGGTCCTATGCTAGTCATCCACTAGCATAGGATGACCTCAACATATAATTTGTGTCTGGGAAAGTGACAGCATTTGGTGGAAGACTCGAAAGCAGCGCCAAAGCATCCTTGTACACCCTTCCGGTAAATGTTGCGTAACCGTTTCTAATCTAGCCGAATCTACCTAACAGGCATTTACCATTTCATTCCTTCGCCTTTCTGTTCGAACTGCCTGACCGCTAGCCCAGCCTTATTTTCAAGCCATCGTGATATTAGGTCTCCAGAGACGTCATACATTTCACCGATCTAAAGGCGTATTTCAACTTTTGACAATTTTGTGTGCTTGTGGCGTCAGAAGACGAACCGCTGTTAAAATATTGCTCACCAATATTACTGCATCGGAAGATTAGTTTTGTCCGTTCCAAAGGCGCACGAAAATTTGTGCAGTAATCGCGCATGACGTGCTTACCTATATGTTTTTTCTTCAGTTGTGATCATGGTAACTCTTTTGACCCACTGAAGAGAGATATCGGCAGATTTGTCTTTAAAAAAACTACATATCCGAGCTATAGGAGTGTGGATGTCCAGGAAGCATTCCGTTAATTATGCATTTTACTGTGTTTGTCCTCCGACTTTCTGCTAACATCTAGTTGCCTTGGTGTAGACGTTCGCTAGGGACCGTGTACGTACATAAAGGGCCGCAAACTTTCAGAGGCGCAGCACACTTTGGCAATGGCTCTGGCGTATGCGTAATTGCCCGTAAACGCTTATGGATTCCCGTATATGTTCGTAATACCCATTTCGTAACTTGGATTATGTAAGAGATATTATCTTGAATCTTCCGGCGTAAACAGGTTCCCAGCCGTCAATGATGCCCACCAGATTTCATACCATTTGGTTTAGAAACAAAAAGTACCGGGTCGACCTCTTGAGCGTCCCACCAATATGAAGGAGAATCGGAAAGCTACCAATGGGCACACTATCTACACTGGGGCAAATTTTATTTAAGAAGTTATTCACAACAGTCGGTCGATCTATGATCCATCGATAATGACTGAACACGTCAGGCTCAAAACCAAAGGTACACAAATATCCAACTTGGATCACAGGACACGTATCTGGTATGGATTCCGCGGCATGCCGCATTTTGCACGAACTCATCAACTTGCCATCTGTTGACTATAGTTGAACTAGTTTCCTAAATTTACCAGTTTGCCACGCCAGTACGCTGAGGTTGAAAATGATTTCACGTAACATATTTTCGCGGAGACGGTGTGGACATTGTGACCTGTGGACATTATGAACTGTGGATATTATGAACGTCTGGGTATTGTGACCTGTGGATATTACGAACTGTGGACATTGCGAGCTGTGGACGTTGTGAATTGCGGATATTATGAGCTGTGAACAATATGAACTGTGGTCATTATGAACTGCGAAGATAATAAACGTGTGGAAGTTATGGACTCGAGGTCGTGGACATTATGAACTGTGGATAGTTTTACCTGTGGACATCATGAATGCATCTACATTAGGGTGTGTCGCCTGAACGGTTTTTCTTATGCTTAGTGAAATTATCGTGCAGATCACCTTAAAAAAACCCTGTGGTCGAAACCAAATCAAAATCAAACAAACAAAATATGCGACAGGCCAATAAAGATACAAATTTGCCGGGCGCCCAGCGTTGAAGTCTCCAGTGATGGCGCTCCGTTGCGATTGGCATCTAACACCACGCGTCGGCCACCGTCGGAGCGCCGCCGCGGCGCTGTGACGAAAAAGACGAAACAGAGCAGAGTCGGTGCTCTGGATGACTTATGAATGGATTCTGGTAATTCAAAAACAGATCAGGGGAGCCGGGATATATCTGATTGTAAAGATTAAACTTCACTGAAGGACTGATCGCTCCACTTTCCTTTGTCTGTGCTCCACCTTTCACAGTGCTATGAATCATCATTCGAATAAATTGCGTACGCACTAGCGACACAAAATAGCTTCGCATGCCATACATCCATGTTTTGTTAGTCAATCCAAGTCTCCTGTTCCTTTTCGTTACTCAAGTTTCAAGGGAAACTGGCATTATCAGCAGTAGGGACAACCTATTAACGAGGGCGACACGAGCCGGCGGCGATCGTCGCATGGCGCGGGGGAGGGGCTGGGATGGGGCGGGAGACGGCCGGCGTACGGTGAGGGTAGAGAACACAAAGAGCGAGACAGGGCAGGGGAGGGGAGGGGGAGACAGGGGAGGGGAGGGCCGCCAAGACAAGGCAGTCGGCGGCGGAGACCCGGCGGGACGGCCCGAAAAAGAGTGGTTTGGTGTCTGCAAGTTGTGCCCACTGCCTCTAAAGTGTGATATTACCTGCGTCGGTGTGATCGGGGTAAGAGTTCGAACATGAAGACCCGCGCTTCCACCAAAGGGCTTTTGGTTCCTTCTGAACTAAAAACAAACCGACTGCCCACGAGAATTGACGTTCTGAATTACTTCAGTAAAGTGAATAGAGTCTCATGCGTTGCGAACAAAAGGTTGAAAGAGAGGCTAGCACCCCATATAAAGTTTGTCGCGGAAAGTGTGATGAAAATGTGGTGCTGCGAAGGAATACCAATTGTTGGGAGGGCCCGAGTCGAACATATGGTTCGAGAATGCCGCGATCACTACATGCGATACATGAAAACTGCTGGAAAGAAGTCGGCATCACCAGGTGTACGTCCGTCCGGTGATGAGTGGTTTGGAAAATTGTTTGATATAGCCCGCTGCAAATGTGCTGATATCGATAGCTGCAAATGTGCGATGGCCGACAAAGTGCCACGAATTGAGTTTCCCTTTGTCCAAGACCAGAGAGGACCTCGCCAAATGCAAATCGGCACCGCAGATATCCGTGAAACCACTCGTCGACGCGCCATGGACGAAAGGAGGTGTCTGACCGCCGAGAGAGTCACATCACCACAACCAGGACCTTCTGAAATGGCCCAGGTAGATTATAATTCAGACCAAGATTCCGCCACAGATTCATCATCGCTCACATCTGTAGTCAATGAGTCAGAGTATATAGTGAACAGTAACACAGACGGACTGCTAAATAAGGCTAACGAACTGCAGCAGATCGGTACGGAGTGTCTAATCGTGCGTGTGCTGCGATCATAAACGGTTTCCAAGTGGACATTGGTCGGATCACTTCTGACGATATGGACTGCATAGTGGATAGCAAAAAATTATGGCGAGCAAGGGATCGGATTAGAAGAGAGGTAGTAGCTCAGAGCCATGAGGATCATGCAGGTCGTGTGTCTGGTCTCTACTTCGACGGTAGAAAAGACGACACGCTTATGACAGCCAGTTCAAAGAAGACGGAAGAGCACATTGTGGTTGTATCCGGGCCAGACAGTGCATATTTAGGACATTTTACCCCACAGACTGGGAAAGCGGAGGACATTTTTCAGGACCTGAACGCCGTGGCATATGAGTTTGGTGCGGATTTTCTGTGCTTGGCTGTGACGGCACGAGAGTTAATACTGGCCAAAAAGGTAGTGTTATCCGTTTGTTTGAGCTCGGACAAAAACGCCCCGTCCACTGGTTTGTGTGCCAACTTCATGCAAATGAACTTCATCTTCGTGCAGTATTTAGCCAGTTAGATGGAGTCACAATAGGACCTAAGTCGTTTAGTGGGCTGATTGGCCGGGCTGCTGCAGGCGCAGTAGAAACCTTGCTAGTGGTCGATTTTGAGCCAATCGATGGCGGAAATATTTAAGAAATTACGCAGGAGATTCTCAGTGACCTAAGTTCAAAGCAGGCTATTCTGTACAGTCTGGCGCGTAGTGTCCAGTATCTCAGATAGAACTGCGAAAATGAAGATCGGTCCACTAAACCACTCCAGGTGGCTGACTCTGGCGGCGCGAATTCTCCGGCTCTACATATCAACCGAACAGCCATCAGACAGTCTGAGAATGCTAGCGGAGTTCATCGTGTGCCACTATACTCCCAAGTGGTTCTGCATCAAGAAGAACTGGAAATGTTCTGACGGTCCTGGCAATGCGCTGCACAGCGTGCAACTTCTCAAAAGTTTGCGACCTGAGATAGCGGCCATGGTGCAGCCGGTAATACAGCGCAACAGCTACTGGTGTCACCCTGAGGCAGTACTGCTAGCAATGGCAGCGGGCCAAGATCAAGCCACACGGGAAAGGGCGGTCACTCAAATCCAGCAGTGTCGCAGAACTCAAGTCGATAGTGATACTGACGAAGTGCGGAAGTTCAAGCTTCCAAAAGTGAATATGGGGGCAAACAGCATCATTGAGCTGATTGATTGTGTAATGAGGCGATAACCGAGCCGCCCTTGACGCAACAACTGTCCGATGATGACTTACTAGACATCATCACGAGTCCTCTCGAAGTACCGCCATACCCCGTGCACAGTCAGACGGTGGAACGGATGGTGGAAGTGGTGACCGAGGCGTCTTTGAAGGTAATTGGTGAAGAGGCCCGCCACGGTTACATTGTGGCGAAGTTGAAACACAGGTCAGCAATGCCAGTGCTCAGCAGCAAAAAGGATTTCATGTCGGGTTTTCTGTCGAGCATGTAGACAAGTAGTACAGTTATAAAATGATAGTTCGTACAAAAAATGGGGCCGCTCGTACAAAAGGTGACGTCGCTGTATGCCCGTCTCCTTCGGTTGTAGTGGAACGGAGCATGATGCCGATTTCGCATGGTCTATTTGTCCTAACAATAAGATATCAAGTGTCTCAGAATGATTTAATTGGTCTTCGATGTAAACAGACGAGGAATTTTGACGATGTTCAAACTTCGAAAAGTGAAAATATTAGCGTTATACGCCGATAGATCTACTGATTGAAAATGGAACGAACAAGCGACGTAAAGTGAACCTTTCTTTCATGCGTCAGATATCCAGGCAACTTATTAAGCGACTGGTGCTTATCAAAAGCCTTTTACCCCACTAAACACTTTCATTGAGTTTTATTAATGAGCTTCATCACCAGAATCCATTCATCAGTCATCCACAGCACCGACTGCGGCCTTTTTCGTCACAGCGCCGCGGCGGCGCTCCGACGGTGGCCGGACGCGTGGTGTTAGATGCCAATCGCAACGGAGCGCCATCACTGGAGACTTCAACGCCGGGCGCCCGGCAACTTTGTTTCTTTATCGGCCTGTCGCGTATTTTGTTTATTGTTTGATTTATATTTGGTTTCGACCACAGGTTTTTTAAAGGTGATCTGCACGATAATTTCACTAAGCAAAGTGAAATTTCCAAAAAAAGGTCCTTCGTGACACACCCTAATCTACATGATCCGAGATGAGCATTACGTTATATCTATTCTCCAGTATGCAATGGGCTAGTTTAATGCCCATGATAATGCCGATGACGCGTGCTCGGCACCTGTTATAGCAACGTCTGTCCCCATCCATTATATGGTGTATTCCTGAACGCGCACGCGTACCGCAGCCATTTTATGTCGGATCAGCTCGAGGCGATTTGAACGCCTTGACCTCCATCCGCAGGCATCTGTAGTCGGTTTTACAGCGGAAATTTGCTCGCAGGTCCCAGGTCTCAGGAAAGAGACCTGGGACGAGATCAGGTGCGGTCGGCCCATGTAAGGCACTAAGGCAGTCCCTCACCTGAGTAGAGGTGGGAAGTATTGTTATATGTTATTTTCATAAAATGATGTTTTCATCTACTGGATAATAGCAAACTTGAAAACTGGAAACAAATATGCACTGGTGACTCATAATTATGGTGAAAATTGAAGTTCATTTACATTTACACCATTTACATCTGAGCTTCCAAACAGCTCTATCACCGGTCGGCAGAAGCTTGCCTTTCGAACATATCGCCATATAGTAAGTTTTCGTTTCATAGCAAGCGCGGAGTTGGCCGGGACCCTCCAATATTGTTTGGCAATCGGTGACGTCACATGGGCTGGAAAATTGCTCAGTCCCGTAGGCGCTCCAGCGAAACTTCCGTGTTTTCCACACGATATTTCCAATCTTAGATACCATCGAAATGGAACAAAATGGGGTTCATTTGATGGTGGTGGTAGATTGGAGTTTAGGGGCGCGTCGACATCTAGGGTCATTTTGTGCTCATAACTGGAATATAATCAATCTACGGTGCTGCTATAATAGCTCACTATCCATCTTCACGGATGGGGTATATCACATCAAGGCGAGCTTGTCGAATGAACATAACAATATTCCCAGACGCAACGGCCTCAGAGTCGTTCCCTATAAGCATACGTAAAGAAGAGTCGGTGTTCAACCGTCCTAAAATCTGGCGTCGTAGAGGATCTAGCAGTGTACAGCCAACTAAAACGAAGAAGGGCCCGTGAGGCTCATAGTTGCACTAATCTTTTATGTCTCTTTATGTCTTTAAAACATGGTGCACGGTAAGCGGGTTAGAACAGCGCGGACATATGGGACGGTCATTACCGATCAACATATAACTAAGTGTTGCAAAGGTATGGCCTATTCTCAATCGACAGAGTATTACTTCTTCCTGACGTTTGGTTCGGTTAGAGGATAGCCATTTTTCTAGTGTCGGTTTTAAAACCTTGAGCTTACTACACTTCGAATTCCAGGATCGTTGCCATTCTGACTGTATACTAGACAATATAGTAGGGCATATATATCTTGGAGGGAGCCGTAGCTGGACCACATGGCCATTGCTAATGGCGTGCTTGGCGGTCATGTCAGCAGTTTCGTTTCCGGCGAGTCCAACATGGCTAGGAATCCAGTAGAACACTAAAATTCTTCTGATGTCATGCAGGGATTTTACTACTTTGATAATCCTCCGAACAAGTCGGTTATCCTGGTTAAAGATGTTCAGTGCCTGGAGACTGCTAAGAGAGTCTGTGAAAATCACGTACTTTGTGGACCGGTCTTTCTATATAAAATAGAGGGCTTGCAGAATGACATACAGTTCGGCAGTCAAAATCGATGTTTGCGTCGATAAACAAAAAGATCGAACACCTTATCTACTTACGAAAGCACACCCGACACCAGAGGAAGCCTTTGAGCCGTCTGTGTAGATGCGTGAAAAGTCGTGATATTCGTGTATTTTTTCCAGTGCTAACATGCGGAGTTCCTCCGGGCCTACCTGCCCTTTCTTTGAGCAGGTTAGAGTCATGTCAGTTTTCACTGGGACAACACGCCAAGGGGGAGTGCTCGGAGTGATTACACGTTCTACGGAACGCGGCCGGATATTACATTCTCGAAGAATCGGGGACATACGAGTGGAAAACGATAATCCACGCTGAATAATGTGACGTGCACTTGGCGTCCCTGAGAAAATCCTCGGATAGGCCGGATGGTTCTGGTTTTGAGCAAAATTGCACGCGTATCTTGCGCCCAATAGTGGTGGTGGATTGGGGCTTCGGGGCGCGTCGACATCCAGGGACCTTTTGCGCCCATAACTGTATTATACTCAATATACGGTGCTACTATCATGGCTTATTAATATTCACGGGTGGGAGTATGTCACCTCTAGAGGAGCTTGTCGAAGGAAGGTCAAAATATTCCCAGACGCCACGACATCACAGTCGTTCCCAAGTAGCATACGTAAAGAAATTTCGGCGTTCAGCGGTCCTAAAATCTGGCGTCGTAGTGGTTCTAACATTGTACAGCCTACTAAAACATGGTACACGGATTAGAACAGCGTGAGCATAGAGGTCGGTCATCACCAATCAGCATGTAGCTGTGTCTTGCAAAGGTATGACCTATTCTCAATCGGCAGAGTACTACCTCTTCCTGTAGTTTGGTTCGGTGCGAGGATTGCCACTTTTCTAGTGTCGGTTTTGGAACCCTGAGTTGAATTCACTTCGAGTTCCAGGCTCGTTGCCATTCTGACCGTATATTTGACAGTATAGTAGGGTATAGGTCCCTTGGAGGGATCCGTAGATTGACCACACGGCCATTGTTGATGGCGTTTTTGGCGGTTGTGTCAGCAGCTTCATTTCCCGCGAGTCCGACATGGCTAGGAATCCAACAGAAAACGATATTTATGCCGATGTCACGTAGGGATTTCACGAGTTTTATGATCCTACGAACAAGCCGGTTATCCTGGTTAAAAGTTGTCAATGCGAGGAGACTGCTCAAGGAGTCTGTGAAAACCACGTGCTTTGTGGACCGGTCTTCCTGTATAAAATAGAGGGTTTGGAGAATCGCATACAATTCGGTGGTAAAAAACGATGCTTGCGTTGGTAAACAGAAAGATCTTACATTGTGTCGACTGACGTAGGCACATCCACCACCAGATACTGACCGATATTGATATTGACCAGATATTGAACCGTCTGTGTAGATTCACGAGAAGTCGTGATATTCATGTATTTTTTCCAAAGCCAGTATTCGGAGTTCCTCCGGGTGTACATGTCCTTTCCTTGAGCACGATAAAGTCACATCAGTTTGCACTGGGACGGAGTGCCATGGGGGAGTGTTCGGCGTAGTAACACGTGCTAGACAACGCGGCCTGATATTGCAGTCACGAAGGATCGAAGCCATGCGAATAGAAAACGGTAATCCACCCTGATGGGCCCTGCGACATGTTCCTGATGTTCTCGAGAATATCCACTGATAGGCTGGATGATTCCGGTTTTGGGAAACATTGCACGCGTATCTCGGGCCCAGTAACTTACGGCGCAACGCAAGAGGTGGTTCGTCTACTTCTGCCATTACACTTTCAGCCGGTGAAGTGCGAAAGGCTCCAGTAGCGATGCGAAGAGCTGAATTATGGATGACATTAAGACAACGCTTGGAGGTGGCACACGCTCCGTCATAAATAAAACATCCATAGTCAGGTTTAGAGGGCACGTGATTTCGATATATAAGAAGTAAGACATGTCTGTCTGCCTCATACGAACACCTGGAGACGGTTTTCATAACTTGCAGCCTTTTTGCGCATTTCTGCGCAAGATCGTTCATATGGGTTCTATATGTAAGTCGACGGTCAATCCACTCACCTAAAAACCTTGCAGCCGGTTTAAAAGGAATGCGGTTGCCATTCATCATCATCACCGGATCCGTGCAAGAACGTTTGCGGCAGAAGTGAACAGGAACGGCTTTAGATGTTGACATGGCGAAGCCCGTTCCGTCACACCAATTCTGCACCTTCCGGACAGTCAGTTGGAGTTGTCTCTCTACCGCGCGTACAGTACGCGAAGAACACCAAACGGCAAAATCATCCACGAATAGTGCTTTTCCTATGGAAGCTGATAGTGAGAAGCCCACATCGTTGATGGCAATGGCGAACAATGCGACACTCAACACACTTCCGAGGTGATCTGTGGTTGAAAAATCAAGGGGGCGTGCTTCGCATTGGGCCTTGTAGGTCGAGAAACGGACACTAATACTATTTTTCGAGCGTGCTGACAACGCTCGTCCCATCTCGTCCGCTACTTCTTCCGGGTCAATTATATCCCGGCCGGCAACGTGTAGAGTGGGAAGTGGGTGTGGAGCATACTTCCAAGAAAAGCGCTTAATGCGGGACCATACAGATGACAGAGAGGTGGATCGATTAAATGTGTTCACGTAAGCTTTCCATGAGTCTCGTTTCGCTTGAGCGATAGTACGCCTAGCGAATGCCCGTGCTTTGAGGAAAGCTATTAAATTCGCCGTACAACTTTTTCTATTACAGGTGCGTTAAGCCTTCTTCCTGGCACGCAACGCCTCTGGGCACTTTTCCGACCACCACGGAACGGGTACTCGAACTGGAGTTCCTGAAGAATGAGGGATGTGCCGCTGAGCGCTCTGCACAGTTGCCGTCGTGAATGACTGCACCGAAACACCGGGTTCACTGGAGTAGTCTCCGAGTCTACTCTCAAGATTTGTTTGGAACGTATCCCAATCGGCCCGGTTAAATATCCACTTGGAAGGTCGTCGGCTTACAAAAACACGGTTAATAAAACAAGACCAAACAGGGAAATGGTCACTGTTATGTGGATCATCTTCCACGAACCATTCGAAAAAGGGTGCAAGTTCTGGACTGCAGAGGGTAAGATCCAGCACGGAGGTCTGTCCAGTTGGCAATGCTAAATTTGTTGGCTTTTCTGTGTTAAGTACACATAGTGGAAAATATCGAACAAAACATTCGGCTGCACGTCCACGGCTCGTCGTGGTGGCTGAGCCCCAAAGAGGGTGGTGGGCGTTAAAATCGCCGCATACAATTACCGGTGGAGTGAGCTGCCCCACCATCTGGGAGAGCTCAGAAAGTGGGAACATCTCGCCCGGCGGGAGATATACGCTACATATGGTAACGGCTTGGCGATTTATTTTCATACGGGCAGCGATACACTGTATATTTAGGGGGGGGGGATTAGGGGCGCATCGACCGCAGTGGTCATGCAGTATATACACTGTATATTTGAAGATGTAGATACTTGCTGGAAGGGAACAGAGTTGTGCACAGCAATAAGTACTCCTCCATGTGCTACAGTGTGAGGAGTAACATCCCTACGTAACACAGAGTAGTTGTTCAGGTGAAAACGTGCATCAGGAGGAAGCTTAGTCTCTTGGAGACAAACTACTAATGGTGCTCGCAAATATCAAATTGTTCGGAGGTCGTTGAGGCTGGTTCTCAACCCTCTACAATTCCATTGGAGAATAAAACTCGTACGTCAGATACATAAAGATGAAAGTTGTGAACTAAAAACTGGGGAAACGAGAGAGGGTTAGGTTTCCCCTGTTCCCGCCCTCAAATCCGGAGGTAACCCGCGAGCTTCGGGCTGACTCGGCCCAAGGGACTGAGTCCTCGGGCGGGAACGTGGTGACCCCTCCCCCGGTGGAGAGCTCGATGGTGGGAGACCTCGCTTCTGAGGCCCCAGCCGGGGAGGGGTGGAGGAGGAGGACCCATTTGATTGATGGATGTAGCCGGTCCCTCTATTCACCGTCGTGGCGATGGAGTTGCGGCCTTCGTGGTGCAGCCGCCTCCCCTCCCTGGCGGCTCTTCTCGCGGGCCCTTTCCATTTCAGCGAGCCGCGCTCGTTTCGCCTCGCGGGCGCGTCTCTCAGCCTCCTAGTAGTGCAGATTAATATCTGGAATTTTTACTGGTCGTTGGTTGCGTCGGGGCAGCGATGCAGGTGCGGACGTGGAACACGAGGGTGGGGGAGAGGCCTGAATCACGGGAAGGGGAGAAGAGTCAGGTAGGGAGGAGGTGGAGAGGCTGGGTTTGGATGCGGTAGTGGTGCGTGCGGGAAGCGAGGGTGGATGGGAGGGCGGATGGAAATAGGAGGTGGATATTTCGGGGGAGATGGAGAGGGGCTGGGACCGGGCGGAGAGGACCGAGGAGGCCTCTTTGAACGATGGATCAGCGTCCACGCCCCATCCTCGGGCGTTGGTCGGGAGGGGCTCTCTGATGGTCGGACGGCAGTACTTGTGGGCGGTGGAACCTCTGTCGCATCGGTGTGGAATTGGCCTCGCTGGCCTTGGTTCATTTGCGCCGCAGGAGGCACTCTAAAGGAGCGAAGAAGGGCAGTTAATTGTGCGACCAACTCAGATACTCTGTCGGGCTGTGTGTGCTGTGAAGAATATATGCTACTTTTAACTTTGGATGCGTAAGATATTCTTGGATGGGTCTCTTCATAATGATCTCCTGCTTCGCGAAACGATACATTTTGCGTGTGTTTGATGTAAATTATCTTTTTCTCTCTGACGTAAGTCGGGCAAGTTCGGTCGAAAGAAATGTGTGGGTCCTGACCTGCGCTACAATTCGCACAAAAGGGTGTTTCCGAGGTGCAACCTTCGCTAGTGTGTTCGTACGAGGCACAGCTGGCACATGCAGGGCGAATTCGACAGAATTTGTTGGTATGGCCGAACTTTTGTCACTTGAAACAACTCATGGGATTCGGTAAAAACACACGGACATTTACGCGGACGTAACCTACACGAATTTCAGGCGGAATATCTGTGGTACTGAATGTTAATATTACGTTGTTTATTGTGATCATTTCAGAGCTCCTCCTTGCTTTCATCTTCCTTGCATCAGTCACTCCAAGCTCGGACAGACCGTCTACAATCTCGTCCTCCGGCACGTCCCTCAAGTCGAAGCAGTTGATGATGCCTCGTGAAGTATTTTCGGTTTTGCGGGGTTCAATGGTGATCGGAATAATCGCGTCTGACCTACTGTGATTTTTCCGGACGCTATATCTAAATTCCAACATTTTCAATGCGCTCTCCGCCTCTCCTGCCCGTGCAAATTCCACCTCTAAGGCGCTATCCTTTAATTTTTCACACCGTACAATTTTCCCAAACCTATGACATCCGTCTCGCCTCTGAAATGGTGATAACGAGGCGAGGGACCTGGTCTTACATCGAAAAATAAATACGCGTGGGGCAGATGAACTCTTTGTCTGGTCTCTTCGAGAGGGACCAGGGGTGTTTTTGTGTTGTGGTTGCCATTTGAAGTGTTTGAATTTCGGCTCAGCGGACGCCCCACCACGTTGGGGCCCTACTGGGGGGACGTCTGTCTCCCGATAACGGGAGGACGCCAGAATTCCGCAGAGCTATACGGGGCAGGCGACGCCTTCACCCGGCCGGGAGAGAGAGACTCACCACCCCGACCGGGATCCAGCAACGCCCACCACTTGACCCCAGCCGGCCGGGCCGGCGGGCACTGGCAAGAGCCCCAGACCCCCGGCCCGAGGCGACCAGCCACCTGGCCCGTGTGAGGCCCCACGGGCCCGTCCGCCCCTCCGGGATATCGGGACCAAAGAGGTGTGTTGGTCCCCCGTCACAACTAGCACCGTGCGACGGGGGACCTCAACGTCCAGGACTCCGTCAACCCCGGGGGACGGGCCAAGGGGGCGCGGCTACCCCGATAAAACTGAGCTGGTGGGCAGGGCCGGGGAAGTTGTCCTGCTTGCTCATAGTATTGGTAGTTGGTGTTGCAGGATCACGTGAAGGACATAGATGTTGGGATGATATGGGAATTGGAATGGGAGCGTATGGATGGAAGGACGAGTGAGGCACTCCTGGTCTCACCCCTCGCCGGTATGATGGTCGCCCCGCGGCCCACCGGCGAAACAGTGTGGGCGGCGCCATTAGCCGTGAATGCGCATAAAGTGTGTCGTGAACCAACCAATAAACAATAAACAACAAAAGGTATGATGGTCGCCGGGTCATTGGGGCACTCAATCCCCCCCACCGCGTAAAGGTGGTGCATCATCGGGGGGGGGGGGTGTCATTTGAAAGCTTGAAGATTATTGTCCACGA
Organism: Imbricaverruca yamaguchii; assembly: GCA_034440575.1. Classification (NCBI taxonomy): domain Eukaryota; kingdom Metazoa; phylum Arthropoda; class Thecostraca; family Neoverrucidae; genus Imbricaverruca; species Imbricaverruca yamaguchii. Next base: position 103,903 of record JAOTOL010001019.1, on the reverse strand, counting down.
ATATGAGCCATATTTTCCATAACACTAGGATTTTTCGCTTGGACCCACGCTGACTGCATTCATATCAAACGCCGCAGGAATCGCGTGGTACCACTGGCAGTAGCAGTATGATGAGACAGGCCAACTGAAGATCGCGGCCAGGTAGGAGGGGAGGAGCAAGCAAGAGATAGCTGTTGCAACATATTTCCTCCCTATTCGGTGCAGGGGCGTAAACAAGGGTCGGGGTACTGGGGGCATGTGCCCCCATGAGAAGGTAGTACCCATCCGGCCAAGAAAAGTCACCAACATTATATTTCGGCTACCGGCGGAGACACCTATACTGGTTGGAATAGCACGCCCTTATCACCCATGTGCAGATATGGAACCTGCAGCTGGTTTTCAGGATTGTTTTCCATTTTTCATTCATATACGTCTAGACCAGGCGTGTTCTTTTTGTATATTTTTTTTAAGGGCATGTGCCCCATCGATGTTGGCTCTACTGGTAATTTATACTTTTAATATGATGTACCACGGAGCATACACTCCATCGATGTAAGGCTTCCAATTAACTTCATGAATTTTGCACTGAAATAATCAATAATAAGAAAAACAACAATAGTAATAATATATACAATATATAAAATATATACAATATGTGGGTGTGCATCTGGTTATGAAATGCAAATATATGAAAACCTCAATGATATTTTAACCCGCGCACGTCCGGGGGGGGGGGCAGATATCTGCCCCCTCAGGTTTTCATCATTTCCCGCCACACTAATCGGGTTAGCAAGGCCAAACCTTGCATAGCTGTTCATTGGTCTTTTCCACATATTTTCGTACATTTTTAATCCTGGGTCATCTCAGGTCAGGTCACCAGGTCAGTCGAAGTGACCCAACTACACTCGGAGTTCTAGGTGGCATAACTTCCACACTAATTAGGCGATTGATTTCAAACTTATAGCATGTCATGATCTCTTCAGGGACCATAATATGTATATCGACTTTTTTCTCGTAGAATTGACCTTAGGTCAGGTCGCTGTCATGGCGTCCCCATTTTAGGGCTATGGTAAAATATACAAATGTTTCCTGGTTGCATATTTGCGCTCGGAATGATCTCACAACGGTTGTGGCATGTAAATGGAAGCTATGCTCAATGTTACCGCTGACATTTTTTTCTCAGGGACCTCACCAAGGTCTTTGAGGTCATCTGAGATCACTATACATTTATGCGCATTACATCGCACTGCATTGAGATAGAAGGCTGAAATTACCGTCATTGTACTTGTATCGTCAAGACGCGTCGATTGATACATAACATGACCTCACTAGGCTACGACCTGAAGTCATGACTTCATGACCTTGACCTGAGTTTCGGTTGCCCTGACCTTAAGTTACACCGCCTATTGTCGGTAGCTCATTTAAAGGACTGTCGAATAGCGTTCGCCGTTTGTTTCTATCTGTTACAGGTCCTGACATATGTGTCAATATCTGAGTTCCACCTGATCCGGTCGAATTTGACCTATGATGATCCAGTGACCTGACTGTTGACCTGAGCGAAAAATGACCAAAACACTTTCGATAGAGCCCGTCACCAGCTATCCTATTCCGTTTTCCGTTTATCGCTAGCTAGCATAGTTCTAGAGATCTTAGGGGGGGCCGACATCTGCCCCCCGGACATGCGAAGCTGGCGCGGAGCTCCGGACGTGCGAGTGTTAATGAAAACTTCCCCGCAATTTCGGAATCATTTGAACAAGAGGGAGAGGGTTGAAATCCATTGCCTTCTGAACGATGGGGATAGGTTTGGCACCTTGCAGCGCCAAATGAAGTTTTTTTATACTCATCTTAACATGAAATAATAATGGGTACTTATGAAAAATACCGGTCGAAATCCGCCGATTTTTCTGCCTTACCTCACTTGGGTGTCACGGACCGCCCCTACCCATCGCCAGTCAAAAGGAGCTATATTTCCATGAGCGGTGAAGGGGAGGGGCTTGCCTTCCTGTGCATGCCCTTGGATCGCTGTTGGCACAGTGCACATGCAACAATTATGGCATTATCAGTGCAAGTTGAGGAGGCATCAGCTAAGGATTCAATAAAAACCTGCAGTAGAAGGATATTAAGTTTTTGAAGACGCATGAAATTCATACTAGCGTTGGGCAAGAAGACGCCTTAGTGCACGTACGAATGCAAGGTACTAATGGATGCCCACGCCCACACCGATAATGCCCCACCTACCGTTCGTACTATCGACATACAATAGATAGAACAACTTTTAACAGAAGCAATCAACACAAACGTTCCCTGGATGTTTGCACTGTTGGTGGATGTACACCATGACTACCCATCCGCCCAGTATGTACACATTATGCACATGAATGCATTGTGTTGTACGCATCACCTGTTCAGTCATTGTTTTGTGGCGACCACCGGAACGTGCCACGTTAGCCAGTGTCACAATTGGACTCAAGCTCAAGTAGCTCAAGTCAGATCGTGTTTATTCTCATGCCGCTGGATTTCATGACCTGGCGAGCTAAAGCCAGGTGTGATGCATCAAGACATTGCAGCCGCATAATCTCCACTGTGGGTCCACGCAAAACGCCTGTCTTTGGCTTCCGCGGGGGGGGGGGGATGTTCTCGATCTCGCCAGGCACGAATGTGCCCATAATTTAATCGAAGCGATTAAAGGTGTGCAACGCCGGCTTCCGGTGGTTTCTGGTCGGTGCGATGTCGTTTCGATACCCGCAACCGCTTTAGACAAAGGCATAGACAAAGACGTATATTCGGGTCATACACAATAAACTCGTGGCTATTACAGCCTATTGTCGATTTTTAAAGGAAATGTCACATGAAAGAGGGCTGTCACAGACACACACACACAAAACATAGCAATTCATCATGCGAGCGGCACGGAAAGAGTCCGCAAGTACGGTAAGTGATAATAAGAAGTCAGCAGGTAACAGGTACACAGCGAGTATGGAAGCCGTCTCGGTATACCGCTGGCTGTGGCTGACCGGACCGGCCGGGCGCCGCCGTCCGCGGACATTGTCCGTCACGGCTCGGCGAGCGAGCGCCGGCACACTGCGCTCCCCCCCCCCCCGCAGCTAGATGGGTCGTGCAGGAACATCGGTCAGTTTTCTTCCCCCGCAAACCAAAATCAAGATTACCTCCCGCTCCCATACTGACCCGAAATACAAATTTTTTCCCATTCGTCTCCACAGCTACATTGTCTGATTTCATTCGCTGGCGGTGTTACATTAACAAGAAGAAATGTGGGTTTTGAAAAGTATAAAGCAGCAATTTGAATAGATGAATTATATGGATATTTTGTTTACGATTGAGAGAGTCGCCACCACCACCACACCGCACCCACTCCTGTCCGTCAGCCGCCGCCCTTGCCATCACTCCCGTCTGTCCCGCAGCCGCCTTGCCATGACTCCCGTCTGTCCCGCAGCCACCTTGCCATGACTCCCGTCTGTCCCGCAGCCGCCTTGCCATCACTCCCGTCTGTCCCGCAGCCACCTTGTCATGACTCCCGTCTGTCCCGCAGCCACCTTGTCATGACTCCCGTCTGTCCCGCAGCCGCCTTGCCATCACTCCCGTCTGTCCCGCAGCCGCCTTGCCATCACTCCCGTCTGTCCCGCAGCCGCCTTGCCATGACTCCCGTCTGTCCCGCAGCCACCTTGCCATGACTCCCGTCTGTCCCGCAGCCGCCTTGCCATCACTCCCGTCTGTCCCGCAGCCGCCTTGCCATGACTCCCGTCTGTCCCGCAGCCACCTTGTCATGACTCCCGTCTGTCCCGCAGCCGCCTTGCCATCACTCCCGTCTGTCCCGCAGCCGCCTTGCCATCACTCCCGTCTGTCCCGCAGCCGCCTTGCCATCACTCCCGTCTGTCCCGCAGCCGCCTTGCCATCACTCCCGTCTGTCCCGCAGCCGCCTTGCCATCACTCCCGTCTGTCCCGCAGCCGCCTTGCCATCACTCCCGTCTGTCCCGCAGCCGCCTTGCCATCACTCCCGTCTGTCCCGCAGCCGCCTTGCCATCACTCCCGTCTGTCCCGCAGCCGCCTTGCCATCACTCCCGTCTGTCCCGCAGCCGCCTTGCCATCACTCCCGTCTGTCCCGCAGCCGCCTTGCCATCACTCCCGTCTGTCCCGCAGCCGCCTTGCCATCACTCCCGTCTGTCCCGCAGCCGCCTTGCCATCACTCCCGTCTGTCCCGCAGCCGCCTTGCCATCACTCCCGTCTGTCCCGCAGCCGCCTTGCCATCACTCCCGTCTGTCCCGCAGCCGCCTTGCCATCACTCCCGTCTGTCCCGCAGCCGCCTTGCCATCACTCCCGTCTGTCCCGCAGCCGCCTTGCCATCACTCCCGTCTGTCCCGCAGCCGCCTTGCCATCACTCCCGTCTGTCCCGCAGCCGCCTTGCCATCACTCCCGTCTGTCCCGCAGCCGCCTTGCCATCACTCCCCCCTTGTCCTCCCGTCTGTCCCGCAGCCGCCTTGCCATCACTCCCGTCTGTCCCGCAGCCGCCTTGCCATCACTCCCGTCTGTCCCGCAGCCGCCTTGCCATCACTCCCGTCTGTCCCGCAGCCGCCTTGCCATCAGTCCCGTCTGTCCCGCAGCCGCCGTGGCATCTCGAGGCCGCTGCGTTCTTTGAGTGAGCGCGTTTTTTTGCAAGGGTCGGCCCACTCGTCTGTTCTGCTGTGGCTGGCGCGTAACGAGCTCAAGTGGCCCACAGACCTCGGTCAGCCCTGGATGGCTCCAATGGGTGGGGGTCGGCATCGTCACACTCGTCACACTGACGGCCACAAATGCCCCTGGGCTTCATTAGCTGTGGGCTGCCCTCGACAGACGTCCCGGTCACGGTGATAACTCCGCTGTCACGTGCTGCGCAATATTTGGTCACGCCTCAGCCCTCACCACTCAATCCGCGCGATTACGTCAATGCGAAGATACCATGGGTGTAGTAACTCGGTGGAGGACGGGATACAACGGGGTGGGGTAGGGAACACAAAGTGGTGGGGGAGGGAACACGACAGGGTGGTGGAGGAGATACGACGGTGTGCACAAGGAACAGCCAGTCTCACAGTGTTTCTATACGGACGTCTTATAGACCCAGGGATGTTGTTTTGTACAATTTTGACGGAGAAAACGTCTCCCAATGTTGGCTTTGCAAACCTCAATAATTTAACTTTTACCATGGGACCCCATGAGTGTGTCCCCAAGATAGTTGGGCCTTCCCCTTCCCTTCATGCATTTCGCTCCTCCCACCACATGTTTCCACAAGTCAAAATCCGTGAGTAGACCGGCAAAAGGTCTATTTCTCTGAAATATTTCCAACAAAAGTGGCATGTCCATTTGGAAACATGGTACGAACTCCGGAACTGTAGGATGGAACTGTAGTGGGAGCAAATAACTGAGAAATCAAAAGTCACGAAGGTCAGGGCATTGAACGAATAAGTATGCTTTGCGTATCATATCCATATATATGTATTCATGGGCATGGGTGTAGCCAATGGGGGGGGGAACATGTCCCCCAAATTTCTCTAAAGTGTCGATTTGTCCCCTCCAATTTATTTCGTGTCTTCCCCATGCCTAACTGAGCATGATCGCCGCAAAATTACACGTAATCATTTATAGAGTGAAAACATATGTGCAAAAGAATCACCGGAAATACTAGAAGCCAATTAGGCTAATCAGCGAGCTTCATGGGCTATCTGTCGTCACATAATCTCCGAATGGTAAATCAGCAAACATTAGAAATGTTTGCTTCCGGGCCATTCTTAAATAACATGAACCTTGACCATCGTGTGTTCTTGCTTGGGTAGAAAATTGCTCTTTGCGAGGCAACAATTTTGCATTATCGTAAGGCTTTATGCGTCTTAGGTTGCATTCCTCGGTGCATATATTGATATATGTTGAGGAAACGTGACTGGATGTCCCTGGGTATCTTCAAGACCATAAAAGGAAGTCACGGACAGCCCTAAGCACGTTAACGTCAAGTTAACGTCGTATTCGCATTCGTATTCAGCGACGAGTTCACCAGAGGCGTATTTGTATTAACATTGGCATTCAGCGACGGGCTTACGATCTTTCGAATAAATTACCACAAATGCTTCTGCTTGCGCTGAACACGCTGGAACCAACTACACAGATTTCACATTACCACTTGAATGGCACAAGGTCCAAGGCAAACCGGTTTCTTCGGTAGCCTCCTATCTTTTCGGTATGCACAAAATATGGTCAAATTTCACCAAATATGCTCGCAAGCGGTAACCCGTGATGCACCATCGTGCGACATTTCAAACCGGTACACGCCAAGGTTAAACTTCAAGGTCAAATGTAGCGTGATTTATTAGATGGTGATATTAAAGCGATATTGACTGAGCGCGCGGTTCGGTTGCTATCGCTTCAAATTCCATCAAATGAGCGTCATTCAATGTGGCTTGTTATGCTTTGTCAGAAAGCTAAGTAATTAAGTTGTTGTTTAGGGACAAGGGTCGAGCTGATCCTTCGGTCGCCTCAATATTTTTTCTTCGTTTTCGCTCAAACCTATCCAAATCTGGTATCAAGCGAGAGCCAGCGTTGAACACTTGAGTAACATTTCAAACCGGTACATGCCAAGGTCAAGGGTTTGATATTTTTCGATGGCTTCGCGTTTCATCGCCATGGCTTAAAGTTGCAGAAAATAGATGTCATTCAACGTCGCTTGTTGTGCGGTGCCAGAAAATTGATAATTCGCAATAATCTCGACCGGCTAAAATTCAAGCTGATTTCTTCGGTCGCCTTGCACCGTTTGGGAGGTTTTGGCCAAACCATACCCAGATCCACTATCAAGCGATAGTCCACGTTGAACCTTCGAGTAGCATTTTTAAACCGAGATATGTCAAAGTCAAACCTCACGGTCAAAGACTAGTTTTGATTTTTAGAAGTCCTGAAAGCGACTTGTCTGTATGATTCAATTTGCAACGAAATGGGTGTCATTCAACAGGACTTGTGCCGTATTATATTGTTATGAAATCGAACTAATTTCAAAGGTTAAAGGTCAAACCGATTTATTCGATCGTCTGACATTTTTTCTTCGCCTTTATCCACCCACATCTGTTATCAAGCAAGCTCGTGGGGAACCTCGTGTAACATTTTAAACCGGGACATGTCAATGTCAAACAAAAGATCGAAGTTTAGCTTAAATTACTCGAAGTTATTGCGCCTCGTCGCTGTCTTCACATTTCGTCACGTAGGTGTCTTTCAACGTGCCGTGAGGTACTCTAGCAAACCGTTCATAAATATTCATTTGCAAAGCCAAAGGTCGAACTCATTTCATTGGTCTTCCCGCGCTTCTTAGTTTTCTTACAAAGCTGCCTATGTTTGGTGTCACGGGATAGCCCGTGGGAAACCCTCAATATTTCAACCAGGTGCATGTCAGGTGAAGCCTCAATGTCAATGGTTAGCTTTAATTCTTCAGATTCCTCGCGGTTCGTCGCTGCGGCTTCAGTTTGCATTACGTGGGTGTCATTCGACATGGCTTGCCATACGTTATCTGAATGTTGAGATATCGAAATAATTTCGGACGCGTCGAAGGTCCAGTGGGTGTACAATGATTGAGTGTAATAGGAATAGGAGGATCAAATATATTTTTATTTGCAGCCGTTGTGATAGCAGGCACTCATATCCTATACGAGCAGGATCTCCCCCAAGAAATCCGTCATTGCCTACTAAGACGGCGCTCTCATCGCTGGTTTCAAATGTACACTGCCACATTGATGTTCTGTACAAGCTTTCAACAATGGTTTAACTGAAGTTGTGAAATTTGCGAAGAGAACCCAATTGCGCACGTGATTGCGCACTATTTTATAACGAGCCGGATTTCATACCGCGAAAGAGCCAATGTTGTAATCAGGGCTAGATCCGGCAATTGTCATGGTGGGCACTTGTCTGGAGGGGACGCCACTTCTTTGGAGCGGCGCCATTGCGAAAGCACCTGGGGGGGAGCGCGTCTGGCTAAAAGATTCGAGGGGGCGGATTGCACTAGGTCCCACTAGGCCTTTCTTTCCAAGGGGTGCCCTTTTCTTTCATATGGGCGCCTTTGGGTGAAAAATTCGACCGGGTGCAATGGAACCTTTTAAAGGGTCGTCGCCCTTTCCCGGCCGGAGTGACGCCATTTTCCAACCCGGTTGTCATGGCATCAAAATGTCTCCCCGTAAAACAGGAAAGCATTGGAAAGGTTATTGTGTTTATATTTACTACAATAAAACCATAGTCCAATATTTCATTTTTGCCTGTTACAAGTGGGCAACGTCTAACGCACTTACGGCATTGCTTTGTGATGATTTTGAAATCCGAACCAGCACATACGATATAAAACTGGATGTTCAAAGGTAGTGATAAGGAGTGAAACTTATTCATTTTGATGGAACTTTTCGTCCCCAAAACATGAGTTAACCATATGAATCTAACCATGGTGAACCTGAAAACAAGACATTGAAAAGAGAGTGGCTGAAATCCAAGGATATTTTTTTTTCTGGAGGGGGGGGGGAGGGGGACGGTAAGGCTGTCCAAACTTGCCGCGACTCCGGTTTGTCACGCAGACTTAGAAACCGTGGTTACACCCATGTTCGTGGAGAAGTGTGCTTTACTTATCATATCCATGTCCATGCATTTGCGGAGGAAGTGTGCTTTATGAAGCGAAGCATATTCATGCCCAAGTTCATGGATTCACATCACTTAGGTTTCTTTCTGGCACACTCCTGACCTCCGGGAAATGCTATTCTCCTCCACTACCGGGTATATATATTACCCTCCACCACCTCTGGGTTTATATTACTTTCCTCCACCACTGGGTGTATATCAGCTCTCTCCACCACCGGGTATATATTTTCCTTCTCCACCACCGGGTTTATGCTTCAATTTTCCAGATCGTTTGAAAATTGTTTATCCATCACCGGAGGTGACGCAAGTTAGGTGTATGTAGCATTCATTTTTAATGCGTTAATGTAGCACTGATAGTTGGAATGTGGAATGTTGGAATGTGCGGCGAAGCTAGGAGATGTTTGCCCACTTCCGTCTTTTGTTGCTGGTTGCGCTAGGCGTAACCGGAACTAATGTGTATATAATATATATATAGTGCTGTGTAATTAACTATGTAAAGCGATATACTATGGTATCCGAGCATAATAGTCTGCGTCTGTCACAGACTACCCGCATTGAACTGCGGTGTTGTGCAGGATTTTCAGTTTAGTTGTCCGATGCGAGGTATGATTTCTTTCTGCCGGACCGATACACGAAAGAGGTAGTGCTGATTGGTTGGCTGTAATTCACTACATACATCCGGACTTCCCCTCGTGTTCCCCGGCTCCTCCCATGGGCAACGCTCGTATTCCATGCCCCCTCCCATGGGCGGAGCAGGAAAGGATTTCTCGGAAGTGATAGCCAATGCCAGTTAATTGTACGGCACAGAAACTTACATAAAAGGCAGCAACCGCCCAACTACAAGTATTCACGGTAATTTATTTTGGGCGACATGTATCAGCATTGTCGATGCTGCACTACCTGGTGAGAGGGAGTGTGGGAAGCATGTCACCAACAGTGTCTGGAATACACTTGTTTGTTCCTCCAGTATTTAGGGGAAGGAGTAAGGAAGACCTGGGTTTCGAAAGTGTCTCACTAGCGTGAAGAGCCATGAAATGTGACTTGACACCCAAATATCACATCGTTCAAGAATGGACTATGCGAATTACTTTTCTAAACCACCCTTTCTAAACACATTACCACTTGTATCATATTAACCCGTAGTAGGAGTAGGTTGATGCATTTTATTTTGGTGTTGAACTGAAGCTGGTAAAACTTTAGTAAGGCATACAATATTGTGAAGAAAAGCGCACCAGAGTTGAACTAATTATGCGCACAAAACAGCAATGCGCCTTCCATCCAACGCTGTATTGCAAGTAACTTTTTTTCTTTTAAAATTACGAACAAAATGTCAGGCGCGTTTGTGAAATGATCTTCAGGAAGTTGAGCATTATTGAAGAGGAAATAATACTACATTTGTTAATTGATCAAGAAGCGACATACTAGTTGGTACATGATAAATGTATTATGACTTGAAAAATATTACATGCCAAACTTCGGTATTAAACGTTTCTGAACGCACATTTTGCCAACTGAGAACAGTATTCGTACTAGGAGCAGCTGTTAATACAAGTGCATATACGCTTACATTCATATTGTTTTCGCCTTGGATTATTTTCATGAGAGTTTAAAGAGAGATTGGTGACGATGTAGCGCCACCAAGCGATATAGTCCGATAAAGACGATACAGTCCGATAAAGACGATACAATCCGATAAAGACGATACCGGCAAATAAAGACGATACCGTCCGATAAAGACGATACAGTCCGATACAGTTCGACACAGACGATACAGTTCGATATAGACAATACAGTCCGATAAAGACCATACAGTCTGATAAAGACCATACAGTCCGCTAAAGAAAATATAGTCGGACAAAGACAGTACAGTCAGATGCAGGCGATATAGTGCGACAAAGGCCATTTAGTCCGATAGAGACGATATAGTCCGATAAAAACGATATAGTCCGATAAAACGATATTGTCCGACAAAGACGATATAGTCCGATAAAGACGATATAGTCCGATACGAACGATTATAAAACATCTAGCTGCCCATAACGTACAGGAAATCGAAGCCTATTACGGAAAATATACGCACTTTGACACATCTATAATGAAGGCAACGTATATTATAAGCTTGAGGAAATATATGAATGCTCATCTCCATAGACACAATTGCATTTTTCTGTTATTCGCTACGTTCAGACATCGTTTAATAGGGAGGATTTTCAAGTTGTGCCTTTTCGACATCGTTATACTTTCTTAAAATGAGGCATTACTACCAGTGGGGAAATAGGTGCAAGACTTGGGGACAGTGGAAGGATCAGCAACATCCTTGACCAGCCATACCAAGCACACAGCATCCTTCAACCTATTTTGCCTTCCTTTTTGCTTAGCCGGCGTCACCACGGTCCAAGGCGAAGCAACTGGCACCACTGGAGCGGTCGACATCACAGATATCACTGCGCTATTTGCTTGGCCATCGCTGGAGCGACTGTAGTTACTGCATCACTTGCGGCCATGCCACTGAGATAGTCGTGGCCACTTGGGTACCGTCACCGCCAGCACGGCTGTGGCCGTTGGGGCCCTTGGAACTCCTCACATCAATCGCCAGCCAACACATATTTTTTTATCTCTCAGTGGTTCATCTCCTAATGTTCATCAGGGAAAAAGCAGTGACTGCTTTTACTCCCAGGAGACTCCCAGTCCAGTCCTCCCTGGCTTTTACGATATTTTGTTCATCCCCCCACAGCTCCCTCCTGCTTTTAAAGGCCAATCCCAGTCCTCAAATATATTAATATCCGTAACTTTGGGACCTCTTTATCGGTATTAAGCCTGTTGGCAGGTGTGAGCCCCTCTATCAGCGTGAGCCAAAGCCGACCAAGTCGGTCTGCACATCCGACCCGGGACCCCATCCGTCGGCTCATGGACTTTCTTTCGCGACTCAGGATACTCTCCGTCTAGATAGAGTCCCCTCGTCAAACGCTTGGGCCTCCTTTATCACGCAAAGTGTCCTCGTGCAGCTTCGGCCCCCACCAGTCCAGGAATCCTCATACCGGTTCTGGACCCTCCCCGATGGTCCGAGCTTTCAACAGCTAGGGGCTCTTCATAATGCCAGGGGCCCTTGCGCGGCTTGGGCCCCATCCGTCGGCCCAATGCCTTTTTCTGACAGTCTTCTCCAGCAACTAGCCCCTCTTTGTCGTCTGAGAGGGCACTTCTTGACGGCTCAGGGCTTTTTCCAGATCGGTCAGTCAGGCGTTGCGGGTATGTGTCGGGATCGGTCAGTCAGGCGTTGCGGGTATGTGTCGGGATCGACGGTCCCTGTCCGGGTCTGTAGGGGTCGCAATCAGGGTGAAGATCAGGGTGAGGACCATGACCAGAGTCCGGGTCGGTGTCGGTGTCGGTGTCGGTGTCGCGGCCGGTCGGTGTCGGTGTCGGTGTCGGTGTCGCAGCCGGTCGGTGTCGGTGTCGGTGTCGGTGTCGCAGCCGGTCGGTGTCGGTGTCGGTGTCGGTGTCGGTGTCGGTGTCGGTGTCGGTGTCGTTGTCGGTGTCGGTGTCGGTGTCGGTGTCGATGTCGATGTCGGTGTCGGTGCCGGTGCCGGTGTCGGTGTCGGTGTCGGTGTCGGTGTCGGTGTCGGTGTCGGTGTCGGTGTCGGTGTCGGTGTCGGTGTCGGTGTCGGTGTCGGTGTCGGTGTCGGTGTCGGTGTCGTTGTCGGTGTCGTTGTCGGTGTCGGTGTCGGTGTCGGTGTCGGTGCCGGTGCCGGTGCCGGTGCCGGTGTCGTTGTCGGTGTCGTTGTCGGTGTCGGTGTCGGTGTCGGTGTCGGTGCCGGTGTCGGTGCCGGTGTCGGTGTCGGTGTCGGTGTCGGTGTCGGTGTCGGTGTCGGTGTCGGTGTCGGTGTCGGTGTCGGTGTCGTTGTCGGTGTCGTTGTCGTTGTCGGTGTCGATGTCGGTGTCGGTGCCGGTGTCGGTGTCGGTGTCGGTGTCGGTGTCGGTGTCGTTGTCGTTGTCGTTGTCGGTGTCGTTGTCGGTGTCGGTGTCGGTGTCGGTGTCGTTGTCGGTGTCGGTGTCGGTGTCGGTGTCGGTGTCGGTGTCGTTGTCGGTGTCGTTGTCGGTGTCGTTGTCGGTGTCGTTGTCGTTGTCGGTGTCGGTGTCGGTGTCGGTGTCGGTGTCGGTGTCGGTGTCGTTGTCGGTGTCATGGTCGGTCAGGCTCAGGATCAGGATCAGGATGGTGGTCGCAGCCGGGGACACCTCCCTACCACTATAGTCGCAGCACGACAATGTACAGGCCGCGCCTGGAGGCAAACCAGTGGCAATGTCCTTACACGGCTGTCGGCCGCACAATAAGCACGACCGCACCAGCTGACCGGGCGAACAGAACCCGTCCTGCACCCCCCCCCCCACCTCAGGTCCTGAGCCTGACCAACATCAGCAGTCCTGTACCGGTCCGTGTAGACACGCCGCACACACCGGGCGACCGCGGCGGGCGGCGGTCAGATTCACTGGTTCTAAGCCGATGCCTAGCTGAGACAGTCAGACAGGTCAGACATTCACACAGTCACAATCAGGCGCAGTCTGACAGTCAGACAGGTTAGACATAAAGGCATGTCAGACTGAGCAAAAATGTCAGCGGTAACATTGAGCATAGCTTTCAGCTACATGCCACTACCGTTGTGAGATCATTCCGAGAGCAGATATGTAACCAGGAAACATTTGTATATCTTACCAAAGCCCTATAATGGGGAAGCTATGGCGGCGACTTGACCTAAGGTCAATTCTACGAAAAAACGATATGCACATTATGGTCCCTGATGAGATCATGACGTGTTATAAGTTTGAAATCAATCGCCCGATTATTGTGGAAGTTATGCCACCTAGAACTCCGAGTGTAGTTGAGTCACTTCGCTTGACATGGTGACCCGACCTAAGACGACCCAGGGTTAAAATATACGAGAATATGCGGAAAAGACTAATGAGCAGCCATGCGAGGTTTGGCCTTGCTAACTCGATTAGTATGGGGACAAATTAGGAAAAACCGCAGGAGGAGGGCAGATATCTGCCCCCCGGACGTGCGCGGGTTAAATGAATGCTCTTAATGGCAGTCTTGTATCTATGCAGTCATTTTTCGTCAAACATGGGCACGCCGACCGATCCGTGACGACCTCACCGAAGTCTGAACTCGTCACAACCCTTGTGACGAGTTCAAACACACAGGTGTCCACCTCGCCGCCCCCTATGTCCACCTCGTCGTCACCTATGTCAACCTCGCCGCCCCCTATGTCCACCTCGTCGTCACCTATGTCAACCTCGCCGTCACCTATGTCGACCACGCCGTCACCTATGTCAACCTCGCCGACTGCAGGCATGACTGCGCTATCGCCAAACATCTGTTCGTGTCTCCACTCGTCCAATCCACCAGCATGCAGCACCTTGAAGGTGCCGCATGATGGTGTCTGCCAACGGCCGATACGGCATGGTCGACCTCCGTACATAAGGCGCGCGACGCAAGCGTGTCGCACTGACCCGCAGAACAACGCTACGACACTTGGAATCGTGTCATGCACCCACACCAGTCCTATGTGCGGTGCGGCATGCACACATCTTATCGCCCTGATTTCTCTCTCAAAGATCACTGGCGGTCTGTTCACGCCCTTCGGCAATCTTGGCAATTTTGGCAATCTTGGACGTATATTAGCAATGCGAGGTACTGAAGTTGAAGGTGAGGTGGCGAAGCCAACTAACATGAGGGATCAGAGCACACGATTGGGGTGTCAGCTGGCTAGCTTTGGCCGCGCAAGCGGCGGCATCTCAGATCACTCAGATCCGGTGTCTATGTTCCGGGGCAGTGATACCACGGGCGCTTTGGTTCCCTTGTTTATTTATTATATTTACATTTATTCCCTTCATCCGGTTCGGAGAATTTATGAAGGATGGCGAAGCTGTAGCGACGCACTCCGTCCGAAATGTTTAACAACACACTGAGATGACCGAAGCTGACCGACCTCTCCGAGTCTGCCCGGACGAAGTCTTCCAGGCGGACGAAGCGATAGCAGCGCTCCCAGCGGCTGGCGGCCCCCTGTGCTTGGCTTTGGCGAGGCACGGCAGCAATGATCTGAATGATGTTTACACCAAGTATAGCAATTGATCAGAGGCGCAGCCAGGGAGAGGGGGCTCGACTCCATCCCTATGAACAACAGACAATACACTGGAGCAAACGAGAAATTCTGACATTCCCACCACTGAAAAACCCTACATTTTGGATCACGAAGCGCTCTGAAATGTTGATAAACTTAATCACTTTTTTTTCCTTGGTCGGGCACCTCGAGGGAATTCCTGGCTACGCCACTGCAAACGATTTGGAAATAACACAAACCTCCCTCGTACTCGTCAATACTCGTCAATTTGAACAGGTGAACACCCGACCATCTCGGATTCTCTTGAAAATTGGCACCCAGGGTTATCAGGTGCCCAGATTCCGAATCGGAACGTCTTAGGTCTATTGTAGCAGCGGGTTTTGAGTTATAACCTCGGACAGTTTTAAAAAAGTTTGAATACAAGGTTTCTTTGGGACGTCATTACTCCCATAAAACTGAAAGCAACCTAGTAAAATGTAATATCGTCAGAATCGTAAAATCACAATAATTGTTGTGGTGTAGCTCATTGTTGAAAATTTGGAAATTTTGTTTTGCAAAATTTTGGTGAAAAAATGTGTTCACATTATTTTTTCTATGTGGCCAGGTAAAATAAAAGTGTTCTTTTATTAGTTTTTCTATGTGGCCGAGAATATTGCCTATGATGTCACTAACTTGCATGCAAAAACTTGGAGGTAGGTATTTAAAAAAGAATTTCCCCATGTTATTTCTGCCGTGCAGTGCAAATTTGCTCTTTTGACGCCCTGCGGCCGCATATATCGTAAGTAGTACAAACATGACATGTCAAATTTAAATGCTCCAAATTCCATTACTTATGAAAAGCTTCTTCGACTATTTCAAGACCCCTCCCCCACCTCCACCTTCCCCACCCCCTCCACAATCCCCTTCAGCGTCCTGCGTCATCCCAGCTCCGGCCGGGCTGAAGGATGCCAGGATCCGTGCTGTCTATGGCCGGTCTTAGGTTGTGCTGGCTTGAATGGATTACCACAAGTTGTAGGGGCGCAGGTGTGCATTATAGCTGTTCTAGCAAATTCATGGTTCAAAGACCCGTGGTTCACAGGGGTTGGTGCCTTATCAGTGGGTTGTGCTATCAGTCCCCGTAGCGCCTTTCGTTATCGGTCAGTTCTCGCCGGATTTTTCTGAACCTGACCACGTGTTGTCGCGGCGAGATAAAAGCGCGGCTGTATACCCGCTTTAATTCCGGCATCACCTTACAGAACTTTGAATTATTTAGGAAGAGTGTGGAGGGGTGGGATAGCACTCTCCGCACCGATAGGGTGACAGAGTGGGCGGAGCTACGCACATCAGACGTTACCACGCCTATGGTGCGTGTCGTTACTTAGCGGGTCCAGCTACATTGTGGAACTAATTGTTGTGCGATTCTCTTGGAACCAGTAAACTTTGCGTCGCCAGTGGGGTTGGTCATTGCTAAATGAGATTTTCATTGCTTGCCCTACTTCTGGTGTCGAGATGTCGCTAAGGTCCACAAAGAATTATTGCAAGAACCCGTTCAATTCTCATCATCCGAATCGAGTGTTGAATGGTGTCCAGAAGGTCTCAGAGAAGCTGGTGAATGACGTTAACGACGACAGGGTAGGAAGTGGCACGTTTCTATGTGTGTCCTGCCGACTGCGACTGATAAAAGACCCAAACTGCTTGTCGCCGAAAAAACAGCCATCGCCCCAGCCATCATCGAGCTCTTCAGGTAGCCAGAATCCGGACACTCAAGGGAACTTGCCAGTGGGAAGCGAGATCGACAGAGAAGAGGCGGGCGTGGCTTTGCAAATGCTGGATGAGACGCCACTTCAATCAAGCAAGTTGAAAACCCAATTTTTATTGTCATCTTGTCCGTTTTGGAAAGTATGTATGTCTTTAGCGCTTATATAATCCGGCAACAAATATGCCCGCAACATGCGTTTTCCAGTGTTTTCAAGCGATTTCCTGATAGTTACATTTCCCGATAATAGGCATCCTGATAAAACACCTGCTTCTTTTCACAGGCTTATCGAAGCCGCCAAAGCGAGAACTGGGAAAACGAAAATTGGCCCAAGCCGCAAAGTCACTGAAGCGGAAGCTGTCGACTTCGCTGGGTGCGGAGATCCCTACGCCGAGTGACACACCGGCAAAGAGCAGCCGCCAAGAAGCTGAGGAACTGTTGAATAGATTAGAACAAATTCCACTGACTGGAAGTCTCGGTGTATATAATTTCTGAACAGGAAAGTCAAGATCTATCGGTGCACATTATGAAATAATGGTTTTACCGAGCGATATTCGTCGCCAATCCTGTGTAAATGTTATGAAAATGGCCTCCTGTTCAAAAGCATCTACAATTTTAAGCTATGTAAAAGGAAAGAACTTACTATACTGATAATCGCATTATGCCGCCAGAGAAATCTCCGCATTTTCCAATGTGGCCACATTTTTTGTCACATTTCAGGAGCTTTATGTGCCATATTTGTTTGTTTGCAGTTTCGATCAGCTGATGGAGTGTTTAAAAGAGGAGTTCGAAAGCACATCTGACTACCGACGACTCTAAATACTCACGCTGTCCCCATTTACACACGAGAAGACGGCCAAATGTTTTCGGCACCAGCGTTTACATGGCGAGGAGAGCCCGGAAGCTGCAGGAGGAGGTTGGTCTGATGAGAGAGCTGGACAAGATGCATCTCGGCAAAATCATCCAGCCAAGCACCAAGGACGCGGTGAGGACATGTTTCATGTCAAACGAGGTGAGCCGCATTTGTCCCGGCGCTAAGGACTATGTCGTCGTCCGTAACGCACACGGTGTGAAGGGAAAGGCACAAAAAAGACTGATTCTGGGTACCTTGAAAGATATTTACCAAAAATACAAGGAGGATTCAATGAACCCAAAAATAGTGTTCTCATCATTGTGCCCTCCGACCCCGCAACTGTGTCCTTGCGGGGAGCGCGGGGACTCACACGGTTTGCGTGTGTGTTTATCATCAGAACGTGAAACTCATGATGGATTCACTGGGGGAACGTGGCCTCACCCACTATGACCTGATTGACCACGCTGTATGCGACAGTGAGAGAGAGAGAGAGGAATGTATGATGAACATGTGTGAGAACTGTCCCGGTGAGGAGGGCGTGGATGCTTTCTTACGGCTCATCCTGGGTGAGGAGGATAGTGTAGATTCTGAGCATAGATATAAGCAATGAGGTAGCACCGACCGATGTGAGCTGCTGGAGGTGACGAAGGACTGGGACGAGTTCATTCACGACCTATGCCGGTCTGTGGTGAAACTCACCAGCCACCATTAGGTAGCCATTCATCAGAGTAGGGCATTTAAAGAGTGCAAGGAAAATGCTGCAGAGGGCGAGGCTATCGTCGTCTGGGGCCTCAGCGAGAACTACACGTTAATCATTCAAGACGAAGTGCAAAGCCACCACTGGGACGCTCCATAGTGCATTGTGCACCCGTTCGTGGCCTACTGGAGAGAGGACCTACAGCAGCGGCACCAGAGCTACTGCGTCATCTCAGGTCATCCAAAGCATAACACATCCATAGTCAACGCCTTCCAAACAGCACTGATCCCACGGCTCAAGGAAAAAGTCCCAGCACTGACCAAAATCAGGTGCTTTCCAGACGGCTCGTCAGCCCAATACAAAAACAGATTCAACTTTTGAATCCTCTGCCGTCACAAAAATGATATCGGAGTGGAGAGTGACTGGCAATTTTTTGCCACGTCACCAGATCACTGATGCAGCCGGGATGTTCGATTTTTTTTTAGTGACAAATTCCAGACGACAGTGGTTTTCCTGTTCGTGACCACGGCGGAAGTCGAAGAACCTGCCGCGCGGCTGAGGCAGCGCTTCACCCGAGCCATGCAGGTCAAGGGCACGCTTGGCTTGCACAGCTTCACGCCCGTTGACACTGAGACACTGCTGGTGTCGAAACTGACGGGGGGGGGGGGGCGGCAGCTTGTCAAGTTATCCCGCAGAAAACTGGGAGCAAAACGAAAGTGAGCCTCCGGCTCGGAGCTGACTGAACGCATGAAGTCTCCCTGAAGTTTCCCATGACACAGCTTCGCCAACTCCGATGTGTTCAGTGTGCATGGTGTATCCGTAAGTGTAATGCATGTGCAGTTCTCCAACAAACACGCCTAACGAATTTGTCAATGTCAGTACTTTCTGTTTCCTAGAATATAGCGATGGGCATTGGACTAAAATAAAACATGAAAAATGACCAGGTGAATTGTAGGATAACACCAGGGATGCCAGAGACAGCACAGATCCTCGTGTTCTTCAGCTCGGATGCAAGATGTCGGAGGAGGTCGTGGAGAGGGAGGGGGAATGTGGGATGGGGTGGGGACAGGAGCGGCGGAAGAGGGGGCAGGGGGTGGAGTTCCCCCAATTCTGGGAGGGGACACAGGGCCAAGGGGGCATAAAGGCCAAGGGGAGCATTAGCGGAACCATCACTTCCCACTCTCTCCCCCCTGTATCGGACATTCGATGTGTACCGACGGGCCTCGGATATCGCTTCCCCTCCCCCAGGATCGGACCTTTGATCGCTACCGGAGGCGGTACTCCGTCAGAGACATGGCTTCAGCCCCCAGCCCAGGAGGCACCCGGCGGTGGGGGCACCACGAGAATCGTTTGCCTCCATTCCAGAATTCCAAAATGTTCGAACGAGCTTTGCATAGATAATGGACCTTGAAGCATTTGAAGCTGATGCCATACGTATGTGCTACATATGCTATGCGCGGCGACAGTGCACGAAAAGCACAAATTTTCATGATATAGCTGAAATGAAAAAATGGGTAAGAATATTTATATAAAATACCTATCTCCAATTCTTTGCATGCCAGTTAGCAGGCGCGCACCAAGGATTTTTCCATGAGGGGGGGGGGGCGGACCGAAAAGGACACTTGGCCGGCTCCAAAAGGGCACTTGACCGGTTCCAAAAGGGCACTTTGCAGCCCGGGGCACACTAGAAGGTTTGCTGACCGGGGGGGGGGTTGTGAAAAAAAATTGGTCAAAAGGGCACTTTTGGGCCCAAAGGGCACCTTTGGCACAGCGGGGCACATAAGGCAGGTGATTTTTGGGCCAAATTTGGGACATTCCGGCCAAGAGGGCACTTTTGGCCCAAAGGGCACTCTGGTCTCATGGGGGGGGGGAGGGGCCCTGTCCCCCCTCCGGAGCGCCTATGCCAGTTAGTAATACCATAGGCAATATTTTTGGTCACGAAAAACAATGTTTTTGAACTAGCCACACCTAAAACAATGAACAAATTTTTGCCCACAAAATTTTAAAGAAAAGTTCGAAGTTTTCAAAAATGAATTACACCATAACAATTCTAGTGATTTTGCGATTCTAACAATATATAATTTTACCAGGTTACCTTCAGTTTTATGGGATTTATGGCGTCCCAAGGAAACCTTGTATTCGAACTTTTCAAAAATTGCTTTAAATTTTTTTTCGAACTTTTCAAAAAATTTTTCAAGAGAATCCGAGATGGTCGGGTGCTAATTTGCACCTATCATCTGTTGAATCGTACTGTGAACACTCGCCTATAGCTGAAGCGTTTCCTTTTGTTGCTATTATAAACACCCGAGGGGCGGAATTCCCATACAAATAGAGCTATTTGTACATTTGTCAATTGTAAGGCATGGGAGAGTGCTCGGTGCGCCTGTTTTAGTTACAACAATCATGGTTCTGGAACAAAAATATTATCGGCAATGCTCTTGTACTTTATATATCTGCTCATTTAAATAACATTTCGTTTTCGACTTGCCATGAACAGTAAGTTAACAGGACACCAATGTAGACATGGCTATTCCGATTTCCTGATTGGTTTGGATTGGTTCTGGCCGCATTACGTCATGATGGGTCCCCATCGTGCTGTTACGCCACCGCACAACCTCATGCTGTCTTGTAACTCGGTCACCAAAGTATTACATCACCGCACAACTTCAGGCTGTCTTGTGCCTCGGTCACCACGGTGCTACTCTACCATGGATAGCACTGACGTCGCGCAGCCCGGCGCCACCATCAGATGAGATATGGGATTGTCTCGCCGACGGTGCAGTGTCAACAGAGTGGTCGGCGCCATGCATACAATGCGGCTGAAGTACTCGAGCGTCTCGGTGACAAACTGATCTCATGATCGGCACGAGGTGCACGGTCGGCTCCAGTTGGAAGCTCACCTGGTCTCAAGTGCGAGTAAGAGCGGACGTTGGCGTGATCTTCGCAAGTGCGGTAATGTATTGTATTACATTGTAGCTGCATAGGTCATATAGCAGCACCACCTGCATAGGTCATATAGCAGTGCGGTGCTGTGTGGATAACGTGACTGTCGTCACAGCACGGTGGCGGATGCAGCGTCATTCACATTAGGCTGGACGGCGGGCGACGGCCAACATGTGCCGAAAATTTAGTACCGATCGTTTGAATTATCCAACACCGATCTACCTACACTGATGCAATTTTTTGTAATGGGTGGTTCACGACGCGCATTTTGCACATCCACAGCTAGCGGCCCCGCCCATACTGTTTCGCCGGTGGGCCGCGGGATTGGGAAACGTTCCGAACGGTGTGAGTATCGAATCCTGGACCTTTGGTGCCAGAGCCCAACACCTTAACCACTCGGCCATCCCCACCCCGATGCTAACTATATAACACCGATATATCCAACACCGATTAACCTAAAGTGCCTGACACAGATCTGCCAAAGACCGATCATATTAATTATCTCACACCGATCTATCTTAATTTTCCAATATCGGCCTATATAACACGGATCTATCTGAATTAACCAACACCGATCTATCTAACGCCGATTTATCTAAATAATTCAAGACCGATCATCTTGACTAAGCGCCGGCGATAGCCGCTGGTGTCCGGAGCCTGCGCACAACTGACGGTAACTCCACCCCCCAGTGTAGTGGGTCTGGATCACCAGCGGACAACTGACGGTAACTCCACCCCCCAGTGTAGTGGGTCTGGATCACCAGCGGACAACTGACGGTAACTCCACTCCCCAGTGTAGTGGGTCTGGATCACCAGCGGACAACTGACGGTAACTCCACTCCCCAGTGTAGTGGGTCTGGATCACCAGCGGACAACTGACGGTAACCCACTCCCCAGTGTAGTGGGTCTGGATCACCACAACACGGTAACTCCACCCCCAGTGTAGTGGGTCTGGATCACCAGCGGACAACTGACGGTAACTCCACTCCCCAGTGTAGTGGGTCTGGATCACCAGCGGACAACTGACGGTAACTCCACTCCCCAGTGTAGTGGGTCTGGATCACCAGCGGACAACTGACGGTAACTCCACCCCCCAGTGTAGTGGGTCTGGATCACCAGCGGACAACTGACGGTAACTCCACTCCCCAGTGTAGTGGGTCTGGATCACCAGCGGACAACTGACGGTAACTCCACTCCCCAGTGTAGTGGGTCTGGATCACCAGCGGACAACTGACGGTAACTCCACTCCCCAATGTAGTGGGTCTGGATCACCAGCCGACAGAGCAAACTGAGCCCAGCAGCGACGTGTCGTGGCCGAGTTCAACAGTGAGGTGAGACAGTCCACGAGCGGGGGGAGAGTCCAGAGGCCAGGTGGGAAAGTCCAGCAGACAGGTGGGAAAGTCCAGCAGACAGGTGGGAAAGTCCAGCAGACAGGTGGGAAAGTCCAGCAGCCAGGTGGGAAAGTCCAGCAGCCAGGTGGGACAGTCCAGAGGCCAGGTGGGAAAGTCCAGCAGCCAGGTGGGAAAGTCCAGCAGCCAGGTGGGAAAGTCCAGCAGCCAGGTGGTACAGTCCAGCAGCCAGGTGAGACAGTCCAGAGGCCAGGTGGTACAGTCCAGCAGCCAGGTGGGAAAGTCCAGCAGCCAGGTGGGAAAGTCCAGCAGCCAGGTGGGAAAGTCCAGCAGCCAGGTGGGAAAGTCCAGCAGCCAGGTGGTACAGTCCAGCAGCCAGGTGAGACAGTCCAGAGGCCAGGTGGTACAGTCCAGCAGCCAGGTGAGACAGTCCAGAGGCCAGGTGGTACAGTCCAGCAGCCAGGTGAGACAGTCCAGAGGCCAGGTGGTACAGTCCAGCAGCCAGGTGAGACAGTCCAGAGGCCAGGTGGGAAAGTCCAGCAGCCAGGTGAGACAGTCCAGAGGCCAGGTGGGAAAGTCCAGCAGTCAGGTGAGACAGTCCAGAAGCCAGGTGGGAAAGTCCAGCAGTCAGGTGAGACAGTCCAGAGGCCAGGTGGGACAGTCCATGAGCGAGGCGAGGCAGTCCAGAAGCGAGACTGGATAGTACAAAAGCAAGGCAGGTCAGTCAAGAAGCGAGGCAGAGCAGTCCAGAAGCGAGACGGGGCAGTCCATGAGTAAATGTAAACAGTCCAGAAACGAGGCGCAGAAGCCCAAGAATTAGCCGGGACATCTCACGAGCGAAGCGCGGGAGGCCCTAGGCAACGTGTCGCAGACCACGTGACGAACATTCCGAGGCGATGGTGGTGTTGGTACGTCCGACCAGGTGACGAACATTCCGAGCCGATGGTGGTGTTGGTACGTCCGACCACGTGACGAACATTCCGAGCCGATGGTGGTGTTGGTACGTCCGACCACGTGACGAACATTCCGTGCCGATGGTGGTGTTGGTACGTCCGACCTGCCGATGGTGGTGTTGGTACGTCCGATCACGTGACGAACATTCCGTGCCGATGGTGGTGTTGGTACGTCCGATCACGTGACGAACATTCCGTGCCGATGGTGGTGTTGGTACGTCCTGCGAGGCCGCACGGGCCGGGCCGGCAACCAAATGCGGTGTGCGCCGCCTGCGTGAGCTGGGCGCGTTGTCGATGCGCCGGCAGATATGCAGAGTGGACAGCCGTGCCGCTCGCGCTGCCGCACGTGACAGGCGTCGAGCCAAGGAAGGGACGGCCAGGGTGCGCACGATGGTTGGAGCACCCTGCATCTCCGTAGGACAGGCTGTGTCATCGTCGGACCACGTGGGACAGACTGCGTCACCGTCAGGCCACGTGGGGCAAACTGCGTCACCGTCGGATCACGTGGGACAGGCTGCGTCACCGTCAGGCCACGTGGGAGAAACTGCGTCACCGTCAGGCCACGTGGGACAAACTTCGTCACCGTCAGTGGCCAGTACTGACTGGTCAGTGGCTATTGGTGGCCCGACACGTGAGACGCGACATTGCTGGAGTGGTTCAACACTCTTGGACCCAGTTTTCAGTTGGTAGGGTCAGCTGGTGACCGACCCGGTAGGGCCAGCGACGCTGACGCGCGGACTACGTGCATCACACTCGGGCGCAGTCCATGCATGGAGCCCAAATATGTCACGTATTTCTGACACCAGCCGCACCTGTGTCGCCTGATGTAATGCCAGCAACAGGAGCATACCTTTACACAGTCATAGCCTGCTACCTAATTTGTTTTACTTTGGCTTACTTTTTAGTGTGCGTGGTTTCATGCATTATGGTTCGTATGATCTCTTGTTGGTAGCTCTTCCTTAAAGAACTTCCTTGTTTACGCTACTCGGAACACGAATTTCGTGGCGCATCAGGACACCTGAGTCACATATTCGCTCCAGCCTTCTGAAGGTCACATCTTCGGCTCAGCCTTCCCAAGGTCACATCTTCGGCCCAGCCTTTCTAAGGATGTGGAAAAACTCTTGGGTGACTCATCATGAGAGACCCATTTGAACAACTTACCCCTCACACCTTGAACTGGGTGAGTACGAGGTAAGCGTATCCCACATCACGTTCCACTGTTACCTACAACATGCCGAGAGAAAACAGGCGACATCACATCATCAGCCACAACAACCGCGTGGGTGACTGGGGAAGGGTGGAAACTGTGGGCCAGGTGCGCTCATCCCATATCAACGTCTTTCAAAGGACGCTTTGATGATCTTTCGCATTATCCGCAATAACTGTATTCGCTTTGCCACCATATCGTAATCATCAGTAACCAGTGAGAAATGAGATGGTGGTGGTGGTTATTGGTTTTACGACACGTAGACCGTTGAGTCATGTAGTGTCGCCAATCTTTGACGCCGACTAGTCGTGGGCGAGGAGTAGCGACAGGCGAGACCCACAATATTTCGAATGTGAGACGGGGAACTTACCCCTAGACTTCTCGTCCACAATGAGAAATGAGGAAAACGCAAAAGTCGGAGAAGACACTGACATAGTCGACTTCCAACTATCGGAGGTTAGATGAGCCACACAGATATATAAATATATGAATCTAAATGCAGCTGTGTTGTATAGAGTTGCGATTCATACGTTTCAAGCTATTCTTTCTATTGTCACGACAATTTTGCATTTTAATTCTGCAACTTGGTGCTCGCACGGATAAAATCTGATATCGCTCACAATCGCCACATACGTCATATATGTAGCTAAACGACACCCCAGCAGGTAATTGCTCTTGCCCAAGACTGGATATCGGGAACAGAAAGTAGGATAAACGGGCTTCGGAAAATAACTTGAGTAAAGTATGTCAAGAAACATGAATGACAGCACTGGTGTGATGATTTTTTTCCCGAGAGTCTGTGATTTACCTCCATTGCTTCCGCTTTCAGTTCAGAATTAATGTGTGAAATCGGTTTCATCATATCAATCACGATTAATGTTCACAATTAATACCAGTGGCGAAGATAAAGTTGAAACGTCAGAAAACATGCATTCTGTCCCTGGAAGATCGTTCGATTCTCTCATCAAGTCTGATCCGAGTCGTCCCGAGTGGGCACAAAGTACTGCGAATTATGTTAAGCATCTCAGTCTGCGCCGATATATGTGACGACGCACCTCGACGTCACCACTTTGAGCACAGCTCCCAGCAGTGGCACACTGAAGGCACACCATTAGCCGAAGCCTGCCGACCATCTTCCACCGCTACCAGGATGATTAATTGCCTGCAGCATTGCATGTATCGTCGCCATTAGTACAACATCATTAACATCGCTACGTATCATGTTTCCATGCCGGACAATACATTTGATAGGAAATCTATGAAATGCATAGTTGTTTTAGTGTAAAAATTAATCGGAGGAAAAAGAACCATACTAGTTCGTAAACTGGCCGGTAGGTCTTCCACTTCAAGGTGTTGCAACATGCGGTCACAGGGTTACTCGCCCATCATCACAAATATCGTGTTTTGTTTCCTGACCGTGTTCGAATTACATACATCTACATTTGGCTTACACACAGCATACACGGCCAAATTAACCGGTCGGAAACTGCTGCAAGACTAGTAGGAATTCCTCCCCGAGTTACTAACCAGACTGCTCTATACAGCCAGAAGATTGTTCTGGGCATTAGTAGGGATCACATTAGTAGAGCATTAGTAGGACATTCTAGACATCACCATGGGCATTAGTAGACATTCCTCCCCTGATATACAAGCTTGCTTGTTTTATGCAATCAGAGCATCATTCGTCCCCAGTATCGCCATGGCCACTCAATGCAATGGCGAAACTAAATATCAGCCATGCAAATAAAGAGCATGTAAAGCTATTTGCTCCATAACCAAAGAGAGTTAAATACACTGTTGTCGTCGCATCAAAATATTGAATAATTATCCCAAATGACCAACATGACTATAAACGTAAGAGGATATCAATCATCCAAAGTTGGCATAACGTGAGTTCCTTGTGCTTTATATAGTGGGTCATGCATGACGTCGTGGCCTGAAGTGTGATAAAAGTAGCTATCGCCGATAAATGGCCGCGCAGTGTGGCAGAGCTCTGGCCCGCTCTTTCCTCTAAAAGCCAACCGATCACATGCTCAATATCAAACTGGGATAGTGGTAGGCGTCCCACATGCTCCTTCACTATGATAGAACCACTCATGGCGGAGTGTTGTTCAGCACAAATCAAGCGGAGTATGCTAATGAAGCATACGGAAATTAGGATGTGCCGAAGCCGCGCTCAAAGATCCCCACTTGATGCCAGCTTTAGGCTTGGTGAGAGGCGGTGGACGAACTGATCGAATAGGCCATAAGAAAACAGGACGGTAGTCAGGAAAATAGGTCAGGAAATGGCAGGATAATGGGGTGCGTCAAGTGTTGGACAATTTGCAATTCTGAGACTTTTTACAACACTAAGTGATCAATTTTAATTGGGGAATCAGTATATAAAGACATGCAGTCAGATTGATCATCGGAGAGCACCTGGCCTGATAAATCGGCACTATATATATATATATATATATATATATATTACATTTCTGCTAGTTTTCCTTTGTCCATGAGGGCATTCCTGGTTCTTCGCTTTTTACATAGGCTCGGAAGGGCCAAACCGATCGACATTGACTTTTTCACATTCGTACCATGATATCACATATTACAGAGGGACGGGGATGGCCGAGTGGTTAAGGTGTCGGGCTGTGGGCACCAAAGGTCTCAGGTTCGACACTAGCGCCGTTTAGGACATTTCCCAATCACGCGGCCCACGGGCGAAACAGTGTAGGCGGCGCCATTAGCCGTGAATGTGCATAAAGTGCGTCGTGAACCACCCAATAAACAAAGAAACAACAGGGTGCAGACATGTGGGGGTCAAAGTTTTACGCAGATAAGGTCACGGTAGCATAACGCCATGAAGTTCAATCCTATCCAATCCAAGAGGTCAATGGCCGTGTCAAGGTCATGTGAGGTCAGGGACTTTAGAAGACGTCTTTTCGGGCTCAGGAGGATAGAAGACTGTCAGTACAGCGCTCAGGAGGGTAGGGAATGGCTAGAACAGTGTTCATGGTGTAGGAGACGGCCGGTACAACGACCAAGAGTGTAGAGAATGGCTGTGACAGATCTTATGGGGATAGGAGACGGCCGATACGATGATCAGGAGGGTATGGAATGGCTAGAACAGCGCTCATGGAGGTAGGAGACGGCCCGTATAGTGCTCAAGAAATTAGAGGATGGCCTGGTTTAAGATGCACCTTGGGTACCATGGGGTGACGAGTGGAGGGAGAGGGGTGGGGGTCTAGTCACGAGTTCATCCGGCGGACTTTGTTCTGACAGAGGCGCTATCGCTGGCTGCTGTTGCAAGACATCCTGTTGGGGGTCAGTCGCGACCGACAGCGTGCATCTGACCACATACATCTGGTGCCCCTCCCCCGGTACATCACATCCTCCCCTGCCAACAAACCACGTCGCCTCCTCTTGATACATACTATGCCCCCATAGACATACTACCTCACCGATCACCCAACCCCCTTCCCTCCGGCACTTCAGCGGCCACACCACATCCCCCTCCTCCCGACACTTCAGCGGCCACACCACATCCCCCTCCTCCCGACACTTCAGCGGCCACACCACATCCCCCTCCTCCCGACACTTCAGCGGCCACACCACATCCCCTCCTCCCGACACTTCAGCGGCCACACCACATCCCCCTCCTCCCGACACTTCAGCGGCCACACCACACCCCCCTCCTCCCGACACTTCAGCGGCCACACCACATCCCCCTCCTCCCGACACTTCAGCGGTCACACCACATCCCCCTCCTCCCGACACTTCAGCGGCCACACCACATCCCCCTCCTCCCGACACTTCAGCGGCCACACCACATCCCCCTCCTCCCGACACTTCAGCGGCCACACCACATCCCCCTCCTCCCGACACTTCAGCGGCCACACCACATCCCCCTCCTCCCGACACTTCAACGGCCACACCACATCCCCCTCCTCCCGACACTTCAGCGGCCACACCACATCCCCCTCCTCCCGACACTTCAGCGGCCACACCACATCCCCCTCCTCCCGACACTTCAGCGGTCACACCACGCCCCCTCCTCCCGACACTTCAGCGGCCACACCACATCCCCCTCCTCCCGACACTTCAGCGGTCACACCACATCCCCCTCCTCCCGACACTTCAGCGGCCACACCACATCCCCCTCCTCCCGACACTTCAGCGGCCACACCACATCCCCCCCTCCCGACACTTCAGCGGTCACACCACATCCCCCTCCTCCCGACACTTCAGCGGTCACACCACATCCCCCTCCTCCCGACACTTCAGCGGCCACACCACATCCCCCTCCTCCCGACACTTCAGCGGCCACACCACATCCCCCTCCTCCCGACACTTCAGCGGCCACACCACATCCCCCTCCTCCCGACACTTCAGCGGCCACACCACATCCCCCTCCTCCCGACACTTCAGCGGCCACACCACATCCCCCTCCTCCCGACACTTCAGCGGTCACACCACATCCCCCTCCTCTTCGTACACTTCAGCGGTCACACTACGCCCCTCCTCCCGACACTTCAACGGCCACACCACATCCCCCTCCTCCCGACACTTCAGCGGTCACACCACATCCCCCTCCTCCCGACACTTCAGCGGCCACACCACATCCCCCTCCTCCCGACACTTCAACGGCCACACCACATCCCCCTCCTCCCGACACTTCAGCGGCCACACCACATCCCCCTCCTCCCGACACTTCA
This sequence comes from Imbricaverruca yamaguchii, assembly GCA_034440575.1. Lineage (NCBI taxonomy): Eukaryota > Metazoa > Arthropoda > Thecostraca > Neoverrucidae > Imbricaverruca > Imbricaverruca yamaguchii. Next base: position 74,731 of record JAOTOL010001019.1, on the reverse strand, counting down.
GCGGCCACACCACATCCCCTCATCCAGACTAACCCTCGTCAAGTGCAGAGACAATAGCGGATGAGAACAAGGCCGACACGACGCCAAGAGTCCCACCGCACCGCTCCCTGTCCCACCGCGTCCTGAGCCTTGTTTGTCCTGAGAATTAGATGGTTTCTGGGGACCTTCTTTTCGCCACTGAATTGACTCCCTTATCCGATAACTTTGCTGGAACATCTGATGCATTGGATTCCCGGATGTGGCATTAAGCTCACACTGGTTTCCTTCAGTGTTGAGGACGTGAGGAATTGCTTATCATTATGAGGGAAATGAGTTGAGACGTAGGATTATACATATAAAAGATGTGCATATACATACATACATACACACATATATACACTTACATAATAATAATAATAATAATAATAATAATAATAATAATAATAATAATAATAATAATAATAATAATAATAATGATGATTATTGTTATTATTATTATGATCATAATCATCAATAGACGGAGTAGTGAGGCAACTAGAAACTCTTTAAAAGACAATGACAGAGCAGTTAAGTTGGACATTAAATGCATCGCGCAACATTCACATTCGTCCCTGGTATCTGAGGCATGTCGCTTCCTGCGATGTATCTCGCCCCGAGGTGTTTTCTACTAGAGCGACAGCGCCGACCGGCCGTCTCCAGTCTGCATGTGCCGGCGACCTTCGCCACTGGACCGGCAGAGTGTCGTGCCCGGCATTCCTGAATCGTCGCCGTTGCTGCGCACTTGGCCAACGCCGTGATGAAACCGTGTAAACAAGGTCGCCAATGGCCGGCGCCCGGCGCCAGTGGCCGGCGCCCGGCGCCAGTGGCCGGCGCCCGGCGCCAGTGGCCGGCGCCCGGCGCCAGTGGCCGGCGCCCGGCGCCAGTGGCCGGCGCCCGGCGCCAATGGCCGGCGCCCGGCGCAAGTGGCCGGCGCCCGGCGCCAGTGGGCGGCGCCCGGCGCCAGTGGCCGGCGCCCGGCGCCAGTGGCCGGCGCCCGGCGCCAATGGCCGGCGCCCGGCGCCAGTGGCCGGCGCCCGGCGCCATGGCCGGCGCCGGCGCAAGTGGCCGGCGCCAGTGGCCGGCGCCCGGCGCCAGTAGCCGGCGACTGGCCGTCGCCAGTGGCCGGCGCCGGGCGCCAGTGGCCGTCGCCAGTGGCCGGCGCCCGGCGCCAGGCGCCAGTAGCCGGCGCCCGGCCGGCGCCAGTGGCCGTCGCCAGTGGCCGGTGGCCGGCCGGCGCCAGTAGTAGCGCCCTGCGCCAGTGGTGACAGCGGGCCGGCGCCCGTTCCACAGGTGTCTGCAGTCCTAATATTACTCCCGAAGTTGTGCGTGAGGCGGCGGTGGGAGGTCGCGCCCGGAGAGTGCCGGTGGGGGGCGACCGGAATATCAATGGCGAGGTGGTGGCGGTGCCACGGCTGGCCGGCCGCCGGCCAGTGTGTGTCAATAACGAGTCGTCGGAGGACTCACAGACCAGGCCAGGGCAGATCAGCGCTTTGACGTGATGATGGAGCTGTTGGTGGGATGAAGCAGACAGCGCGTTGCGCAATGAGGCGCGGGTACATAGTGTCGCTGCGCTCCATCAGCGCCATTGGCACGTAGCCATGGCAGCTTCGATTGTTGCACCGACACCACGCTCAGACCGCAGACCTCGCACGGTGTGCGGCCATGGCTGACAGTTTAACTCAGGCTGTGTAAATTAAATCAATTCGCCTTCGGGCTTCGCTAGGGTCTATCAGATGAGAATGCACTAGATTGATCGCCTGCGACAACGCTCAGCAAAAACATTGCACTTGTACAATCTCACTACGGACAACAACGCCACCGACAAATCCTCGTCAGGATCATATCGAGCATCAAAATTACCCAATCCAGAGCGCGAGCGAAGAGACATCTACCAGCTGGATATATGACAACGCCAGTGGAGGTCACGTGACCGCCGCGGGACACGGTCCCGTGCGGGTCACGTGACTGGCCTCCAGACGAGCCGGCAGCGCACGCGACTGCACGGAGCGCCGCGAACGGCTGCGGCTCGTGCATGCATCGAATTTGTCGGTACGTGAGTGAGCGCGGTGCACGTGCGTGGTTGGCAGCGAGCCTCGGCTGGCGTGGGTGACTAAGCGACACGAGTCACTTGGCTGCCCGACGGAAACGCTGGCCGGGACTGTTTGCGCGACAGCGGCCACACAAACGGAGACGCTGGCCGGGACTGTTTGCGCGACAGCAGCCACACAGACGGAGACGCTGGCCGGGACTGTTTGCGCGACAGCGGCCACACAGACGGAGACGCTGGCCGGGACTGTTTGCGCGACAGCGGCGACACAAACGGAGACGCTGGCCGGGACTGTTTGCGCGACAGCGGCCACACAAACGGAGACGCTGGCCGGGACTGTTTGCGCGACAGCGGCAACACAGACGGAGACGCTGGCCGGAACTGTTTGCGCGACAGCGGCAACACAGACGGAGACGCTGGCCGGGACTGTTTGCGCGACAGCGGCGACACATACGGAGACGCTGACCGGAACTGTTTGCGCGACAGCGGCGACACAGACGGAGACACTGGCCGGGACTGTTTGCGCGACAGCGGCCACACAGACGGAGACGCTGGCCGAGACTGTTTGCGCGGCAGCGGCGACACAAAAGGAGACGCTGGCCGGGACTGCTTGCGCGACAGCGGCGACACGGACGAAGACGCTGACCGGGACTGTCTGCGTGACAGCAGCAACCCAAACAAAGACAATGACCGGGACAGTGGGCGGCCGGCGGCAACACAGCACAGCACGTGCATGGTATGACAGAGGCCTGCCATTCCCATCGCGCCAGCAGGCTGCCGACTTGAGATAACTGGTCTCTGCCGTCTCTTCCACGACTCGTTCAGTTAAATAGTTAAATAAGAACATAACAAGCAGTTAGGGCAGATACCTGACTGGTTATTATGTGAAAACCGATGACTTGAGGACATTTGCCATGACGTGTGAAAGTAGTTTGTATTGGTCGCGCAGTGGCTCGATCCACCTTTTACGGCTTAGAATGACTTCCGATAAAATTACACCGTTTGCTATTTATTCCAGGCACTCGGTGGAGGAAGTCGCACTAGTATTGTTTCAAAAGCAGCTGGATACCGGCCATCACTATGCAAAGTTTTCTGTGATTAGAGCTAAATTTGAAGCATATGTGTCCAATAAAATAAATAAGAGGAGGCGGAATACATTCGAAGTTATACTTCACACGAGGAGGTCGGAAGCAAATCGGAAAGTCGAACTGTCTTTTAGCTACTTATATAGTGGTATAGTCCATTAATACCTAATCAATAGCAAGTAAATCACTACTGCACTCTATTTTCCCATGTCTTTGTATGCTGGCAAGATCGAACTAAGTGGTGTGGCATCACGCAGGCACCTCCTCTGTTGGGTGCCAAATTTCCTGGCCGAGTAGCGTGGATGTTGCATGGAAAGACTCGATGTGAGCCTGCTTTGGTGTCTGAGCGTTCTCACTGGCGGTCGTGCAGTGACAGGATGATCACATCCCTCCCCCAGTTAATGTCAGCGGTTCGATTGGTGGGCCCAGTGCTGCCACTTTACATCAGAACAGACGCATAGCGATGCTGGGATCCGGGGCGCTCTCTCGAACAGTCACGACGTGCCTGCTCAGCCAACATCCCTTCATGACATGCATTTAGCCCGTAAATCGTTGGCTACCGACTAATTATCGCACAGTTATTATGCAGGCAGTCATAAACCAAAAGATCAGACTGGTAGGAAAAGCATGCAGTGATCATCGCACGACTGCGTAGGCAGGGGCGCTGACTTTTGGGACAACAAATATTGGGGGAGGGGGGGGGGGGGGCACAATTCATGAAGGCAATGGGAGGCCCCAAATGGATTGGAAGGAGCACGGTCCAAAGGGTCCCAGGTTAAAAGTTGAAATTATTGGGAGGGGAGACAGACTAACATTGAGAGCATTCGCCCCTAAAAAGCATACAAGGCAACACACATGTGTGCAAGGTTAATTATGGGAAGCTTAAAAAGTCTTAACTGCCACCTTTGAGACTGCCCTACCAGTGGTGCAGAAATGTCACCCTTGTCCCAATGGTCTCGCTGATACAAGTCGGTTTTACAGCGGCAATTTGCTCTGCTGTCTACTAGCTTTTGAGCCTTCCAAGTTATTCCTCCCTTCAACTAAATATTCCAGACATGAGCTAAAAAAAATACATCGAAGAGCCTTTAATCTTAATAAGAATTGGTTTCAATGACTTTTCTCAGCTCTTTCATTTGAAATAAAAAATTATTCTTCATGGTGAGAATTAAACGATTCTAGACGGATCGCTTTAGTATAATTTTCCTTAAACCATTTTATATTCTAAAACCAATAGACGGCAAGTAACAAGTCAATCTTAGTTAGCTATTTTGGCTTTAGGGCGCATAGACCAGGGTTGATCATTCGCGCCCGTAACAAGTCAATCGGTGCGCGTGCGTCCTACTCATGGTGTGTTGTGTTGTGAATATTTACTAGTTGTTCGGCGTGAGCATGTCTGGAGTATCAGGTATGGATTGATAACTTGGTTGACATCGATTAAGTATACTTTTGTTGTCATTTTATCTGCCGTTGCTCAAGAAGTTGGCTTACACCCGCACCATTCGCAAATTTAATCATAGCGCCAATTTGATCTCAGGCATTCATTCGTCGGCTGCCATATACAATAGAGCTGAGTGTAGTCTTCACGGAAATCAGAAAGTGTATTGCAATTTACTGATGTTTTTAAGTTTAATTTTACTTATTTCAGCATGGCCGACAGTAAAACCTACTTCGTTTTTAAAACTGATGCGATAATTGTATTTGGTGGTCGCTTTTAATGTATGATGATCATTATGCCAGGTCTTCTCCTCTATCTCGTCCAAAGGTAGTCCGTGGTATCCAAAGGAGGTGGGGAGAAAAAAAATCGCGGGATTTCGACCAGCATTTCAGTATTTTATGTAATAAGTATCTAATATTATTTTATGATAAGATGAGTATCAACAACATAATTTGGCGCCGCAAAGTACCAAATCTATCACCATCGTTCCGAAGTCGGTGGATTTCAACCCTATCCCTCCTGTTCAAATGCTTGTTGTTGTTGTTGTTATTGGTTTTACGACACATCGACCATTGAGTCATGTAGCGTCGCCAATCTCTCACGCAGATTGGTCGCTGGTGAAAATTAGCGATAAGTGAGACTCGAACTCACAAGCTTTCGATTGCGAGACGAGCAACTTACCCCTAGGCTACTCGTCCCCGTTCAAATGCTTCTGAAATTGCCGGAAAGTTTTCATATATAAATGGCGGGAAATAAAATCATATATTCATGTCATTGAAGTTTTCATATATGTCCATTTGATAACCCGAAACGGCTGGCATACACACACACATTGTATACTTTATCATGATTATTTTATATACATTATTATATATATACATATATATATATATATATATATATATATATATATATATATATATATATATATATATGTGTGTGTGTGTGTGTGTGTGTGTGTGTGTGTGTTTTTGTGTGTGTGTGTGTGTGTATACTTAGTTAGTTAGTTATATTGGCTTTAGGGAGTATCGACCCTGCTGATCATATAGCGCCCATAACAGTGCTCCTTTCTACCTAGGTTTCAGGTCCTGGTCAGATTTGCTTTCACGTGTAAGTAATACTATGCTCATAGCAGTGCAATACCTTTACCTCCCTGGATATATGGCAGCAAATCGCACCTGTGAGAGAAATTCAAACAGTCGTCCGTTCTGCACCACACGTGACCCATCACCAAGAATATGTGTCATGGTCAGCGTAGACACAACGCTTCCAAAGTATCGTCGTCGTTGGGCTGAAAAGCGAGGGCACACCAAAAGAACATGTCCCACTGTTAGTGCGATATCACAGCAGGTACACATTGGCCTGTCTTCATTCCGGAGCAGGTAGCCATGGGTGGCATAGGTGTGTCCCATAGGTGTGTCCCATCCGCATCCTGGCGAGCACCACCTCCTCCTTTCGTGAAGTTCTTGAGGATGACTCCCACTGCCCCAGCCTTCGCTTGATGGTTCTCAGTTTGTTTTGGCTAGTTGAGTCCCATAGTTGTTGCCACTTGTTCTGGAGTGGCAGCACTCGGATGTATTGGCTCCGGGCAGCACGTTTTGCTGATTGGTTGGCCAATTCGTTCCCCGCTGTTCCAACATGACTAGGAATCCAACAGAATGTTACATTTTCCCCAATTCGCTTGAGCTTAGTTAGGCACAATAAAAAGTCCTTCACGATGGGGTAATGCGGATAAAATGTTTTTATCGCGCGGATGCTACTTAAAGATTCTGAAAGAATGATATAGTCCACGTCGTTCCCTACTTCTATGAAGCATAGGGCCTTCGTGATTGCCATGAGCTCGGCCGTGTAGACTGATGCGTGAGGAGGCAGCGTAAACGATCTAGTCGTGGCTTCACTTACAAACGCACACCCCACACCATCATCAGTTTTCGACCCGTCGGTATAGGTGGGAGTACACGTGTAGTAAGTGTCGATGCGTTCTAGGGCTTTCAGCCGAAACAGTTCCAGGACAAGTTCGTCCTTAGGAATCTCAGACAGTGTCATGTCCACTAACGGCTGCAACAAGTCCCAGGGGGGGAACTGGCAGCGAAACCATCCTTCGAATGCTGCGCAGTTTGACACCGCTCCCTTCCACTAGGTCACGTAACTGCACACAGAACGGTGGGAGAACACTACGACGTGTACCGCAAAACAGCGTAAGTATACGGTCTCCAAATAGGGCCATGTATGCTGGATTCGTGGGAGACTGTCTCACCCTGCATGCACACCGCAGTCCCAGTTTATCCCGCCTCAGGGTGAGCGGAGCTTCATCAGCTTCTGCCAGGAGGCTTGCTGTCGGAGAGGTGCGGAATGCCCCTGTGGCTATACGCTAGGCGGAATGGTGGATCGTGCCGAGCATGCGTGAGTTGGAGGCGCTAGCACATCAATAGACAAAACAGCCATAGTCAAGTTTTGAGCGGATGAGCGATCGGTACAAGAGTAAAAGTGTAGCTCGGTCCGCACCATAAGTAGTGCGGGCGACACACTTCATAATATTCAATGTTTTCCAGAACTTATCCCGCAGCGATGTCAGGTGGTTCTTGTACGTCAGTCGTGAATCAAATAAAACACCTAGAAACTTCGCTGATGACTGAAAGGAGATCTGATCTCCGTAGAGGTGAATTGTCGGATCTTGACAGGCGCGGCGGCGACAGAAATGCACTCCAACAGTCTTATGAGTGGAGAATCGAACCCCGTTTGTGCTGCTCCACTTCTCTAGACAAGATACAGCGAGCTGCAGCTGTCTTTCCGTCGAGATAGAGCGTGAGGCAGAACACCAAATTGCCACATCATCGACAAAGAGAGACCAGCCGATACTACGGGGCAAGTCATCTCCAATGACTTTTATCATCAGCGCCAACAAGGCGACAGTAAGAACACTCCCCTGGGGCACTCCGATGGCCTGAGACAGCCGCTCAGACATTGTGTTGCGCACACGGACGCGGAATGTACGGTCCTTAAGAAAATTCTGCAGGAAGCGTCCCATAGCACCACGTACACCACATCTTCAGAGTTTCAAAAGTATACCGTGCCTCCAGGTTGTGGCATAGGTCCCCTCAATATCGAAAAACACTGCCCCTAGATGTCTTTTTTCCTTGAAACTAGTCCGAACGGCAGTGTCAAGTGTTATAAGGTGGTCAACTATGGACCTGCTTTTTCTGAATCCAGACTAAGCATTGGTGAAGAAGCATTGTTGATCTAGGAACCACGTGAGGCGCATATTAACCATTCTCTCCATCAGCTTGCATAGACATGAAGTCAGAGAAATCGGTCGATAGTGTAGAGGGTCAGAGTCAGACTTGTTAAGTTTCAGTATAGGGATGACAGTAGCTTATCACCAGGAGGACGGTAACTCACCACTCTTCCATAGAGAATTAAAGCACGACAGAAGTGCCTGGAGTGCGTTTCGTGGGAGATGTTTCAACATTTCGTTGTGGACAGCGTCAGGTCCCTCAAATACACAGCGTAGAGTAGCGATTTTCGATAATAAGCTCTGCCATTGTGAACGGCTTATTGCAAGCGTGCCTCTCCGCGGTAGTAAAGTCGAGAGGTGAAGTTTCACAATTATATCTGTGCTCCCTAAATCGGACGTTTCGATCGCAGTTCAGGCTTCGGTCAGCCAGAGCTCTTGCGAGGGTGTTGGCAATGGCAAGAGGATCTGCGATTATGGCACCGCCGACGTGCAGAACCGGAAGTGGTATTGAGCGTGAGCGTCCAGATATACGTTTTATCTGGGACCACACGAACCCCGCAGGAGTGGAACGGTTTATCGTGCTCACGTACTGTCGCCATTACGTCCTCTTGGCTTCTCGCACCGTACACCGTGCGGCCGCCCTGGCTTTTTGGATGGAAATCAAATTAGTCGTGGTGCTATCATAATCGAATTTACGGAAGGCGCGTCGACAGGCACGAATAGCCTCTCGGCATTGTTCAGTCCACCACGGCACTGGGAAGCGCCGGGGCCTGCCCGAGGTGCGCGGGCTACTCTCCGTGGCACATTGCAATAGTAGGGATATGAAATTCTCCAAACACAAATTATGACTTATCAATTGCATTAAAAGAATCTTGGAGTCGAGCTGAGAATTCCACCCAGTCAGCATTTTGGAGCTTAAATCGATGTGGTCTTGTTCCGAGTATGGCACCATGTGTGAAACGAAGCCATTTCGGGAGGTGATCACTACCTCTGGGGTCCGGGTCGACTGATCAATCGAAGAGCTGCGCCAGCTGCGGACTGGCCACACTGATGTCCAGCGCTGAAGTGCTTCCCGACGGGAGTGATATGTGGGTGTGTGCGCCTGAATTAAGAATACATAGTGATTCGTCGGTGAAAAATATCTCCAGAAGCCGCCCATGCGTGTTGCTAGCAGCGCACCCCCAAATCGTATGGTGGGCATTAAAGTCTCCGAGAATTAAAACCGGTGGAGGAAGCCCGGTAAGCAGTCGCTCGAGTTCTACAGTTTGGATAGGTGTGCCCGGGGGAGGTACAGCGAGCATATGCTGATTTCCCGGTGACCGAAGGATATCCGTACCGCCACTGCCTGCAGACTTGTGGTTACTGGTAGAGGGAGTGCAGGAGCACTATGGGGGACAAGCACCAGGACACCTCCATGGGTAATGGTGTCTGTTTGGATGTCACTACGAAAAACCTGGTAGTTTAAACGGAGTTCAGGCTGAAAGCTTCGTCTCCTGTAGACACACGGCTACAGGGGTGTATTCAGTGGTCATGGCTTGGAGTTCCTCCAGGCTGGTTCTCATACCTCTACAGTTCCATTGTAAAACCGATGACGTCATGTTTGGCTAGGCTCGACTAGACGCGAGGGGAAAGTGTCTTGAAGACTCTCGGACATATCCTTCTCGTGAGACCATCTAAAGGAAAATAATTGCACAAAACGCGAGGGCATTGCTCTATAAATGTGGAGCGGAGTCAAGATCGACAGACGATCTCGGACGAGACCTAGGGTATGCTCCAACGGGCGTTGATGGTGTCCATGGTGAGGTTCGCTTACGCCCCGCCATCGTTCCATGGGGTGGCGTTGGAGGCAGGCCCATAATCTTCCCCGTCTCAGTAGCGCTTACGGGGTTCACTCCAGGGCCTGGAGATGGCGGGGGCGTGGCCCCGGGAGGCTGGCGGTCGGTCCTTGCGCTCGGCGACGGCTCACGAGACCCAGTACGTGATGCACGTTCCGACGTGCCCATATCAGGCGCCCCAGGGCGGACCTCGACCGAGGGGCGCGTCCGGGTGGCCGGAGGAGCAACCGCGGGGACCCGTCTGGAGGCCGCGCCGACCTTTCCTTGACAGGATGATTGGGATGAGGGGCTTTTGGTTGGTTTTGTTGATGCAGGGATGGGATGGCTCGCTGCGAGATCGCCAGACGCGGCGGGCACACACTCCAGGTGGTTACCGGGGGGTTTGGCGGGCTTCTTGCCTCGTTGGACAAGGTGCCAGTCCTCAGCATCCCGCTCTGCAGTGGGCGTCGTCGCGACATCAAGGGCTGCTGGCGGCGAGGTAATGTCCCTTACCTTCCCTGATATCTCAGCAGCCCTGGTTTGTGGCATGATTGGCAAGGCGACTGATACGCCGAGAGAGCGGAGAAGTGAGATTAGATGAACTACCAGTTGGTCAGTTTTGCTTCCATGTGACTGATGTGGGATTGGTGCGGTATTCCTGGACTTCGAGGCGAAAGATATGATGGGATGTGATTGGTTGGTTGTACAGTTCCCTAGCTTCCAGAAATGTTACTTTTTTAGTGTGTTTGATAGAGATTATTTCCTTTTCTTTTGAGTACCTGGGACAGGTACGGTCGAAGGATGTATGCGGATTCTGTCCACTGCCGCAGCTAACACAGAATTGGACTTCGGAGGTACACTGTTCACTAGCATGTTCTGGGGAGGCACACTTGCCGCACACCGGACGATTTCTACAGTATTGGTTGGTGTGTCCATACTTCTGACATCTAAAACATCGCATGGGGTTTGGGAGAAAAAGTGTAACCTTCTCACGTATACCCTAATATCGGAGGGTAAGTCAGTTGGCAGTCAGGATAGCATTGTTAGTCGCAACTAGCTCAGCATCTCGTCTAACCTTCAGCATCCTTGCTCCTGTCACGCCAAACTCCGATAACCCTTCAACTATTTCGCCCTCCGGTACATCCCTGAGATCATAGCAGTTTATGATTCCTCGTGATGAGTTTTTCGTCTGATGTGGTTCTATCTTCACTCGGATGCTTTCCTCAACTTTCCTACCATCTTTGCGCATACTATACACGAAATCAAAGACCGCTAACGCCCTCTCCGCTTCCTGCCCCACCGCGAACTCCACCTCCAACGCTCCATCCCTCAACTTCTCACAGCGGACAATCTTCCCTAGTCCATCGCACCCATCTCTTCTCTGGAAAGGAGACAACGAGCCAAGATCCTTAGTCAGACCTCGGATGACTAGCATACGAGGGGAATATTAAGAAAGCTTGTCTGTCCTCTAGGTTACTGGTGCTTCCACCCGCGATGGGTGGAAGGATGATCTGGCCCCTACTAGATGGGCCAGGGTGGGTTTTTTGGTTTTGAGGACGCCATGCGTTAAGTTGGTGTTCGGCTTCCCTGGTGCCCCACCGCAAAGGGGCCCCATGGAGAGGACTATACCCCGTGGACGGGAGAACGTCAGGCACCAGGCGAGCTATACGGGGCAGGCGACGCCGTCACCCGGCCGGAAGAGAGAGAGAGAGAGAGACTCACCACCCGACCGGGATCCAGCGCCGCCCACCCCTTGACCCCAGCCGGTCGGTCCGGCAGACACTAGGCCGAGATCCAGGCCCCCAGACCGAGGCGACCAGTCACTTGACCCGCGTGAGGCCCCACGGGCCCGCTCGCCCTTCCGGGATATCAGGACCAAAGAGGCGTGTTGGTCCCCCGTCACAACTAGCACCGTGCGACGGGGAACCTCAGCCTCCAGGACTTCGTCTACCACGGGGGACGGGCCGAGGGGGCGCGACTACCCCGATAAAACTAGAGCTGGTGGGCAGGACCGGGGAAGTTGTCCTGTCTGCTCAAAGTAGGGAGAGTACGTGTTGCAGGGGCAGGTGAATGATGTGTATGTTTGGGATGAGATGGGCATTGGAATGGGAGCGTACGGATGGAAGGACGAGTGAGTCACTCCTAGTCTGGCCCCTCGCAGGATCACCGATGGACTGGGATTCTGGGTCGTTAAGGCACTCAATCCCCCCATCGCATAAAGTTAGTGTCTCGTCGAGTGTGTGTGTGTGTGTATACATAATTATTATTATTTTTGTTACTATTATTATTGATTATTTGGGTGCAAAATACATGAAGTTGATGGGGAGTCCCACATCGATCGGGTAAATGCTCAATGGTACCCCATGTTAAAAGTCTACATTATTAGTGGACAGCGCTAACATTGAAGGGACACTTGCCCTTCAAAAATATACAAAAAGAACACCACTGGTCCAGACGTATATGAAAGAAAAATGGAAAACAATCGTGAAAACCAGCTGCAGGCCCGTTATCTGCACATGGGTGACAAGGGCGTGCTATTCGAACCAGGATAGATACATCCGCCGGTAGCCTAAATTTTATGTTGGCACCTTTTCCTGGCCGGGTGGGTTCCACCTTCCCACGGGGGCACATGCCCCCAGTACCCTCATCCTTGTTTACGCCCCTGCACCGAGTGGGGAGGAATTATGTTGCAACAGTTATCTCTTGTTTGCTCCCACCTCTCCTTCCCGGCCATGATCTTCACTTGGCCCGTTTCATCATACTGCTACTACCGATGGCACCGCGCGATTCCTGCGGCGCTTGACATGAATACCGTTAGCGTGGGTCCAAGCGAGAAATTCTAGTGTTATGGAAAATACGGCTCATATCCTTGGACAAGATTCTTCAAACTTTCCAATCAACCAGATTTTGTTGAATTTCGATGGTATTTAACATCGGAAATGTATGGAAAACACGAAAGTTTCCCTGGAGCGCCTACGCGACTGGGCAATTGTCCAGCCCATGTGACGTCACCGATTACCAAACGATATTGGAAGGCCCCTGCCTACCCTGCGCCTGTTATGAAACGAAAACTCACTATATGGAGAAATGTGCGAGAGGCTAGCCTCTGCCGACCAGTGATAGAGCTGTTCGGAAGCTAAGATGCAAATGATGTAAATGTAAATGAATTCAATTTTCACACCGTAATTGTGAGTACCAATGCATATTTGTTTGAAGTTTTTCAAGTTTGCCATTTTCCAGTGGATGAAAGCATCATTTTATGAAAATAACATATAACAATACTTCCCAGCTCTACTCAGGTGAGGGACTGCCTTAGTGGCCTTGCATGGGCCGACCGCACCTGATCTCATCCCAGGTCTCTTTCCTGAGACCTGGGACCTGCGATAAAATTTGCGCTGTAAAACCGACTACAGATACCTGCGGATGGAGGTCAAGGCGTTCAAATCGCCTCGAGCTGATCAGACATAAAATGGCTGCGGCACGCGTGCGCGTTCAGGAATGCACCATATAATGGATGGGGACAGACGTTGCTATAACAGGTGCCGAGCACGCGTCATCGGCATTATCATGGGCATTAAACTAGCCCATTGCATACTGGAGAATAGATATAACGTAATGCCCATCTCGGATCATGTAGATGCAATTTGTACCACATTCATTCGACTAATGACCAGGCAACCATAATTCTCACACATTCGTGTCAGATTCTGCTGCACACGGGCACACGATTCGCTCTGTACGATGGATCGCACTTCTATATTGTAGCATCCATCATCACCATCAACTTGAATCTGATCACACCATAGATACGAATCTGATCACCATCGACCTGAACATGATCACCATCGAAGGTACAAGGAAGTGGTTAAAAAAGAAAAGAAAAAAGGACTGAAGCATATCAATAATGAAGCGTGAAGCATATTAATCAAGACATGATTGTTTTGTAATGATGAAATGTAAATCCTTACTACCCTACAAGTTTGAATGAAAACTTAGCTTTCATTCAAACTTGCTTTTCAATGGGCACCGTCTAGAGTAGGACAACTGCAATACTCCCCGACTCCATAACCCGCACGTCGAGAATTGACAAATTTCTATACGAGCCCTTCCCATTTTGCCGACCCGCTTGCATGCACCGCCTATGTGCACCCGATGCAATCGCACGATTGTCCGCGGGCCTGCTGGCAACATTCGTGCGCTCGTGTGCAGGAAAACCGACAGGCACATCATATATGGTCGAACTCGTAGGTTCCAGCGACCGAGAAAAACACCCCGTGCAGTTCAATTTCAATAGAAATACGTGTCCTTGTCTCGTGCATAATGTATCCTCGTCTAGTGCCGAATGTGTCCTCGCCTCGTGCAGAATGTGTTCTCACGTACAGAATGTGTGCTCGTTGAATGTAGAAATGTTTCCTCGTCTCGTGCAGAATGTGTCCTCGTCTCGTGCAGAATGCGTCCTCGTCTCGTGTAGAATGCGTCCTCGCCTCGTGCAGAATGCGTCCTCGTCTCGTGCATAATGCGTCCTCGTCTCGCGCAGAACGTCTGGATGTCCGTCGCCGTCAGGCCGCACCGCGAGGCCCCCGAGAGCATCACTGGATGTCACGTCCACACGTGCACACGACTGGCCAGTGACCTGGTGCCGGTACTCACCGCAGAGGAACTCCCTGACGGCGGTCTCCATGGCTCGACACGTGCCCGCGCGGCCTGCCGCAGTCCGCGCCCGACCGAGCCACACTGCACGCTCGGCGGGGGGCGGCGCGAGTCGCGTGTGGCCGGAACTCCCCGCTGAGCGGCCACGGACGGCTGCCGGCCAGCGGGCCGCCGGCAGCCATCGGCACGCCGCTCGGCGGCCACTTCTGCAGTTCGGGTTGCAGCGGTCGCCGGCGGTGGCGCTGAGGACCACCCCCACGGTGGCATCTTCGCGAGGTCACAGTTTGGGACGTGGGAGGGATACCGGAAGAGGTGGTATACACGGGAAAGGCATCTGCAGAAAATGCATGGGCGCCACGTACGCATGGGCTTCATGAATACGATGGGAGTCGGAGTATTCGGATAAAATGCATCCAGGGACCAGAGAAGCCTTGTTCCCTCGAAATAGGTATATAAATGTCAACAGAGAAACAGACTGCGCAATTTCGCCTGTCAACCGCAGCAGGTTTTTTTTTTGCATGGGGTCAGTGACAGGAAGACACATGAAGTAAAGGAGTTAACGATTTGTTTTTGCTTATTTAGCGCTTGCAACAAAAAAAGCAGTTAGGACAAAGTAAAAGCGACACTTAGGTATCATGGAAATGCCAGAAAGCAATTTGCCTGGGCAAATATACGTCTTGCTTGGAAACCTCGAGCAAGCCGTAGTTCAGCCCAACCTAAATTCATTTTTCTCTTGATCGTAACTGCCCCAATGTGATCAATTCTAACCCGATCTGGTCGGAATCGGGCTAGCTCCACAACTCATTTTTTTTTTTTTTTTTTGGATTTTTTTTTTTTTATATTTTTTTTTTTTTTTTTTTTTTTTTTTTTTTTTTTTTTTTTTTTTTTTTTTTTTTTTTTTTTTTTTTTTTTTTTTTTTTTTTTTTTTTTTTTTTTTTTTTTTTTTTTTTTTTTTTTTTTTTTTTTTTTTTTTTTTTTTTTTTTTTTTTTTTTTTTTTTTTTTTTTTTTTTTTATTTTTTTTTTTTTTTTTTTTTAATTTTTTTTGTTTTTTTTTTTTTTTTTTTTTTTTTTTTTTTTTTTTTTTTTTTTTTTTTTTTTTTTTTTTTTTTTTTAATTTTTTTTTTTTTTTTTTTTTTTTTTTTTTTTTTATTTTTTTTTTTTTTTTTTTTTTTTTTTTTTTTTTTTTTTTTTTTTTTTTTTTTTTTTTTTTTTTTTTTTTTTTTTTTTTTTTTTTTTTGTTGTTATTCTCCCCCCTGGTGTATTTCCCCCCCCCGCGGCTTTTATATTGGGGTGGGGTCCTTTATTTAAGGGGGCCCTTTCTAAAAGTGAAGGGGGAAACGGAAAAAAGGGGGGGGGGGAGTTTTAAAGAGGGTGTTTTTAAGGGGGGGCCAAGGCGGAAAAGTTTAAGATTGGTAATTTTTTTAAGGACTTTTAAAAGGGAGAAGGGGGGAAGGGGGAGGGGCAGGGGGGCCAAAAGAGGAGAAAAAGAAAACCCAAGAGGGGGGGAGGGAAAAAAAAAGAGGCAAGAAAAAAAAAAAGGCAAGGAGCAAAAAAGCAAAGAAGCAAAAAAAGGAGGGAAAAGGCAAAAAAGGGGAAAGGGGGAAAAAGAAGTTAAAGAAGATTAAAGAATTAGAAAGAGGAGGAGAGGATAAAAAGGAGGAAGGTAGAGGAAGAGGAGGGGGGGGAGATTTAAAAAAAGGGGGGAGGAAAAATTGAAGGGAAGAACCAGGGAAGAAAAGGGGGAAAAAAAAAAAAAGAGGAAAAAAGAAAAAAAAAAGAGGGCCAAAGAAGAGAAGGAGGGGGTAAGAAAAAAGGGGGACCCGGGGCCCAAAGGGAGCGGAAAGGCCGAAAGGGGGTTTTTTAAATTAGGTAGGGAGGGGAAATTATTAAAAAGGGCCCAAAAAATTAAAGGTCAACAATTTGTAATCCCCAAGGAAAAAGTTTTCCTCAGAAAAAAGGGTCTTTATGAAAAAAAATGTCCCAAAAAGAAGGGGGGCGGGGGAAGGAAAGAAGGACGGGAAAAAAAAAAGGGGGCCCAGAAGGGGAGGGGCGGAGAGGGAAAAGGGGGGCCCAGGAGGAAAGGTTTTTTTTTAAATTGGCCTTTAAAGGGTTATTAATTTAAAAAAGGTAAAGGGGTGTAGGGTTATTGAAAAAAGAAATAAAAAAAGAAAAGGGAAACCAAAAGGAAAAGAAAGGGGGGAAAGGAGGAAGGGGGGTTGGAAGGAGGGGAGGGGGGAAAAAAGGGAAAAAGGAGGGAGTGAATAGGTATAAGGTTTTTTAAAAGGAAAGGTTGAAAAGGGTAAGGTGAAAGAAAAGGAAGGGGGGAAAAAGATGGAAAAAAAAAAATAAATAAGAGAAGAAAAATAAAAGAGGTATTAAAAGAGGAAAAAAAAAAGGAGAAGGGAAAAGGAAAAGGGGAAAAGGGGAGAAAGAAAAAAAAAAAAAAAAAGAAAAAGAAAGGGGAAGAGGGGAAAAATGGGGGAAATAGGAGGGTTAGTAATGTTGGAAATGTTTTTTTTAATTTGGAGGGGGGGGGGGGGGGGGGGAAGGGGGGGGGGGAGGGGAGGAGGAAAAGGGAAAAAAAAAAAAATTAATAGTTTATTTAATGTTTAATATAAAATGTGCTGGGGCGGGAAGGGGGTGGGGGTATTTTAATGTTAAATTGCATAAAGACTTGGGGGGTAGGGAGTAGAAGAGGAGTTGTTAGGCGGAGGGGCCGGGGGGGCGGGGGGGGAGTAAATTGAAGGGGGGGGGGGGGTTGGGTTGGTTGGTTTGTGGGTTTTTTGTTTTTTTTGTTTTTTTTATTTTTTTTTTTTTTTTTTTTTTTTTTTTTTTTAAAAAGGGGGGGGGGGGGGGGGGGGGGGGGGGGTTTCTTAATTTGTTATTCCCCGGGGGGAGGGGGGGGGCCCCTTTCCTATATTAACTTATATTCCCCAAAAGGTATTAAAATGGGGGGGGGGGGGGAGGGAGGGAAAAAGGGGAGGGGGGGGGGAAGGGGATAAATAATAAGGGGGGGGAAAATAAAAACCCGGGGGTTTTTAAAAATATAAGCCCCAAAAATGGCCGGGGCCCCTGAAAGTATCGATGAGCCTGGAGGTAACAAAAATTCACGAAATATTCCTAGAGGCACGACGGATCGAACAGTATCCGTTCCACAACAGTCTCATTGGGACCAAAACAAATGATACCGGAGCAACGAAAAACACTCCGGATATGGATGATAACTCTGGGGCCCAACAATGGCGCCAAAAGCCCCCAAAATGTATTGGACCCTCAAAAAGTGTAGAGGCCGCTAGAACTCGCGCTAGGGATCCAAGAAAATGACGTCTGGGCCCAAAAGATCACATTGGCCTTTAAAAAAAGTCGCGTCGCCGCCTTTGAAAATCACCCTGGAGGCCCAGAAGGTCGCACCAGGCCCCAAGAGTTGCAGCTTCTTCAAAAATAAATTCTTAACCGGAATGCTACTCTGGGACAAAAACATACTCGTTCAGTCGCCGCAGTGGCATATCAAAGGGGCAAATGCTCCGTCCACCGTCCATCCTGAGAAGGATGAGCTCCAAATAATCGTGCCGGGGCTCCAAAAGTCGCGCTGCTGGTACGGAAATTCGCGTTGGTCCACCAGAATTCGCACAGGGGTCTCCAAATATATACGGCGGGCCACGGAAATCTCGCTCCGAGGCCCGAAAATTTGCAACAGGAGCCACCAAAATCGCATTGGGACAACAGGTAAACACCACACGTCCCACAAACTCGAACTGGTCCCCCAATATATCGCATTCAGGACCCACAATTGCCATCGGTAGTTCCCTTGAGGCTCAAAGGAATTGGCGTCTAGGGTTACACGTAAGCACTGTGTGGCAGCAAAAACCGAATCGGTATCCGACAAAAAAAATCAAGCTAGAGCCCTCTAAAATTCGGATGACTTCCACAAAATAAATTCCCGGGTCACTCAGCATTTCATAAATGCCAGAAAATGTGGGAAGAGGATTAATGATCGAATTTAATTAATCGACTTTTCGCAGCGAACGCCCAAACGCAGCATTCCATCACGTCAAATATGGTGCAAGTCTATCATGTGGCAGCAAGTAGCAAAACGCAGAAGGCCTAGCAGAAGCCGTAACATCGTACGAAGTGTGGCGAATGCGCCGAATGCGCAAGATGCCAACGCCAGCGCAGGTGCACGGACGCGGGCCCCAACGAAGTTGGTTTGGCAGCGGGCTTGAAGGCTTCTCTTCACCGTTGGATTGCATGCAATTTTACCAATTGTATCTACGCTACCTTGCACGTTTTATGGTAATATAAAGCACCTTGACGTACTCCAATTGAAAGACCAATTCTTCGGCTTCAGCAAAATGTATCCCAAATGACCCAGTAGCAATCTTCCTGCCTAACAATGTGCCGTTCCCAGTAGGCTGACCATCAAGCGCCTCTAAAATAAAGGATTTTTTCCCGATATTGGTAGGCTCTCTCTCTCTCTCTGCTGTCCATTTTACCCTGCCAAGTTCCGCCATCGTTCGAAAGCGGAAGAAAGGGCAATCAGGGGGCGGGGCTAAGTGCGCCATAGTTTCTTCCCCTCAGTGGCAGGAGAATGTCTGAAAGATAACCGAAGAAGACCGCCTGAAATGATCTAACCACACCCGTAGACCGCAACTGGAGGCCCACTGTCGTTATAAGCCTGTCCTGTCCAATAGCTGCCACGGGAAACCCATAGCTGCCACAGGAGGCAGGGGCGGATTCTGGAAGTGCCATCCGGGGGGGGTCACGTGTTTGGAGCGGCGCCACCGCGAAAGTATCTTGAGGGTGCCTCTCCTACCGAGGGGCACCTCTGGCTGGAAAATTCGATGATGAGGTGCACTCGAGACTTCGCGGAGGGAAGGCTTTTCCTGGTTGAAGGGACGCTACCTTCAACCAGAGAGGGCATGCCCCAACTACCCTCCCTGGATCCACCACCGACAGGAGGCCCCATATAGCGGGAGCAAGAGGCTCTTTACTCTGCTGCAGGTCCCCTTCGGATGGAGGGTCCTCAGATAGCCGACCTAACATATATTTGTGTATTTGTGTGGATATATATTCATATATATATATATATCTATATATGTTTATATATATATAAATATATATATATATATATATATATATATATATATATATATATATTTATATATATATATATATATATATCTGGTGAAGTGCAGGGTACAAAAACAATCTGCACCAGTGGGCCGCAAAAGGCATTGCAAATGCGCGGCCCTTTACAACTTGTATACTTCTTTGTCAACTATCTGCTTCACGGTCCAAAAGTACGGAACCATATGGACTAGGGTTAACCATAATCCTGCACATGAATGGATGTACACGTTTGGTTTGTGGGTGCATATGCAATTTGCGTATATTGGTGGAGGATTGTGGAAATAATTGGTGTGGCAGGGGCTGTTTGTTCATGCACGCTGCTGGAATCTGTTTGATATGTCTGTATGCAGGAAGCTTGCTGCACCTGTCCTTGAGAATACAAGTCACGACTTGGAAAACTGCATAGAAATAGCACCTTCGACCCAACTGCAGATGTAGCGTCCTTCTTGCGTGGTTCATAAAACTCCTCGAATACGAATATATCGCGTACGAATATATTCGTGATGTAACTTTCACGTGTATTTGCTCCTACGTATTCCAAGTGCGTATGTATCGCGAACTGATAACATAAGTAAGTAACGGCGGGAGCAGCACATTTACCCCGTGACAGACCGATGGCCGCGCAGTGGCGCCAATAACTACTAAAAACTGTCGACTGCTTACTCCCAGCTACAGGTACCAAAATTCCCGGGTAACTCACGCCGGTCCAGTGAGGGAACTGTGGCTGGCAAAAAAAAAAAGCATCATGGACTAACAATATAAGAATCATTCACTTGTGGCTTCGCCTGCGTTCATTAATCACACACATCGCAGCCGTAATGGGCGAGTGGTCGGCACACACGTGGTGACCGTCTCTGTCGCAGCACAGCTTGAACTCGACCCTGTGTACTGCACCGGGGCGACAAGGAAGAACAGACGCCAGAGGAAAAGACTACCACTGATAGTGGTCTCAGTTGAGATACCACTCGCGCACATGACGTCGCAGGAGCCGACGGGGACGGCTTCGGGAGCGAATACAACAACGGCACCACTCGCGACCTGATCTGGCCACTATGGAAATGACCTGTCGGCGGTCCGCGAACTGGGCCGTGCACGCCTGACCCGCTGCCTGCACGTTGGTCGCTGGCACCCGGCGGCTGTGGAAGGATGACGTCTTTCCCTAACATTTCTTCTGGAAATTACAATTTAAAATCATATTTAGGTAATCAAACATCCGTAGGTTTTAAGCAATCCAATAGCAGTGTGTTTGATGCCATTCATCAGCGGCCGGTTTTAGGCCATCCAACATCAGTAGTAGGGATGATAATCCCGGGATCGGGATCCCGGGATCCCGGGATTACGTCAATCCCGAATCCCGGGATTGGAGGCTCTCGGGATTTCGGGATCCCGATGAGTTTTTTTCTTCATACAAAACTATTATTAAAAACGTCAATGTGGAAAACCATTATGGATTGATAACATAATAGATGGATACGTAAAATTTGACGAATTTGAGTGGTTTTGTGTCCAAATTTCGAACTGTACTATGTTCTTCTCATATTAGCCAGCCGTCCTGCAATTCAGCGATCGTATTCGACAGCGTTTCACACGGTGTCAGGCTCCGAGACCCGCGTGGCTCCCGGGCCGCCCCCACGGCAGGTCATATTACTCGAGGACATGCTACACCCGATGTGAGTCAGCGGCCGTCGCGGGCTGTGCCCGTCCTGCGCCTCAGTGACTGACTCCCAGTGCTCGAGGCGGAGTGGCCTGGCAGGGCACCGTGTTGTTGTTGTTGATGGTGGTGGTATCCTCCAATCTCCGAATTTTATCTAGTCTGAGCATTTTCAACGAAGCCGAGAAGCTAAGCTTAAGGGCTGATATAAAGATGCCGGATTTTGTGGAATTCAAAGGAAGCGTAGTGTGGGAACACTTTCGAGAGGTGAGACTGGAAACACAGCGAAGTGTCGTATCTGTAAAAAGTATTGAAAATATCCGGAGGTTCCACGAAAGGACTTCATGTTCACCTCAAGAGTAAGCATGGTGGAATGGGTGTTGCTGGACCATCCCAATCCAAGGACATGTCTGAAGGTCGAGTCGAGTCGGGTCAAGGTGAGAGCCCCAGGCATACGGCGCCCACTCAAAAGGAATGAGGACCTTGGATAGCTATTACTTATCGAAAACGACGACGACCGATGCCGTTCTTGCCAGAATGTGCGCAAGAGATGGGCTTCCATTTACAGTTTTTGTACCTCGCCAGACCTACGCGGATTAATGGCTGCCAAAGGATATAAGAACCTTCCAACACATCACAATACGATCCGCCGGCGGGTCCTCAGACATTGCGCTCGCCGAAGTGTAACGTGAAGGCGAAGCTGTCCAAAGAAGTATCTAAGGACAAAGGTTCCCGCTTACAATCGACGAATATACTTCCCGAGGAACCGTCGCTACATGAGTGTGACCGTCCACTGCGACGGCCAGATGTGGGGTCTCGGTGTCGCTCGTTGTCATGGCTCAATGCCAGCAGAGAAGTGCCTGGATCTTGAAGGGCAAGCTGGCCGAATTTGGCCTCGAGCTCAGCAAGCACGTCACCTGCGCACAACGGACGGAGCGTCCGTGATGGTGAAATTCGGGAAGGCGCTGCCGTGCGAAACAGCTCTGCCTCGCACACGGCCTGCACCTCGCCGTTATCGACGCCCTATACTCGAGTGACGCCGGAGAAGAGACCCCGGACAGGCAGACGACGACCGTGGTGGTGCACCGATCAGGTGAGCTGGGTTTATGTGTGGGAAAATCCTAGACATTAAGATACCGCTATTCGTCTTTTGTTTCATCTGTTTTCTGATGCAAATATGATGTAAAAATGCGTAAAAATTAGTGCAATATTCAGTATTAATTGCGGCGTCATTGTTTGTTGCGAACATCACGAAGTTTCCGTAACCTACGTCGTCTTGGAGATGAGCTCGTCAGACGAGTCCGACTGCGATGGCGATGATGACGGCAACGATGCAGACGAGGATACCGCCACCGGTCACCGCGAGCTACATGGCTCGCTTTCTAGGCCGTTCAGATAATTAGAAAAATTGTCCGCTGGTTTAGAAAGTCCCCTGTTCGGAACGAGGTACTCAGAAATACGTAAAAGGAGCATGGAAAGGAACTGATGCTAGTGTTAGATGCAAAACCCGGTGGAATAGTCTGTACGATACGCTAGATCGGTTTGATACCCTCAAAATAGCTGTCCACAAGGCTCTCATCGACATAGGAGACAAGCATATGAAAATGATTGATGATTATGAATACGCCATTGTGCCGGAGACCATTCGCTGCCTTAGATCATGAAACTGGGAGCAGAAGCCCTATGCCGAGAGTGGCATCTTGGAGGCTCAAGCTGCCTTAAAATTTATGTTAGGTGCGCTTGATAAGGAACGTGGTGTGGTTGCAAACAAACTGAGTGATGCCCTGAGTCAGCGAATCAGGCAGCGATGGTCAAAAAGGCGAAAGTTCTGCAGCTACTCCACAACAACCTGTCAGCAGATAGTGAGTGGAATTACATTTTCCCCAGTGCCTCCCGCAGGAACGCAAGACTTAGTCTTGCGCGGACGTTGATGATCCTGCACCAACGCAGTCACTTCAGTCGATGCTACAACATGCTCTAGACCAGGTCAGAGTTCCAGATGCCCCAGGGCAGTCATGTGCATCGGAATCAAGTTCTCTGATTCTTTCCTTAGGCCAAGGCTATCAGAAAGAATTAGAGAACTTATCAGTCTCAGGAAAGACGGGCATGGTGGCGGTGGCCTACAGCTGGCTCAAGGGAATTGTGCCCACGAGTGTTGAGTCTGAGCGTGTGTTTTCAACCGTTGGAAATATTGTTACAAAGGTGCGGTCGCGTCTTGGTGACGACACTGTTGATGCTCTCTGCTTCTTGAAATGCCACTACCGTAGCACTTAGTGACCGGCTGGAACCTGCAATTGACCGGCTTTCAAGACGCAGGGAAAACAATTGCATGCTGGCTAGATAGAAGGAAGACATGTAACCGGGAAATACATAAACAGTATAATTCGTGTACGCTTTGTGTAGGTAGCACGAAGAACCCAAGAATATATTTTTAGTGTGGTATTTAACTTTTCTGTCTCATGCGGCTATAATGCACTTAAATATAAATTACTTTCAACGGGGAATCCTTGAAATGGTTGTAGGTACGGCCCACATACGATATTTAAGGGAAAAAAACAAATTATCGACATATTCCTAGAAAACAGCTCAATCCCGGGATCCTGGGATTGACCCACTCAAAATCCCGGGACCCCGGGATTGAGAAAAAGTCCCGGGATTATCATCCCTAATCAGTAGGCTAGGTTGGAGTAAGTTCATAATTTCATTGATTATAATTGCATGCTATTTTTCATTATATACCACCACACCAAAATCCGTTTCCGATCTGCTGTTTAGGTGGGATAGCATGCATCTGCATTGTCAAATTTATTTTATTGTTGAACAAAAATGTATTTCAATGGTGTTGATATTCTTTTTTGGAACTGATTTCTACAATAGAAGTACACTAACCTAAAGTGTTTATATACTGAGAAGTTTTTATTTGCCAAAGAAATGGCTGTCAAATTAATTGAAAACACATCAGAAAACACCATAAAAACAACATTGTGATAAAAAAAATTATCCAGGGGCTCCTTATGCATTTTAACAATTTTATGCAAATCATATTATCGTCAATGGAAAGAACCAATCAATAGGCATTACTTACTTCTTATCTCATGACAACCTTCTCTTTATACTAAGGGCAAGGCATACTTAAATAAAACAGGTCAGAACTTCCAGCAATTTTGTCCAAACCACCTTTAAACAATGATATAATGCCATACATTAAAAAAAATGTATCATGTTGCATCAATAAAGATATGCATGCGTTCATTTGACAAGACGAGTGGTATATTTTTCAGCAACAAGGCATATGTTTGTATTCCAGACTAATTTTCAAGACAGAACAGAGAAAATGTACACAAATATTGTATTTTTATATCCAGCCCACATTGTCTTCATCAAGATGAGGAAACACTTGCTAACATGTAACTGCACCTAATTCGTATGTCAATTAGGTAAATAAATACATTGTTTTATCTGTATTTATTAGACAAATATTAGGTATCTATAAAAATGTGGCTCATAAGTCCACCATTTCAGTCAGCAAATTTGACCTAAGTAATCCAGTTTCATTAACTCTGTCCTTAACTTATCAGAACTATCAATTAGTGGTAAATGGTTGACATGAGTTTTATGATTGTCATTTCTTTGCAATAGGAATGCATTTTCATACCAACATGCACACACTTTGGTATTTTTGGTTACAAACAAGGCCTTGATAAAGATGCTTGAATGCAACTTATTAACTTGACAAATAATGTATAAACTTACTCTTGGTTGAAAAGCAAAATAATACCAAGGACAGCTTTTAAGCAAGTCATATCAAAGAACCAATTATTCCAAGCATTAGAAATTGCAAGGTAACCTAACCTGAAATTAGCCAACCTAATCTATTTTCTAAGAGAAAGCATCAAAAACTTTCCACAACTGCTGTATGTCAATGCAGGTAGGCACATGTTTGGAAAAAGAAGCTGCTCCTGGATTTTGGGAATTAACAACATTATCCTCCCGGGAAAATCATTGATTTTCCTCATCTCAGGGTAGATTTCTTAACTTGGTAATATTTGATTCTTAAGTTGGTAATATTTGATTCTTAAGTTGGTAATATTTGATTCTTAAGTTGGTAATATTTATTCTAGTGGTAATATTTGATTCTTAAGTTGGTAATATTTGACAGTGAGCCGCTGTGATCAACCAAATATACCTAAAATTCATATGAATGGGTGCGAACCGTGTTTTGATGCACAATATTTGAAGAAAGACATCCTCCGTACTGAATGACCACAAAATACTCCTCTCCATATCCAGGATCACAATGAATAAGTCCAACATTGCCCATGCATGACAAAAAAGGCCAGAGCAAATGTTCACTTGAAATAACAGAACAAGATAACAACTAACTTGATTAGCGGAAGACATATTTACTTCCTCAAAATGAAAGTAACCATTGCGCATAATTTGCGAAAATCTTCTGCAACCAGATTACTACCATATTTAAAAAAAAAAACCTTCGGATGACGTAGTGCGGGCTTGAAGAAAAAGTTCGATCTACCTTCTTGTAAAGGTACCTTGCACGGACGTAGGCGTTGTGGCCACCGGGCGGTATGAACTGGAATGCGTGAAATTTGGAAATTCAACATTTTGAAGAAATCTAAAAGGATATCAAAATGTTGGTGTGGGATCCCCATCATGCAAAATGTTTAGGAAATGCCTTGAAGAGGACCTGTTCTTACACCAGTTTGTATCAGAACCTACCAGGCATGGCTCATTCTTGGACCTTGCATTCTCGGATTTAAGTGACTTGGTTCAAGACTTGACTGTAGGAAAACTCTGGGAAGAAGTGACCAACAAAGTTAGATTCAAGGCACATGTAGGGGAAATTATTAAAGGATAATTTGGTAAAGGTTCCAAATTTGAAAAGAGCAGGGTTTGACTGCATGAGAGCGACTTCAAGTGCCACAAGATGGGAAGTAGAATTCTCCAATTTAAATGCAAATGAAAAAAAAAAAAAATTAAATTGAAGGAAAAAAAGATTATAAATGTCCCCCAAAAAAAAAAAAAAAAAAGAAGGGGAGGAAAGAAAGCAGGGTTTACCCCAGACTTGATAAAAAAAAAAAAGGAAAAAAAAGTTGAGGAAAGAGTGTTAAAAAAAGTTTAAAATATTGAAAATTTAAAGGTGTATCGAACAGCTAGAGACAAAGCAAGAGCACAAAGCGAAAACTGGATTCAGCTAGGAACTGTAATGGGGACAGTAAGATGTTCTTTAATTTATACAAGCTGAGCAAAGTTTCTTGCACAATTGGTCCACTGGAAGTAAATGGGATTACATTGGGTGAGGATAGTGAGATGGTTGAGGAGCTGAGCAAGCAGTTTAAATCAGTGTTTACATTGGAAGATATGACCAATCTGCCGACCGTACACCATAGTTCAGT
This sequence comes from Imbricaverruca yamaguchii, assembly GCA_034440575.1. NCBI lineage: Eukaryota > Metazoa > Arthropoda > Thecostraca > Neoverrucidae > Imbricaverruca > Imbricaverruca yamaguchii. The sequence goes on along the minus strand of JAOTOL010001019.1, from coordinate 48,251 downwards.
GACATGTGATCTGATAAATGATGTTGATTTCATTAATAGTAATGTTGCTTTCAATAATATCAGGAAAATAAAGCCAAACAAGGCAGCAGGACCTGATGAAATGTCTGTTAGGGTATTGCGGGAAGCTGAAAAGGAACTGGCATTTCCACTTAGTATAATATTTTGTAGATCAGTTTCACGAAATGAAATTCCAACAGATTGCAAAAGGGCAAATGTAGTTCCTATTTTCAACAAAGGAGAAATAGGGAAAGTTGAAAACTATAGGCCAGTAAGTCTCACATCCCTAGTCTCCAAGGTACTCGAATCAATTATCAAGGATAGAATAGTTAGTTATCTGGAAAGGAACAGATTGATTCAAGATACTCAACATGGCTTTAGAAAAGGACGGTCGTGTCCCTTGGAAGTCCCCAAATCTCTTGGACTTTTTGAACTTCGCCACAGAACAATTTGATCAGGGAAATCAGGTTGATGTAGCATATCTTGACTTTAGCAAGGCCTTTGACAAGGTACCCCATAAACGGTTAATGATACAGCTTCAGGCCCATGGTATTGCAGGTAGCATCATTAAATGGATAGAGTTGTGGCTTTCAAGTAGACAGCAAAGAGTGATGCTAAATGGTACAAAGTCATCATGGCAAAATGTTCTTAGTAAAGTCCCCCAGGGGTCAGTATTGGGGCAACTACTTTTCATTATATTTGTTGATAATATCGAAAGCGGCCTAAGCAGTAAAGTTTCGAAATTTGCGGGTAA